>RYFJ01002138.1:0-457980 GCA_003991445.1 Oryza meyeriana var. granulata
CCCCCAAAGGAGAGAGATCAGCTGAGATCTGCAGGTGTGGGCCAAAATCATGTCGTGCTCCGGGGCAGCGGGCCACAAGGGGGCCCCGGCTTAAGAAAAAGGGCCCCCCCAAGAGGGCCCTGGTCTGGGGCGAAGGAAAACCTGAGCGACATGACCAGTTGGGGCGCCCGAACTCAGGATGATAGCATCTGACGGTCGATGGCGACGGCGACTGCGGCAGTGTTGCTCCGCCAGGGGGCGGGCTGGACTCCGGCAGAAGCGAGTTCTCCAGAGGTTGCGCTACTTCTCAGGGTCTCTGTGTCTTTGTGTGTTGAAGTATGTCTGAGTGTTTTGCTTCGTCTGCAGGAAGCGGCCGATATTCGATCTCAAGGAGACTGACCCGTCTGCTCCACTTGATCGAGCTGCCCCAGCCGAGCAGGCGGTGAACACACCTGTTGAGCCGGCGCCAGCCCGGTTGTCTTGAGACCGAGGGGCTCCCGATACAGGGCCGCTGCCGGCACCCGACGAGAGGGGCTGCTGAGACTGAGGCCCAGCCCCCCAGGGCCGACGTTGCAGAACCAGCGGCCGGAGCCCTAAGCACAGGTCCCGAAGTCGCTTAAGGGGAAGCGGTGCTTGAGGCCAGGGACCCCGTCGCGTCGTGGTTATCGTCATCTGCCATCGCCAGGCCGCCGCCACGACCGGAGATCCACCAACAATCCCTTGCCCCTTCGGAAATCGCAAAAAAAAGCCCCTTTTCCCCTCACAGTAATGATGCCCCTCCGACTTTATGTGGACAACTCGCACGGTACTGAGGTGAAAAGCTTCAAGGCTCGATGAAGTCGTTGAAGGAGAGAGCGGAAACACTGCTCCGCGCCCATCAGCGGGTCCGCAAGGGGTCGCGGTAGATGTCTTGTAGAAAAAGCTCAAGCAATTTTCCTGTTTGATGTTTGACTCTGTCGTCGTTTGTCCTTGTCCGAGCAGAAGCTCGTCGACCGCAACGGGCGATGAAGCGAGAATCTTGGTCGTAGATGGGCTTCCCTACTCGGGAATTGCAAGCAACTCCGGGCAAATTGAGGCCGAGATGGAGGCGCGTCGGCGCGGGAGGGAGGCCTGGCTGAAGAGTAGCTACGATCAACTCAGGGCGGAGAGACTATGGCCCTAGCGGGAAAGACAGAGGTAAAATCCTCGAGTATATCTTCCCACTGAAACCGTTGATGTATTCCTCCAGCCCGTTGTCCTGACTGCCAGTTATGTCATGACTGCCATGGTTGAGCTCTTGGATAGTCTTTGGGTGGGTGCAGGGGGAAAACCCCTTCGAAAAAAAAAAAGCGGGGGAGTTAGAAAAAGGGGAAACCCGAGCAGAGAGGGAATCGTAGCTGAAGGAGGCTGAAGAAGCCAAAGGCGAGCTTGAGAAGGTCAAGGCCGACCTTGACGAAGCAACACCGAGCTTGACCGGGGAGAAGTCGAGTTGGAGAAGGCCGTCGTCAAGCTCGGTAAGGAGAAGGCTGAACTGGAGAAGAAGACGTGGCCGGGTGGGAGGCCGACTAGAAAAGTAGTCCTCAACCCGACTTGTGATCTTCAGCCAATCCATTAGTTATCCTGTGTGTAGCGATTTGACAAGCTTACTTGCCGGCCGATCTGGCAGACACAGAGAACTAACATCCGGGCCCAGTATCGTTCTACACGGAGAGAGATAAGGTTCTTGATCAGGGAGTCACGGGAGCCCTCGTCGGGTCCGTGAAAGGTCTCCTTGACTTGTAGATCCCCCGCCCAGTGGAACAGCTGCAGCAGAATCCCTCAGATAATGGGCGTCTCGAGGACGCACCGAGTGCCTTGAAAAGGTACTCGGATGAGCGGTAGTTGTCGCCGGCGTGGCCCAGACCCTAGCGATGACCAAGTCATCTACCCGATGGGCGGACATTGAGGCCATCGGGGAGGATTTTCCGAACAGACGACCCCGAGGAAGAGCTGGAGCTGATCGCCAGGCGAAAGCGACTGCTGAAGTAATTACCCGAGACCTGGGTCTGTAGAGCAATACATTATGTAGTTCGGTATGTATAAGCTTTTATACATGGTCATGTGTAAATATGTGTGTCGTGCGCCAAGCTTATCACTCGGTTGTCATTAAAAAGCTTTACCCGACGGTAGCATGCACCGAGTTAGTCCGATAGAACTTGATAAAAACGTTCAGATGAGATGCTATACTCGGGAACGCGTCAGTCGTGGCAAGGCTTCATAACCAGGGTGAAATAAGCTCGTATGTTATTGACAGAACACATATATACATGCAGCCCCGACTCACTACTCGGTTGAAACAAGCGGCGTAGTGAGTCAGAAAAAATGTACACATGGAAAATGTAAAACTCAGGTATAGAAAGGACGTAGCTGTTCTATGTTCCATGAGTTGGTGATGAGGACGCCGTCTTGGTCTTGCAGTCGGTAGGCGCCTGGCCGCGTGACCTCGGCTATAATGAACGGCCCCTTCCCCAGGTTGGGGATAGTTTATGCTGTCTTTGGTGGTTTGTATTTTCCGTAGAACGAGATCCCGACCAAAAAGGCGCGGCCCTTGGACATTGCGATTGTGGTAGCGACGCAGGAGTGCCTTGAAGATACTTGCCGATGGATTGTTGCGGCGTTCTTGCTTCTTCCAGCTGATCTAATTCGATCAGTCGGGTGTTGTTGGAGTCGTTCTTCGGAGTAAGCACCCACCTCCACCTGGATCCTCGCGGAGAGTCGAACTGTATCTCTGTTGGTAGCATAGCTCGGTACCGTAGACCAGGAAGAAAGGGGATTGCCCTGTTGCCCGACTAACCGTGGTTCTAAGAGACCAGAGAACGGATGGGAGTTCTTGTACCCACCGACCCGCGTATGGTTGTAGTCAGTCGAATATCCTGGCCTTGATGCCTTGTAAGACCATACCGTTGGCTCGCTCAACCTACCCGTTGCTCCGCGGGTGTGCCACAGATGCATAGCAGATCTTGATGCCGAAATCGTCGCAGAAAATCTTGGAATAGGCCGCCGCGAACTGAGTACCATTGTCGGTGATGATGCGGTTAGGGAACTCCGAACCGGTATAATATAACTCATGATGAAGTCCTTTGCTCGTGCCGCTGTAATTGTTGCGATGGGGTTTAGCCTCAATCCACTTGTGAACTTATCCACCAGCGACGAATAAATGTGTGAACCCCCCTGGCACTTTCTTGAAAGGCCCGACCATGTCGAGCCCCCATACTATAAATGGCCAGGAGATAGGGATAGTTTGGAGTTCCTGGGCTGGGAGGTTTGTTTGTTTTGCGAAGAACTGGCAACCCTCGCACTTGCGAACGATGTCTTTGCGTCTGTGACTGCTGTGGGCCAGAAGAATCCCTGCCGGTAGGCCTTTCCGACTAACGTCCTGGATGCAGCGTGGTTGCCACATATGCCCGAGTGGATTGAATGCAGGATCTGCTTGCCTTCCTCGGTGGTGACGCAGCGCATGAGGGATGCCGGATGCGCTCCTTGGTACAAGTCTTCTCCGACTAGTAGCGGAAGCTTTTGCTTCGGCTTGACCTGCTCGGCTTGACTGGGGTCTTCTGGGAGTTCATCATCCAGAGTATTTGACACAGGACTCCTCTAGTCTTGACATATGTGCAGCACTTCGTCGGTAGCCGGGGTAGGCTCGCCTCCCGACTGCTCTTGTGCCGGTTTCTTCTTGACTGATGGCTCCATAAGTTGCTCGACAAAGATTCCAGTCGGGACTGCTTCTCGCTTGGATCCATGTTTGCCAGCTCATCCCGCCGCGTCGTTGTATTGGCGCAGGACGTGTGTGATTTTCCAGCCCGTCAAACTATTTTCCAGCTTGCGGACCTCCTGACAGTATGCCGCCATTGTATCGTCGAGAAGGTCAGTCTTCATGACTTGGTTTACCACGAGTTGGGAATCTCCGCGCACAACCAATCGACGTATGCCGAGTGATATGGCGATGCGGAGTCCGTGAACAAGTGCCTTGTACTCGGTGACGTTGTGGGAAGCCGGGAAGTGGATTTGTAGAACGTACTTCAATTTTTCGCCAGTGGGGGATGTCAATATGACTCCAGCCCCGGCGCCGCCGATCCGCAGGGAACCGTCGAAGTACATTGTCCAGTACTCTAGCTTTGCTGTTGGTAGTGGGAGTTGAACTTCTGTCCACTCGGCCACGAAGTCGGCTAGAGCTTAAGATTTGATAGCTGTCCGTGGCTGGAAGGTGATGTCGAACGCCATCAGCTCGAGTGCCCATTTAGCGATCCGGCTAGTGGCCTCGCGATTATGAAGGACATCCCCGGGAGTGGAAACCCTGTGACCACCGTGACTTGATGTGCTTGAAAGTAGTGCACCAGCTTTCGGACTGCGATGAGTAGGCCGTATAGCAGCTTCTGGACTTGCGGGTATCTCGTTTTTGAGTCGGCAAGGACCTCGCTGACAAAATAGATTGGCCGTTGTATTTTCTGAATATGACCCTGTTCGGATCGCTCCACTACCAGTACCGTGCTGACTACCTGAGTGGTTGCCGCCAGATATAGCATTAGCGGTTCCTGGGGCAAGGGTGATGCCAACACGGGAGGTGATGTGAGGAACTGTTTGAAGCCCTCGAAGGCTTCTTGGGCTTCCGGAGTCCATTTGAAGGTGTCCGCCTTTTTGAGGAGTTTGAAGAAGGGCATGCCCCGTTCGCCAGTCGGGAGATAAACCGGCTGAGTGTCGCCATGCAACCTGTCAGCTTCTGGACGTCTTTGAGGTTGTTTGGGGGCGCCATGTTCCTGATGGCGTTGACTTTTTCTGGGTTAGCTTCAATGCCACGATGCGAGACGATGAAGCCGAGTAACTTTCCAGACGGCTCCGAAGGCACACTTGTCTGGGTTCAACTTCATCTTGAATCTTCGGAGGTTTTGGAAGGTTTCTTCCAAGTCGGCAATGAGGTCTTCTTTGGAGTTGGTCTTGATCACCATGTCGTCGACGTAAGCTTCCACGTTGCGCCCAATCTGAGTGTGCAAACAGCGCTGAATAGCCCGTTGGTAGGTTGCGCCCGCGTTTTTCAGACCGAACGGCATTGTGATATAGCAATACGCTCCAAACGGCGTGATGAAAGATGTTTTCAAACAGTCTTGTTCCCTCAGGCTAATTTGATGATATCCCGAATAGCAGTCGAGAAAACTGAGTAGGTCGAACCCGGCCGTGGAGTCAACCACCTGATCTATCCTGGGAAGACCAAATGGGTCCTTGGGGCACGCTTTGTTGAGGTCGGTGTAGTCGACGCACATGCGTCATTTACCGTTTTTCTTCCAGACCAGAACTGGGTTTGCCAGCCAGTCCGGGTGGTAGACTTCCTTGATAAACCCGGCTGCGAGGAGCTTGGTAATTTCCTCCCGGATAGCGTCCTTGCGGTCTTGAGCGAAGCGCCACAGCCGTTGCTTGACTGGCTTGGCGTCTGTCTTTACGTGTAGGGCGTGCTCGATCACCTCCCTTGGTATGCCCGGCATGTCGGACGGTTTCCACGCGAAGATATCTTTGTTGGTTTGGAGGAAGGTGACGAGTGCGTCTTCCTATTTGGGGTCGAGTCCGGTCCCGACTAAGGCAGTCTTGGAGGGGTCGGAAGGGTCCAGGGGGATCTTCTTCGTGTCAGAGTCCGCTGAAATTCCCGACTTCGCTGCTTTTTTCGCCGGAACTGGATCTTGATCGACTTTGGGTGTAGCGGCTTGCCGGATGTTATCGCGCCCGACTGCCGCTTCTTGTGTTTGAGCCAGTTCGCAGCTCTCCTTGTCGCAGGTGAAGGCTTGCTTAGCGTCGCTGCGGAGGGAGAGGACTCCTGCTGGCCCGGGCATCTTCAGCACCATGTACGTATAGTGCGGTATCGCCATGAATTTGGCGAGGGCCGGTCGTCCGAGTATCGCGTGATACGCGGTCTCGAAGTTGGCGACCTCGAAGCAGATGTTTTCTGTACGGAAGTTGTCCCGTGTGCCGAAGGTTACCGGCAAGGTTATCTGCCCGAGTGGGGTTGATGACAAGCCGGGAATTATCCCATGGAAGGGCGCAGTGCTCGGCCGTAGTTCTGAACGAGGAATTCTCATCTCGTCCAAAGTCTTGGCGAACAGGATGTTGAGCGCACTGCCTCCGTCGATGAGGCTTTTCTTCAGCCTGATATTTATGACGACCGGGCCCAGGACGAGTGGATATCGTCCCGGCTGGGTAATCCGATCTGGGTGATCTGCGCGATTGAAGGTGATGGCCGTTTCTGACCAGCGCAGGTATTGGGGGGCGTCGGCTATGGAAGCCGTGTTGATGTCGCGTATTGAGAGCTTCTGCTTGCATTTGGATTCGTACGCAAGTGGTCCCCTGAAGATGTGGTTGAGTTCGGCTTGGGGATCCTGGAAATCGTCAGCCGGGCCTGAGTCTAGCTTGTCTTTGTCCTTGTCGGCGCCAGACGATGAAGCTTGCTCGAAGGCAAACTTCTTGAGCATGTGACAGTCCTTGGCGGCGTGCCGGCCTTTGGGGTGAAATGGGCAAGGCCCGCTCATGACTTTCTGATAGTCGTTGTTCCGCTGGGGCCGCGACCGACTGCGCTCCATGTTGGCCACCTCGTTGTCCGACTTCCGCTTGCGGCTGCCAGACTTATTCTGAGACGGCTCGTTGTCGGCTTTCGCCTTGTTGTCTTTTTGTCGGGGCTCCTTCTTCTCGTCGAGGGCCTCGGCGACGGCTTCAGCCGAGTCGGCGTATTTGTTGGCCATGTCGAAAAGAGCCCGGACAGTGGATGGTGGCTTCCGAGTGAACTTCGTGATGAGCGGGGCGTCTTTTACTCCCTTGCGGAAGGCGGCGATGACGACCTCGTCTTTGATACTTGGAATTTGATTGCGCTTCTCGGAAAACCTTTTGATGAATTCACGCAGAGACTCGTTCTTCTTTTGATGCAGCTGGTAAAGGTCGTGCTCGGAAGCCGGTCTCTCGTAGGTCCCCTGGAAGTTAGCGATGAACCGCTCCCTGAGTTGTCCCCAGGAACCGATCGACCGCCTTGGGAGGCCTGTCAGCCATGTCCTCGTCGAGTCGGCTAATGCGACTGGGAGGTAGTTAGCCATGGCTCTGCTGTCGCCCCCAGTAGCTTGTATTGCTAGGACGTAAACGGTGAGCCAGGACTCTGGGTTGGTCTTGCCGTCGTACTTTTCGATTCCGGTAGGCTTAAAGCCGACTGGCCAGCGGACGTCCTGTAACTCCCGAGTAAAGGCTGGAATGCCTTCGTCATCGTGAGGACTTGGGCTTCGGTTTTGGCGGTGTAGCCGTTCGTAATGGAGACCGAAGCGCTCGTGTTCGTCCTCCAGTCTGCGGCGTTCATCCTCTTCGCGCTCTTCGCGCCGAGCGTTTATGGTGTGGCGAAGGTCGCGTTGTATTCGCACTCGGAGGTCTTGATTGGGTCGGCGGTCGTACTGGCGACGCCGCCGGTTGTTGTGGTCGGTATTGCCGAGCGATGTTTGGCGGGACTCTTCACGCTGCCGAGTGGAGCCGGCCGCCCGACGTCGCGCTGATGCAGATGACTCCGCCGCTGGAGAGCCCGTCCGATGGGTCGGTATGTGAGTGTTGCCTGACTGTTCTTGCTGCTGGCAGGCGGCAGCTGTAATCATCGCTTTGATCTTGGCGATAGTTGGTGTGGCCTGATGATCCGACCCAAGCTGAAGCATGTCCAGCAGAGTTGCGGCGGCCACAACGTTCTGTTGTGGCGTGACGAAGACGTCGTGGTCGCCGACTTTGGTTTGGAGGATCTGCTGCTGGGCGGCTCGCCCAGCCTGTCGTAGCCCGTCATTGCGAGCTTGGCGGTTGGCCTCCTCTTGTTGTTGTAGTCGGCGCGCCTCCTCTTGCTGCTCCTCTTGCAGTCGGCGCACCTCGGAAGGTGGTGTTGAAGCCATGAAGATCTTGCGGGGGAGGAGGAAGCTCACCAAGGTGGAGTCCGAGTTGGTGCTCGAACCGCTATCCGACTTGGTGTCGGACTCCGAGTAGTTTATCGGAGTTAGGACGACTCCGACCTCTCTAGATCCAATCTGAAACGGTTCATGACCGTGTCCAAACTGAATCGCTGGAAGTCGGGTCTGCTGCGCGGGTTGTAGATGCACAGCGTCGCCAAATCCGTACGGGAGATTGACAATCTCCCCCCCTCTTGGCCTAACCCGCGCTGGCTCAAGGCCTAGCGCGAGTCAGACACCGAAGGAGAGAGTTGTTCCGATGTCCGGCGATGTGAGGGACTGTCGTAGTAGATCATCGAAGGAGATGGCGACGTCCCTGGGGCCGACTGGCGCAACGCCGGCTGGCTCCTCGGCTGGCGAGATCGGATCTGCTTCAGCCAAGGAAAGATTGCCGAGTTGATCGGCGACGAAATCAAGACTCCCGAAGGTGATGGTGTCTCCATTGGAGAACTTGTAGCCCTTGACTCCGTTGATGGGATCCATCGAATCTGTTGATGAAGAATTCGCCGGTCCCCTACCTGGCGCGCCAACTGTCGATGCTTTGCACCATATCCTGCTCTGTATCCATACATACGTACATACTGCGTATATAGCATTATAATATAGGCAGTTCACCATATCCTGCCTCCCATCAATTAATTAAGGTTATAACCCTTCATTATCATGGCTCTAGAGATGATACAAAGACAAAAACACCAACAACTCCTTACATTTGGTTTTGCATGCACCTCACTGGTGTGTGAAGTGAGTTTATGGATAATCTCTTTTGATAGAGACACCCACAAAAAGATGGTGCTACTATTATGCTAAGTAGACTATTAAAACCGCTATAGACATATCTCATATCTACAGTTCATTAACCCCGTGCATGCTGCGTGATTAATTGGGGCAGCCCACTAAACAACTTTTCTATAAACTACCCAAACATGCATGCATGCATGCATGCTAACCTACCATTTATCAGACGCGCACGACCTCCATCCGCACCACATCCAGCCACCATTCAACGCCACCGAACGGGATGCATGTACTGTCGATGCTTTGCACCGGCAATAATATTATGGGGCTACTCGGCGATCTAGAATTCGGTGGATTGCAGAGGAACTCGAGAGAATTATACTAGTTCAGGCCCCCAATGTGAGGTAATACCCTACGTCCAGTTGAGGTGTTATTCCTCTGAGGTGGTCTTGTGATCAATGATCTTGTGTCCTCATGGGGCGCCCTGTCTCCCTTTATATACTAGGGGACAGGGGTACATGGTAAGGATCCCAGTCGGATACGACCAAGGGATTTCCTTCTTAGAGATAGAATCCTATCCGACTAAGGCTATGTTTCCTTATTATACAAGGCACAGCCTGCCGGGTGCTATCTTATCTCTAATTACATGGTCTGGTCCATCCTTTATCCGAGTGGCCCATGTACTGGTATTGAGGTACCCGGGGCCCATGGCCTCCACAATGTTTAATTTTGTTTCTATTCAAACTAAATGAGCCATAAAATTTATTTTTTACTCTGAATTTTCGATGTTCATAAACATCAACTCCAATATCAGTAATAGTCATTTTTTAATTACAAAACAATAATTTCAATGAGTGACACGCTCCAACCCCAAAATAATTTCTACTACAACTACACCAATATTTCCCTAAGTATTACAACATACACAACATGTGAGAATAATACTGTCTCTAGTGTACATTCATACTACTTTCACAATTTTACAATTTACTAACTTCTGACAAATCGACAAATATTTACTACATATACACTAAATACAACTGTACAATCAATATTTATACAACAAATAAATATTTCGTCAAAACTAGTATTTTACTCTAATGCGTACGATAAAAAACTTCATAAAAATTTATGAACTCAATTACATGTGGATTACCATGGTACTGGATCCCTCATTGAGTGCTTCTTCTACCCTCCGGAATGTATAGTTCTCAGTTTCACCTCCTCTACCGCTTGCGCCTCTCTCGTCGTTCTCCTTTTTTTCTATGCGAAAGACAACTGAAGTGAGCAAGCGGAGAGAATATTTATATAATAAACTAATATTTACATCAAAACTAGTATTTTACTCTAATGCATACGAAAAAATACTTCATAAAAATTTTTAAACTCAATTACATGTGCATTACCCCTCTAGAATATTTAGTTCTCAGTTTCTCCTCCTCCAGCATTGCGCCTCTCTCATAGTTCTCCTTCTTTTTTTCTATGTAAAAGAGAGCTGAAGGGAGCAAGCGGAGATGTGAAAGAGAGCTCAAGGGAGCAAGCGGAGAGAACAAATCCTTGCTCCTCTCGTCATTCTCCATCCTTTTATCCCTATGAAGGCAACATAAAGAAAGCAGGGGAGAGAGTAAAGAGGTAGATAGAATTTACGTGAAGTGATAGATCACTATGTTTAACGGCACATACTTCCATAAATTTGCTCCCACGCGAGGTTGTCGGAATGGAGGGTGACCGTTGAGTGTGTGCAGCTGCGTCGGTGGAGCACGGTGCCGTGGGATGGGTACGCGGCACCGCTTTCACCGTGCACGGTGCCGCGGGTTGGCTTCGTGGCACCGCCCTATCCCGAACGGTGCCGCGGGATGGGCGCACGGCACCGCTGTCGCTATCGCTCTGCCTTGTCCGCCGGGGCGCGAGGGCGTTGGTACCGCTCGGCAGCAGCATGGCCTCGGTCGGGAGAGAGCGGTGCCGCGCGGCCAACCCGCGTGATGGGCGGGCAGCACCGCTACTGCCCTGCCCAGTGCTGCAGGTTGGCCGCGCGGCACCGCTCTCTCCCGACCGAGGCTGTGCCGCTGTCGTGCGGTACCGACACCCTCGCGCCCCGGCGCCGTGGCTCCGGCTCGATGCCGCGCTTCCACGCCGCAGCACAGGTATATTTCCATCAATTTTTTGTTCCATGTATATATTTGCAAATGGCAAAAAAATTAATATTTTCAAATTTTTTTCTCTTGCGAGGGATGTCAATTTTTCGCTCGGCAAACACATCTACTAGCACAAGAGTTGCAGACTATTCCAATTTCTTGGCCCTTTCCTGCCTGGGGGCTCGACATGGTCAGGCAATTCAAGAAGGTTCCAGGAGGGTTTACACATCTTTTCGTCGTGATGGACAAGTTTACAAAGTGGATTGATGCTAGACCTATTGCTACCATAACTACGCCTAGGGGAAAGACTTCATACTGAGTATAATTTACAGATTTGGAGTCCTTAATCACATCATCATAGAGAATTGAATTCAGTTCACAGGTAGCATATTCAAGGATTTTTGTGACAACTTCGGCATCAAAATCTGTTGTACTTTGGTGGCACACTCCTAGAGCAATAGGCAGGTTGAGCAATGATCGAAATCTCCAAATTTTATGGGTTGCGCTGGGTATGTCGATTTCGGTCGGTTTATTTAGTAGTGGGCTGAAGATATGAGTTCTTAAATAGCACGTCCTATTGGGCCATTAGCCGATTGTATTAAAATCACAACTCGGGTGTTATTTTACAGGAACCGATTAAAATAATCAGATATGCTTCATGCTAAGCCTATAGCTGGACATATATGTTAAGATATCTGAATTATTTACAGGTATTGAGAATATATCCTTATAAGGATCACTAGCTGGTCTCCATTAAAATTGGGGATAGAGATATCACTCAAGCATACCTCATCACGCATTGGAGTTAACACATAGTGATACTCGGCTTACATGCTTTGCCAAATTGCCATGAGTAAAAATTTTAGTCATTAATTGTCTGAAGAGTCCAATTTCTGAGAAACATATTACTCAGGAAAGACTTAATGGTTAAAGATCTTTGACTTTATGTTTAATTGTTTTCCAATTAAGCACAAAGTCGAGGGCTACACCTAATAGGTGTGCCTATTCGGTGCATACTATTTATTTATTTCCATGAAGCCCTTCATAGCCTCATTGCTAGCTGACATGAAGTAGGACTCAGAAGAAGAAGTACTCGGACAAAGAGTACTCGGGAGCAATGCACTCGGGGTTTCTTCATCGTGGTGGACGAGCACTCAGCCTTAGTTGTGACTCAACAACGTAGGGCTCAAGGGCTACTGTGGAGGCCATGGGCTTCGGGTACCTCAAGAAAGACAAATACGACCACTCGGGCTGAGGGTGGGCCGGCCCATACAATTAGGGATAGAGTAGAACTCGGCTTCATGTAACCTTGCTCGATAAGGAAAGGGATATAGTCCTAATTAGTTACTCTATGTTCATACAAGGAAATCCTTTGGTCAGGTCCGACTAGGATTCCTACCTTGTAACCATGCCTCCTTGGTATATAAGGAGAGGCAAGGAGCCCCCGGGGCATAATCAATCCAACCTGTGAGAGCAATACACAAACAGCTGAAAGTAGGGTATTATCTCACATTGAGGCCTGAATCAGGATAAATTCTTGTGTCCTTTCAAGTCCATCGAGTTTAGATCCGAGGAATAGCCTCATATTCAATATTGCCGATACAAAACATTGACACTTCTATTATCAGGTTAACTTTTGGGCATGATCGATCTGACTTAATCTCCTTGCCAGGGGAGTTTATGATCATAGGTACCCTCAGGCCCTAGTCATGTGGTGTTTTGCTTTTGCTTGTATACGAGTTGTTCCCTTGAGGGGGCTCCCTACCCGTCTTATATAGGACGAAGGGTGAGGGTTACAAGGTTGGAAACCTAGCCGGATACGACCTAGGGTTCCCTTATCTGTACATAGAGTATTTGGCTAGGACTCTATCCCTTTCCTTATCATACAAGGTAACATGATGTCGAGTTCGACTCTCTCTTTAATAACACGGAACGGCCCACCTCCTATTCAGGCAGCCATATTTGCCTCTTGTAACAGTACCTGGAGCCCATGTCCTCCACAGTAGCCCCTGAGACCTTCATAGTCGAGTCACAGATTGCCATGGAGTGCTCTTCCTCTACGGCAAAGAAATTCCCGAGTGCTTCCTTCTCGAGTACTCATCTCCCGAGTGCCTTCCTTGCCGAGTCCGCTTTAGCTGGCAATGAGGCTATGAAGTGCTTCATAAAATATTGAATAGCATGCACCGAATAGGTGCACCTATTAGGTGTAGCCCCTGACTCTATTCTTAGTTGTGAAGCAACTAAACGTAGAGTGTTATTTACTCAGAAAATAATTCTTTAATTATGACCAAAAATATACTCATGGCAATTAGGCTAAATTTATAAGCTTTTAATCACTATGGACTTAGGCCCAATGTGTGATAAGGTGTACTTGAAAGATATCTGCATCCCTATTTTATCGGAGATCAGCTGTCAATCCTTATAAGAACATATCCTTAATACCTTGAAATAATCGAGATACCCGAATGTAATACACCTGGCTATCAGCTTAGCATGAAGCGTATCAGATTATTTAATAGGAATATTATAAAATAGCATTTGCATCATGATTTTAACATGACCAGCGGTCGGCCCAATAGGCTTTCCATTTAAGAAACCATTTATTTTTTGGCCCACGACCGAATATGCGAGCCCAAACCCTCACACCCAGTGCGGCCCTTTATATTCCGCAGAGAGAGAAAGGATTCCTCGTCTTCCTCCACTTGCGTGCCCCTTCTCTTTCCACGCTCTTCGTCTCTGAAGCTCTCATGCCCTTCCGCCTTCAAGCTTGCTAGGATTTATCCGCGCAGCCTCTCCAGATCAGATTCACTCACCCCAACAATTCCTCATCCTCCGTGGCCCTTAAACCTCCCCCAATATGCTCCTCAAACCCTACATCCGGATATGTCTGCCTCCTCCTCTGAATCTGCGCCATTACCTTCTGGGGAGTGGCAAACCTCAACCTCATCCGAATACAAGTTGCAGGAGCTTGTGAAGGAGGGAGTGCTGCCGCCAAAGGAGATCATTGGGTGGCGCGATGCCGTCGGTGAGCTTTTCCCCACCCCAGAGACTCATGAAATCGTTGCTTCTAAATCTTTTTTTCCACCGGGGATTTGCTCTTCCTTGCTCGGACATCTTCCACGGGCTGCTCGATTATTACTAGATCGAGCTAGTCCATCTTAACCACACACTCCATTTTCCAAATTTCTATTTTCATTAACCTTTGCGAGGCTTACCTCAAAGTTCCTCCCCACTTAGATCTCTTTCGTTATTTTTACCACCTCAAACCTCAACCAAATAAACAAAGGCCCTCAGTAGTTGGAGGTGCCAGATTCCAGCTCCGAAGTTAGTTGAAAAAGACCTATCTCTCTCTCCCCCTCAAATCTTCTCTCAAGGGGTAGCACCAGGAATGGTTCTACTGTTCCAACCCCACCTCTTCTCTTCCTTCTTTTATTGGTCATGCCCCCAAGGTGCTTGATAGTTGGTCTGCTCTCCCTGCCGACAGAGGGATGGAGTAGGTGTGATCGCTGTTGATGCTCCTTGGCAGATTAAAGAAAGAGGGGTTGATTGGACCCTGGGTTGCCCGGAACTTTGTTGTTTGGTGGCTCTAGCCTCTCAAGGACCGTGTGTACCTTGGGTTCGAGTACATCGGGCCAAAGGACCCTACTTGGGAGTCCGGTGACGCCATCACAACTGGGGAGTTGTAGGACCAGGTGCACCAATTCTTCCCAAGTGGCGTGCTCAGTGACGCCAAGGCTAAGTACTTCCCAAGCCATACAACTGTTGACGCCGAAAACCGCCGGGGGCCGTCCGACGTCTGGGTGACACGCGAAGGCCTGGGAGATCTGCTTAGCTCCAGTGCAGGTCCTAAATTATTGAGGTTCGTAGGCGTGCCAGTCAATTTGACCCAGCAATTGACAAGGAGATAGAAAATATTAGCCAACAACCCAATCGGCCGACATACTGATGTAGACTCCTTCCAACCGATTGCCGATAGCTCCTGTACCGAATTCCCCTGAACCGAATGCCCGACTTGCCCGGGCCCTTGCCTGTGTCCGTGCCCGGGTCTTCGCCTGTTGCCCACGCTCGGGTTCTCATCTGTTGCCCGAGCCCGAGACCTCGTGCCCGCGCCCAGATCTCTGTGCCCGCGCCCGGGTCTTCGTGCCCGCGTCCGGCTACCAGCAGCGATCGGCCGATAAGCCGATAGAGTCTTCCTTCAGCCGATGGCACCAACAGTGCTCGCACATCGGCTACGCCTGTACCCGGGCCCTCGTCCTCGGCGTGCTCGCGTCCGGGTCCTTGTTGGTCCTCGTGTCCGGGTACGCGTGCCTGACTGTCAGCAATACTTGCGCATCAGCTAAGAAACCGATAATCTAGTCGATGATAATATAAACAGATAAAAAGCCAGCCGACTGATAAATAAACACTTGGAAATCAGCTAGAGGCCGATGATATAGTAGATAGGCAAAATAATGAATATAGTGCAGTCGGCTTTATGTAGTACATAAAAGAATTGCAATATAAGTTAGCCGATTACTGATAGAACATGTATATCGGCTGGGAGGCCGATGATAGTGTAAAACAAAGATGCAATCGGCTGTGATAACAGATAACCTATCGGCTAAGCGCTCCGATAGAACATCGCATAAAACCCATCGACCCATCAAGGATAAACTTATCATTATCAATCTAGTAGTTCAAACCTAACTGATGCAGCACAGATTAATAATGATAAAAGAACCTCGATGAGTCGATAGACCTAATGCAACTGTGATGTAATAAGATAACTTATCGGCTATACATTCCGATAAGACGCTTGCATGGAAACCATCAACCTAGCAGGAACGATTTATCACGAGCAGTTTAGTAGGTCGGACCCAACCGATGCAGCACAAACTGATGATAAATTGCTCCCAGTAAGCCGATGAAGACTATGCACGCGTGATGTGGTATACCTGATCGGCCTAAGAGATCGAACCGAACCGATGCAGCCGTAAACAGAGCAGATACACCTGGGTAAGGGGTGACGAGTCTTACCCTCTCGCAGGAGTTCGGACCTAACCGATGCAGCCCCGCTCGAGAAGCAAGAACCCGTCGAAAAGGGTGGCGATGCGCCGAAGTTTATTGATCGTTGTGATAGTTTACAAGGTGCCTGGGCATACGTATATATACCCCGAGTTACAGGAGTCCTTTTAGGACACGGTACATAATTTCCTATCTATAAACGGAAAACTAACAAGCCCTGATGGGATACGAGATCAGGTTTCCTAAAAATTATCAAAACTACCTAATTAATAGATAAGGTAATTTACTGCCATACTGTGGTCTTCACGGTCTCTTCCCAAACTCGGTCTCCTCTGGATCAATCTTCACCGGTCATCTGTGATTTTTTCTTAACCGAATCTGCTAAAGACCCGTGCCAAATTTTGGCGTTAACAACAACCTCGCCAATCCTCTTTCGTCGGTGAGTTCTTTTGTCTCGATCTCAATTTCATCTCAAGCAAGTTGCTTGAACGTATTGTTTATTTGTAGGACTATGCCGAACATATCTCTGATCCACCTTGACCGCCTCTCAGGAGGCTAAGGAAGCAGGCATCAAGCCCTACCACTGAAGAACCGAGCTCAAAAAGAGCCGGGAACAACCGATGAAGGAGGCCACGAAGAAGCCGACCCATATGCTTGCCACCAGTGGCCCAAAGGTGGGCGGACCGCGCATGGCGTCTTCCGCTACCACTTAGCCGACTCGTCCACCAGTTGCATCACCACCACTAGCTCCTACCCCACCACCTGCACCTCCGGCTTCGCCTATACTGTAACGCCCTGAAAATCGTCTTAATTAAAAATTATCGTGGGTAAATAGAAATACAAGAATACACTGAAAAATTTTGTTTGAGAAAAGAGTTTGAATAAAATTTTGAAATTTCCAATATTAAAAATCCCAAGGTCAAATTTTAAAATAAATACTTGGATGCTTTTATATTCCAGGGGTTTTGTCTGAGTATTTTAAGCGTTTGAGTATTTATAATAATAAATTCTTCGTGTTTCGTGGTGGCACTTACTTCTGGTAAATTCCCCGTGATTTAATAAACTCTCTGAAATTTTCTCATCTCAGATTTTTCGGAGCTACAGAATTAATTTTAATTCAATAAAGATCACTTCAGTAAATTAATTAAATATAAAATAAATTCCTTTTCCCTCCCCCCTGTTCGGGTCGTTCCTGATTCAGTCCTTTGAAGTCTCCCCATTCATCATGAACTCTGACTCCCTTTTCCTCTAGGGTTTTGTGTCGTTCCCAGAATCCTAAAGTCACCTCGAAAACCTAAATTCGAAATTTTTGGATTTATTCATTTTGAAATCCTAGAACTCTTTTGGACTCCCAATTTGAGATCCTTTGTATTTGAAATATCTATATGTCCCTTTGAGATAAATTCCAGATATTCCCTTAAACCCCTTTTCTGTCAAATAAATCCAAATCCCCAAATGTCTGAGATTTCTCCAAATTTCGGTCCCAATAAAACACCCTTGTCAATACCCTAATCCCAAAATATTTTATTCGGAATATTCCATTTTCCAGTTCCCGAGAAAATATTCTATTTTCCCGCATCCCCAAGATATTCATCTATTTTGGATATATAAATATTTCCCGGAAAATCTCCTCTAGTGCCCAACCTGATGGATAATTCGATATTTGTTTCCCCAAATATTCCTCGAATATCCCGATATTCTACTCCCCAAATTTCCATCGGGAAAATATTCTCCATTCTCGGAATCCCATAAAATATTCTGTTTCTTGGACCCTAATAAATATACTTTTGTTTTCTAAATTCATCCAAATAACCTTCGATTCCCAATATATATATACGTGTATATATATATATATATATATCCTCGTACTCAGATAATTCTAATCTCCAGAATATTTCCGAAATTTCTAAATTCCAGAACGCGACTCAGATTCCACAAATATCCCCAAATTCTAATTTTTACGAAATTGGAATTTTCCGAAAAAAGATTCCCATTTTTTGTTTCTAATCTTACCCTCTTATTTTCTTTTTCTTTCCCTTTTTATCTTTTTCTCTCCGGGCCACTATTCCTCTTCCTTCTTCTTCTTGCTTCTTCTCTCCTCTGCCTCCCGAGGCCGAGCTGCCTCTCCTGCGCCCCTCGGGGAAAAAAATTCTAACAATAGTGAGCTTGGGCTGCAGCTGTGGGCCTCATTACACATTTCTAACGAGGGTCCCCGAACGGGCGCCCCTCAGGATTTTTCGTCAAATCCTCCCGCCTCCTCGCCGGCGAGGCGGCGACTCCCCCGTCCTCTGCCCTCCGGCGACAGCGCCTCCGAGTGAGCTTGCGGCGGAAAATCCGCGCATGGAAAGCCCCCTCGTCTCCGGATCCGTCTCGGAATCGGATTCCCGCCTCCAGGTATGGAAAAATATCTCCTCCGATTCGATCGCAAGGAACCGTCGCGGCAGGTTCCTCGCACTCCGGCAACGATGCGGATTCCGACTCCGACTCCAACTCCAACTCCAATGGCGGTGGATTACCCCGCCGATAAAAGGGCGCGCATCCACCCGAGATCCCTAATCAATTCGCACTGTCGTCTTCTTCCTCTCGCCCCCAATCCGTCTCCTCTCCTCCTCCCCAGCGCACCAGTTCTTGGATCGTCGAGCTTTTCCCCCTTCCGGGCCCTGCTTCCATGGTGGGGCGCGAGACCCCCGCCGCATCCGCCGTCTTCCTGGTGGGCTACACCGCCGTCCTCGCCCTCTACCTGCTCCTGGCCACCGGGTTCCACGGCGTCTTCCCGCACCCCAGTGGCGCCCCGCCGTACGAGACGCTGCTATGGGAGATCGCCGACTGGGCAGCGGTGGCCGTCTGCCTCGCCGCCGACGCCTACTTCCTTTACTGCATCGCCTCAAATCGCCGCTCCAGGAAGGCCGCCGCCGTCCCAGCGCCGCCGCTCCCGCCCCCTCCCCCGCAGATGGATCTCTGCTAGGGTTAGGGCAGAGCCTTCTCGACATCAACAGGAAGTGTCCATAACCTTATCATCATGCTGCTAGTATTAGTTTCTGCATCACTACTGCTACTCCTACTATTAGTTATTATGTGATTACCTTTTGCCATTCGTGTTACAGCACTTAGGAAGATTTCTGATGCTCTTGGTTAGGCATTAGTGTTTTGTTAGATATATCAATGACAAAATAGCCGTTCTGGTTCAAGTCCCTTCTGGATGGGTGTGCTGCCTCCGATCCAAACTTGAATCTTGTATTCGTAATGCATATACTATTACTCCTTTCTCCAGTCTCCACAAATATGGATCAAATTTTATATTCTACTGTCATCTGTGCTGCAAGACTTAACTTTGTTTTTTTACCGTAGTGAAAAACACCCCAATAGTTTCCTACTTGAAAAACAAACTACCAACTAGGTGCACTGTCTAAATGTAATTGTGCAGTTAAGGGCCAGATACAACCAGTGAATTGGTCTTTCGGTTGATTCTGTAGATAAATCAAGGGCCCCAGTTTATTATGAGTTAAGCTAACATTACGTTTATTGCTCTCATGACTGCCAATTCAGGTTGCTTTATTTTGCTCTTTTGCATGCCCGCACATATTTATCGGTCAATTTAGTCACCTCCAAAGGGGATACGATACTAGCAAATAACTCTGAACAGAATTTTGTGTTTTGCAGTATAAATAGGAACACCAAGCAAACAAATATATAAAATATATCATGACTTTTCACCATAACATTCAGTATGAATATGTAACTAGTAATAAAAATGTTATTAGTTTGAATGTTTCCGATCACCATCTCTAGTGTACCTATCTCAAGAAACTTTTTCTACATTGATGTATGTTACTATTGTGTATTCCTTAACAAAAGAAGCACTTAATAGGATTGAACCACACAATCCAGTTGAGAAATTCCCTCTGGTCTCTTTTGGCAGCCAACCTTTTTAAAACTAGTACTGTTTGGATTTGTCATGTGGAAGTAGTATTTCTGGATTTGTCACCAAAAGTACTTTCATATAATTATCTTTTTAGGTTATATCCATACTGAAGTAAATTTGAAATAGTAATGGTCAAAGCATGGATTGGAGATTGTGTTGATGTCTAAGATGACAACAGATGTAATTCTCAATTTGTTATGCATATGTTCTACTTTTAGCGGTTTCTTCACCTTGTGCTCAATTTTGCTGCAGCCAAAGACTGCGTAGATGAAGCAGTCAAGGATTGTCTGAAGGGAGCAAAGCATGAAGTCAATTGTTCTCCAGAGGACCAGGTCAATCACTGCTATGCAAAATATGAAGTCAGTTGTTCTCTCAAGGACCAGTTAAATCATTGCTATACTCACGGTTGAGTTCACAGAACCTGTGGCACAAAATGAACTTTTTGTATGCTCAGAGCCGAAGCTTTGGGAGCTTTTGAATTCCTATGGATCACTCATCTGAACTGGGAAGACGTAAAGATGCAAACTCAGTGGTGCAACCAACTACAAAGTTGTAACCTGAGTAGTAGCAGCAGACTAGCAGTAGGATTTTTTCTGGTCTTACATGTATTGGTGTCTGTTCTGAACGATGCGTCCTGCATCTTGTATAATGTCGACATGTTCTGCTGTTCATATATGCAACGAATGTTGGTTGTTTAATGTTATCTGCAAGACTTCAAGTTCCTGACGTTTTCTATATTTCATATTCATGGAACAAACGAATGCTTAAGGTTGAGTACTCCCTTGTTGATTCCATCTGTTTGCAAGTTCTGGACCAAATGAATCATGTTGGAATGACCCCATCTCATTTCAAAATTAATTCTGGGCAACCGTCAACTATAAATGCATATAAAAAATTGTGCACCCATACTATGTACACTGAAAATTCAGGTAGTTGAGATCATTGACTTCGATCTCATTTACTCCTTACTATCACTTTCAAACAGCAGAGAAGGAAGTAGTTGAGATATGGATTTATACAAAATCATCCAAGTTGCAAATGTGATTTGATTGTCCAAGGGTTATCAAAAATCAAATCGGCGACTGCCGCTTTAGGGTCCGGGTAGTCAACTTGTCCGGTGACACGGATTAACTACCGATACCCTATATTTTTAAGTCGGGGTTGGTCAGTGTGTGTCTACGCTCGTCTACTTGAATCTCTTGTGGTAATCTAAGATGTGGATCCTCTCTTTTCTGTGTTGACAGATTTTTTGTTCTAGTTATTGTAACAACAGGGTTGTAATTTCTTTTATTAGTTAATATAACCTACCTTATTTCGCAAACAAAAACTTATATGTAGCGTGCATGTATTTTCCTCTGTGCTTATAAATCACTCTCATAACCGAAACAAAAGTTCACTATTGGTCACAACAATGTGCCGTGACAGCCGATTTATCTGGTACTATGGGGTTGGGATAATGAATTTCTTAGGTACAATTATTGTGAACTAATTGTTGACACCTAAATTGGCACTAGTTTAGATTTATAGCAAATTAAAGTCAAATTTAAAAAAGACCAGAGCTTTCTTGTGGAGGCCGATCTGACCCCCATTGTGTGGCCAGCCAGACCAAACAATGAACTTGTCGATGTTTTGTATCGGCAATAATAATATGAGGCTACTCGTGAGACCTAAACTTGATGGACTGCAAAGGAACACGAAACAATTTATACTGGTTCAGGCCCTCGAGATGAGGTAATACCCTACGTCTAGTTGTGGTGTATTGGCTTTGAGGTCTCTCTGGTGAGATTCTGATAATTGCCCTCAGGGGGCGCCCTGCCTCCCCTTATATATCGGGGGACAGAGTTACAGGGTAGGAATTTCAGTCGGACTCCAACCAAGAGATTTTCTTCTAGAAATACAACGTGCTTGACTAGGACTATATCCTTTCCTTGTCGTGCAAGATAATGTATGCCGAGTCCTATTGTATTCCTAATTACAAGGTTAGGCTCATCCTATATCCGAGTGATCCTAATGCTTCTCATGAGGTAGCCGGGACCCATGGCCTCCATAGCAGCCCCTGAGACCTTCATAGTTAAGTCACAGTTGATGCCGAGTGCTTATCCTCCACGATGAAGACTTCCCGAGTACATTACTCCCAAGTACTCTTTGTCCGAGTGCTTCTTCTCCCGAGTTCTGCTTCATGTCAGCTGGCAACGAGGCTATGAAGGGCTTCATGAAAAAATATGAATAGTGTGCGCCGAATAGGCGCACCTATTAGGTGTAGCCCCTGAGTTTGTGCTTAATTGTGAAACAATTAAACATAAAATCAAAGATCTTTAACATTTTAATCTTCCCCGAATAGTGTACTACTCGGAAATTAGACTCTTCAGCATCATGTCAGCTGGAAGAATTTTTACTCAAGGCAATTGTTGGCTAAGCATATAAGCCGAGTACCACTTCATGGATTTTAACCCAATATGTGGTCAGGTGTACTTGAGAGATACCTGTATCCCCAATGTTAATGGAAACCAGCTATTGATCCTTATAAGGATATATCCTCAATACCTGGTAAATAATATAGATACCTGAACACATGTGTCCAGCAATTAGGCTTTCATGAAACATATCTGATTATTTAATCGATTTCTATAAATAGCACATACACTGTGATTTTAACACAGCTAGCAGTCGGCTCAATAGAGCATGCCATTTAGAAATTCATATCTTGTGGCTCAGTATTGAATTGGTCGGCCCAAACCCATTTATCAGCACAGGCTCTATAAGAGCGGGAGAGAGAGAAGATTCCCTCATCTTCTCCAATCCGCCAATCGTTTCATCTTCTAGCTTCTGCGCCCAAATTTCGCGTCCGCCTCACTAGGGTTCGCCATAGCCAACGCCCCCGCCCGAGACTCGCCCGATTCCGCTCTGCCGCATCCATTCCAAGCCTCCACGAGTCTTTCCCCCAAATCTTTTCACTTCCAGCAATGCCGAAAGCCCCATTCGAGATCTCAGAGATGACCGCCGGAGTTTGGCCAATGTCGGGCGGCAGTCCGTTGAAGCTGAAGCTCTTGGAGAAACGATTGATGTTGCAGCGTCAAGACATCATCCATTGACGCACCATTGAAGGGGAATCCATGCCGGTGCCCAAATCCGGTGAGACCGTCGTCTTCATCTCTTTCTTTGATTGCGGTCTCGCCCTTCCTTCTTCGGATTTCCTCCGCCAACTTCTGTCTTTTTACCAAATAGAGTTGGTGAATTTGAATCCCAACTCTATCCTGTAAATCTCCATTTTCACCACCTTGTGTAAAGCTTTTCTGGGGGTTAAACCCCATTTCAATCTTTTTCGATATCTTTTTCATATCAAGCTCTAGCCATCCAAAAATAAGATCCAAACCATTGGGGGAGCTGGTCTCCAACTCAGGAATGAAATGAAGAAAACCTACCTCAACGTTCCTTTGAAAACCTCCCTCAAGGGTTGGCACAGAGAATGGTTCTACTATTCTAATCTCAAACCTTCTCTCCCCTCTTTTATTGGTTCTCCACCAACAGTTCTGCCCAGCTGGTCCTTGGTGCCAAATTACGAAGAAATGGGTCAACTATACTAGCTAATAGAGAAGATAGACCTACCGAAGAGCTCGGGGCTGACTGGTCCCTGGGTGGCGAGGTGCTTCTTGAACCGCCACACCAGGCCTCTGAAGGCTAGGAGCCACTTTGGTTGGGATTACCAGGGCAAGGGTGATCCTAGCCGCGAATACCCTGACTTAGCCGATAAGTACAAGGTCACCGATACCTTGCTTGGCTTTTTTGTCAATGGGGCAGTGGAGACTGAGGACACAGAACGCACCCCCACGCCCTATAGCTAGAACAGGCCTCGGCCACATGTAATCTTGAAAGATTGATATTAAATCTTTTGTCCTTCTGTGATCAATGTCTGTTAATTTCTGTCTTGGATTGTTCTGCAATGCATGATGTATGTCGTTGAAACAGTTGCAGGATTGTGTAAAGTTTGATTATGACTCCCAAAACCAACCGGCCATCAAAATGAAGAAGAGGCCAGCTAGTCCTTTTGCTGCCCAACCCAGCTCCAAGAGCGCTGGGAAAAAACCATTTGAAGACCCGGGAGAGAAGAAGACAAGCACGCCGAGTGTAGTGCCAGGGAGCCTGAAGATCAAGGACCCTGCCAGTTTAGCTCATAGGCCACCAAGCCCCAGTCCAATGTCTCCAAGCCCAAGGCCAGCACAGCCAAGCTCAATGCTAGCAACATCGAGCCCAAGGCCAGCACCGCCGAGTGCCTCGACACTCCAGTCGGCTGCGTCAGGAACAGAGCCGATTAGGGCCAAATCGCCACCTCCGACTACCGCGCCGACTGGCCCGACAGCCGACGGCTCTCCGCCACCAAGCAGGCTATCAAGCCCCTTGTCGACATCTTCTGGAGCTCCTCAATGGAAATTCAAGACTTCCAAGAGGTAATAAAGAATATCTTCAATCTTCTTAGAATCTTGAATGATGTGGTAGACGTATTGATATCTGATATATTGTGCAAGAAGCGAGTTGACATAGATCCCAAGGGGACTATGCCACCAGCTCCCGTTGCCGAGCCAATCCCAGCCGAGCCAGTACTAGTAATGTCACCTGTCGAGCCAGAGGCTGCCTCAGCTGCTGAAGTTGAAATAGTCCTGATAGCAGGGTTACCAGTGCCAGCCAACTAGGGAATGGATGCTGAAGCTGCTGCCTCAGCCCTTGAGAAGATCACCGAAGCCCCATGCAGCTGTCGAGTTCAGGTCCAGGACCCCATCACCATCAATATTGTCATCTTCTGATGAAGGATATCTCCCCTGGCTCGAAACCCCTCCACGCAACTTCCCAAGAACTTTTCATTGGGTCACTCCCGAGGGAGTTGCAGAAAGCTACGAGCACGATGAGCAAGCAGCATCGAGGGAGCATGAAAATCTTATACGTGCTACAATTGCCCCGTTTAGGGGAGTCCAGGTATGTAGCGAATCTCGCCATATTGGGTTCTTGACAGTTTCCATTGATCTGGTACTCTGTCATTTGACTCTGTTTTCCTTTGTTTTGTTCTGAGCAAAAGATTGTCGATCGCTCGGAGAAAATAAATAAGGTCTTGACCGAGCTCGCCCCCAGCTCCAACAATTGGGCTAGCTCCAGGTAGCCAAGGACGACCTGGAGTGGACTAGCCAAGAGAGGGAAACATGGCTGAGGGGATCGGTTGATAAGCTCAGGGACGAAAACTGGGCACTAGCCGAAAAGATCAGAAGTAAGTCTTCTGTGTTATCCTATTGAGTGAATCCCGAGTAGATTTCTCCAGCAATGTTGATTCCCGACTGCCTTGTTGAGTTTCGACTGCAATTTTGAGTTCTTGACTGATTTGATTTGCAGCCCTCGAAGCTGAGCTAAAAGCCCAAGCTAAGGAGAGGGAAAAACAAGATGAAAAGCTGAAGTGGAGAAGGACAAAGCCAAGGTAGAGGCCAACAATGTTAGTAAGTCTCTTGCTTGACAATGATCTTAGCCTGACTGCTTGTTGCTCCGAATGCATGTCTTTACTAACAAATATTCTTGTAGATGCATCTGAACAGCCTTAAAAGCCAATGCCTAGATTTAATTTGGCGCCTTCACGGAGGAAATCAAGATGATCAAGGAGTCACGGGAAATCCTTGCTGGATCCGTGAAAGGGCTCCTAGATATCATGCAGCCTCACCATCCTGGAACCAGCTCCAGTACCATCACCCAGGTGCAGGCACGCCTAAGCAAAGCCCCGAGTATCTTGAAGAAGTACTCGGATGAGCGTGTAGCTGTCGGCGTCGCCTAAGCTCTTGCCATGACCAAATCAATCTACCCTAGGGTAGATATGGAGGCCGTTGGTGAGGGTTTTACTGAGGGGACAACGCCCGAAGAGGCGCTGGAGCTGATCAGCCAGGTGAGGCCGACTGCGGAGGCAATAGCCAAGGACCTGGGAATGTAAAAACAGAACAATTATGCAATCAATGACCATTAATAAGCATATACAACTTTTGTAAAGACATCTACAAATATCTATACAATGTTGTCGAGTACTTGGTTATTCTAAGTCATCATTAGCTTTACCCGACTATATAGTCTGCGCTGAGTAGATCGATGAGAACTTAAGAAAAAATGTTCTCCTCTAAAATTTATACTCGAGCAAACTTAGCATAATCATTGTAGAACTTCATTACTTAAATAAAACAAGCTTGGATTTTATTAACAAAGGCACATAATACATGCAGCCCCGACTCACTACTCGTTGGGACAAGCACGTAGTGAGTCAGAGAAAAAACTATATACATATGTATAGAGGAAATACAAGACTCAGGTATAGAAAAGACGTAGCTGTTCTATATTGCATGAGTTGCTGATGAGGGCACTATCTTCAGTCTTTAGTAGGTAGGCGCCCGGACGTGTTTACCTCACAATAATGAACGGCCTTCCACAAAGGGATAGTTTATGCTGTCTTTGGTGGTTTGTATTTTTCTCAGGACGAGATCTCCCACCAAAAAAGCGCGGCCACGAACATTCCGATTGTGATAACTACGTAGAATTCTGAACATTTCTGTGTATTAAATCCTTGTCTAGAAAAGTCAGGGTACACAATACCAAGTTACCATACAGAGTGCATCTTACAAACATAATAAAATTGTCTTACATAAATGCAGTGGTAAAGATAAATAAAGCCTATTTACAGCTAGCCAAGCGGAGGCTTCCATTCCACAGGTGTCTTGACGGCGGAGCCAGCCTAGTCCTCTTGATGGCCCTCATCGGACAGGTACTCCACCACTGGGAGGGGAAAAGGAGCAAGACTGAGTACCACCTACAGTACTCAATAAATCACACCCACAAATATGCACAATGCACGGGATACAAAGATAGGCTCAGGGTTCATTTGCATAAAAACAATTGCAAACAGTAGTAGTTCGCAAACGGTAAAAAGGTTGATTAATTGAACAATATTAATCCTCCACTGATCAACGTTACACCACGTTAACCAGGCCCAACCATTCATCTAAACTATACCAGTTCCATTAAATCAAGTTAATTAAGTAAGGGTGAGACTAATCACGATGAGTTTTGACCAATCGCCCATAACTGCGGGCGCAGCTATTCGAATAGATTTACTCTGATCAGAGGTGTACAACTGTACCCACAAGACACAGTCCCACACATGTTCCCGTGTGCCAGTGTATCACCATGACACCCCGCGAGAGGCTGTGACAGGACTGTTCACACAACCTCTCCCTAACCATCCATACCATGTTGAGGTTGCACCTACCGACAAGACCCCCCACATCAGCCAGGCTACCCCCCTTGCGCCACAATGGATCTGGAAGTCGATCAACCCGACCTCGAGCCGACCCAACTCCATCACGCCCATTCTCACCAACGGTGCCTAGGAGAGGGAGAAGAAACGCTACAAGCCCAGCCGTTGCCCACGCTGGCTTTGGAATGTACGAGTTATTTGCCCAAGGGGTCCCGCAACTGGCCTTAACTGATGGGGGTCGACCACAAACCATGCACCCACAGCCCACCATTTAGGTCAAATTTTAGTAATTTAACATCAACATATCCAGAGTTTCATTTCCCGACATTGAGTCGAACCATAAATGTAAATTAAGGTATTTAAATCCCCATTGAGTAAAGGTTTCTAAGCAGACTAACATCATACAATAGCCTCTATTCATATTATTACCCAGCTATAAAGGTATACGGGTGGAATAAAGTCAGAGCAATTAAAATTGCATTTATATAGGTCATGCTTCCCACATGAAATGATGAAATAATACATGTTTATAATAAAACAACATAGTTTCAATAAATGGGTACAAAATGACGAGAAAAATGATGCGACTTGCCTTGATCCGGCTCGGCAAATTCGCAATACTTCGTAGTAAACTGAGGGTCGACGGCGTCGGTTCTATTGCAAATAACACACAAACAATTAAAAAATACATGTGGACACTAAAACAGCTGAAAGTATTTAATGGATTTCTTGGCATTTTTTTGGATTTAATGAAATTTAATGGAATTAATCGGAACTCGTATGAATTAGTTATGAATTTTAGAATTACTTGATTTTCCTATGCAAAAACAATTTCTAAACAATTTATTGCGCATTAAACAAGGATTTAATGCGTCAGCACCACGGGGACCGACGCCGATAGCGGGACATGGGTCATGGGCGCATGAGATCGGTGCACGTGGACGCAGTCACCGCGTGCGACGTTGACACAGGCACACGAGCAGTCCCGATCTGCGAGGCAGATTGACGGCTCAACCAAGTCGGGAACAGCCCGCCAGCCCTGGCCAGCGACAGTGCGCCCGATGGTCCGCCCCCACTACCATCCGGCGCGGAGGGCAACACGAGCGCGGAGGAGGTGAGGAATGCGCGAGGCTCCCGAGTACGACGCAACCGATGGAGAGTGTGAACGGCGCGAGCAGAGAGGATTGGTGGCAACGAGGTTCGGGATGTCGACGGCGACGGTGTTTCAGCGCGCACAACAATGACGGAGGCTGCGGATGGGGTTTTAGGAGGACCTAGCGAAGGTGTAAACGTGTTGGGGGAGAAAAAGACCAAGTGGTTGACGCCGAATCTGCGCAACTGCCAGGGAGCTTACCAAAGGGGATACAGATAGATGGAGTTCCACGAGGGAATCCGAGGCAGCGGTGCGAACAGATGCTGTGGTGGCGCGGCGAAGCTAGCGAGTGCGAACGGTAGTCGGCGATTGACTATACACGCGACTGCTACTGGAGTCGCACCGCGGAGCACGGCGCGGGTTCGTACTCACAGTTTGAACTCGGTCGCGGAGGGGGTTAGGGTACTCGGGGGGGCGGGGAGCGGGGGCGGGCGGCAGTGTGGGAGGAGGGGGTCAACTGAGGGGAAAGAGAGAGGATCTCGAGTCATGTTGAAGGTTTTTAGACTCGGCTGACGAGAGATCGTGGCGAGGCGGCCGAATCGCGGCTTGAGGCAATGCGGTGAGACGGACGCGAATCGCATGGTCATGTGCGTGCGGGGCGAGGACGTGGGTATGGGCGGCGACCCAGTCTGCGGGGCTTTGAACATGAGAGCGGCGCCACAGCCGAGGAGGCGGGCGAAGGCGGAGATCGACACGAGGAAAATTTTTCCCCTCCGCCCGATCCGGACGGAGGTAGACGACAGGCCTGACGTGTGGGCCCTAGCCCCACACGTCAGTGGGAGAGAGAGTAGCGGCGGTCGTGCGAGCAAGCCCCAGCGTCAGCGGCGCGGGGAAAGAGGAGGCGCGGGCGTGCGGCTGCAGGTAGGGCCCAGCAGGGAGGCGCGCGCGGGCCGCGCAGGCCGAGGTATAGGGATGCTATGGCCCAGCAGGGGGGAAGAAAAAGAAAAAGGAAAAGAGAAAGAAAAGAAAAGAAAATGGGATTTCCAGAAGGAATTTAATTTCGATAATTTGTTTTGATTTATTAAAAATACTTCTAGTGCTCTAAAATTTCTAGTAAAATTCCTGTTAGTGTATTTTGGCAAGGATAATATAGGAAAAATATTCTCAGCCATGATATTTTATTATTTTGTATTTTACTTATTGAATTAATTCCCTTGGCCTTTTAAAATAATTTCTTTGGGGCTTTTCTTTAATATATTTTGTGTGGCTTTATTTAAGGGGAAAAATTCAGGGTGTGATAGGTAGTTAGCCATGGCCTTGTGATCTCCTTTAGCTACTCGGATCGCCAGAGTGTAAACTGTGAGCCATGACTCGGGGTTGGTCTTCCCATCATATTTTTCAATCCCAATCGGCTTAAAACCTGACAGCCAGTCAACTTGTTGCAGCTCATGGGTAAAGGCTGGTACTCCTTCATCGGCATGAGGACTCTGACTCTGACTACGGTGGTGAAACCGCTCATGGGGAGCCGAAGCACTCATTCTCGTCTTCCAGTCGGCGACGCTCGTCTTCCTCGTGTTCACGGCATCGTGCGTTGATGTCTTGCCAAAGATCACATCGTAGTCGCCCTCGGACATCCTGGTTATTCCACGTCGTATTGACGGCGCCGTCAGTCATTGTTGCGGTTGCCGAGTGACGTGTGGCGTGACTCCATGTGCGGCTGACTGGAGCTGGCCGCTCGGCGTCGCGTTAAGGCAGATGAGACCGCCGTTGGAGAAGCCAACCTGTTGATCAGTATGAGAGTATCGCCCAACTGTTGACGCTGCTAACATGCAGCAGTGGTGATCATGGCTTTAATCCTTGCTATCGTCGGGGTGGCCTGGTGTCACGCCCAAAATTTCCATCCAAAATTCTGGAGTTTTATTGTGTGTACATCCTCGTCCAGGAATCAACCGAGGCACACATGACAAAATTGATAATCAAAGTAATTGTGTACATAGCGTAAGCATTTATTACAGAGGCAAATGGTACCTCTCAAAATAATAAAGTTCTAACAGTGGATAAATAAGCAGCGTGACAACTCCCACTCCACGCACTTGACCAGGCTCCCGCTCAGTCCTCCCAATAGTCCTCTTCACTATAGTTCTCCTCTGAATGATGATTGTTGATTACAAGGTGAGTACATGACATACTCCACAAGCCACACAGTAAATATGCAAGTGCACGGGATAACAAAGGATGGCATAAATAGCTCAAGTTTGCATAAAAGCACGTAATAAAATATTTGAGAGAGTAATAAAGCATTAGTTAAATAGCAACATTGATCAACGCTATACCGCTCACCAAAACGGTATAGGCCCAACCACTCCAACCTGGAGCTACACATGTTCCACTGTTCAACCATTAAGTTTAAATAGTGTGGGACTAATCACAGAAAACATTGCTAGGGTCGCCCTTAACCGTGGGCACGGCTATTCGAATAGTTTTACTCTGGCCAGAGATGTACCAATTTACCCACGACACAACTCCACCGCACATCACTGTGCGCCTTGATACCACCACGTACCTCGGAAAGGAATCGTGATAGACCCTCCATGTAACCCGCCCAACAAGGGAGCCACCCGCTGGACCACCAGTCTCCGGTAGGATTGATCAGATACCTAGTCAAGGAGACGGCCCAACGCCTAAGACATGGACTTATTGGCACAGCCATGGTGGTCTTATTGACACAGCCACAACACACCATGGTGGTGTTGGGAATATGCCCTAGAGGTAATCATAGAGATGATGATATTGTGATTGTATCCATGATATATTATGAGTTCATTGAATATCCATTAAAGACAACTTGTATCGATTGGCAATTATGTGAATTGTTTGTGAAACTCTTTTACTTGTATGGTTATTCTAAAGTTGTCCCTGATCGGAGTTTGTGTGAGGACACACATGAATATTAGATCAGCACATATATTAGTTGATGACTATGTTTCACAAGTCATAGACATGGAGATGTCAAACTAATAATGTGGGCACATGTGTGACATGGAGCTGGACTGACCTAACATGAGAAATTGTAATTATCTCTATTCACATCATATACGTTATGTCCTTAGACCTGAGATTGTTGTATGTATTCAAGATGTAAAACGACCTACTCAGGGACTATCAAACGCTACTCCGTAACAGGGTAGTTATAAAGGTGGTTTTCGGGTTTGTCGGGAAACATGCTGTGAGACATAAACAATCAAGAAGGAATTTGCTCCTCTCTATGTGAGAGAGATATCACTGGATCACTCTAATGATTAGATCAAGAAATGCATGGCGTGCTTGGGTTAAGTGTTAACCTAAGAGTTGATCCAAATATCGTGAGCAAGGGAATAACAAGTATGTGGTTTGTGGTGGTTGTCTGATATGATCTTTGCGTATGCGTAGGAGTTGACACGCCTTGCTAGAGGCCCTGTCAACTATTGTCGAGTAGGAGTACTCGGGCCATGTCTATGCGTACGTAACCCATAGGGTCGCACGCTTAAGGGGCTGGAAACCTAATTTGGGTTGGACCCGAATTAGACAAGGTTTAGGTCACTAATGGGCCTCCAAACTCGGGAGTTCCTTAGGACGCCTAAAATATAAGGGGCGGCGACGGGGATAGGTTAATCCATGCCATTTGGCAGCCGCCGCCGCTCCACTCCCGCGCCCTGTTGCCCTCGCGGACCTAGCAGTCCGAGGCGTGACGCTTCCTCCCATACGTGTGGATACCTCGGAGGTGCTACATCTGAAGCACAAGGACGAACCGCACGAGAGGGACAGACGGACGGACGACTCGCAACTGCACGCACTGCTGCGACGCGTTACAACTACATCGAGTCGATTCCGCGCATCTGCGCGTCTAGTGGTAATCCGTGATCTATACTAGCAGTAGTTCCTGGTTTATGGGGTCGAAAATTTTGTTTTCTGCTAGCGTACATCCGCATAACCTAACAGGTGGACCGGTTGAACGCACTACACTGGTTCCCACCATTACCATATTGGCTTGTGGTTAGCACGGGTGTTGCTTCACAACAAGTAGTCCGCGAACCGGTCCTTAACTGTCACGAGCACCGCTAGCATCAAACACAATCCTGGTGCTCGCAACCCACCCTTTAATCAAGTTTTAGTGGACCATTAAGTTATCCTTGTACGACCACCGTCGTAAATGGATCATCATTTCATGTGACATGATTAATAGTATGGAAATTACTGTGACAACCCAGAAGTTATTCTATTATTTGCTAGGCATCGCTAAGCAGGGTCCTAGTGTTATTCTAGCTAACCAGTAAATAAAGTTAGCTAGTCAAATTATCCCATAGGTACAATGTCAGGTAATCAAATCAAAAGGGGCCATAACAAAGTTAGGTTTCCTGTCCCAGTGACAATTCCAAAATAAATGTAGAGTTGAAGGAAACAAAGCTTTAAATATAGGAACAATATGCTCAAAAGGAAGGGGGAATCCATGTGACTTGCCTTGCTGCTCCACACAAGCTTCGGAACTCTCCTCGAGAAAAAACGTCTCTTCCTGAACGTCGTTGACTTAGGCAATAAACAAAACAAGCAAAAACAGTACAATATTATATTTTTAATGGGTAGATCTTGATTTTTAAAGAATTTAAAGACTTGAACGACCTCAATCCGAGTTCGTATGAATTAGTTATGATTTTAGAAGTTTTAATCCTTTATAGCATATTTAAAAAATTTACCCGATTTATTGCGTCATAATGAATTAATTTTATTCGGAAAGGGTCTATGACGTCACTGAGAGAGGAGGCTCTCGATGACTAGTGGGGCACACTGTCAGTGAGAGGGAGGGTCTGGTCCATGGTGGACCAGGTCCACCGAGGTCCACGAGAGAGTCGACGGCTAGGTTAGTCTAGGGTTTTGATCGGACGCCGAGATCTAGCACATGTCAAGGTAGATCAGAAGGCTGAATTTAACCTATAAGATCCGACGGCTACTGTCGCGAAGTGGACTGGGGTCCCACGTTCTGCGCGGGACGCGTGGATCTCCGGCCACGTCAGCCCCCGGCCCACTTTCTGCAGGAGAGAAGACCGGCTATGTCAATGTCCCGTTGGGCGCCCGGGGCGCCATCTCCATCGGCCCCGGGCGCCGATCCGGGATCCGACAGCCGGGCGCCGATGCCGGGCCCGACGGCCGGGTGCTGATCGCCCGGGTGTCCGGGTGCCGATCCTTCCGGTGCCCGGGCGCCGATCCTACGATGCTGACTGCCGACTGCCGATGCCGATGCCGATTCACTGGAAGGACTCCGCGGACCAAACTTGCCAACTACTCTGCCACGTGGGGCGTCTCCCGATGGCCCCCGTGACCTTCGACGTGTAGTCAGAAGACTTTTGACTATGCAGGCCCTTTTTCACGACCAGGCGGCAGCAGGCATGTGCCGTCACATCTCTCCGCTCCATCCTCTCACGACGACGTGCAGCAGCAATACCTGCTCCGGCGTGGGCGTCGCAGCAGACAGGGCGACGGACGCTCCTCCAACTCCGCGTGGGCGTCGCAGGCGGAGGGGCTCACAGGAGAGCTCACCGAAAATATCTCCTCCGCGTACCGGCACTTGGACTCCCCTGATTCTATAAAGGAGATCCAAGCCGATGAAAAGGGGGGAGAGACGAACGGAGCACCTCTAACTCCCTAGCTCATTCTCTAGCCGTTGTTCATCTTCTCCGGCTCGGTCACGACTTAGTTCATCACCACATATATCAAACCATACACAGGACGTAGGGTATTACGCTCCGCGCCCGAACCTGTATAAATCCTCCTGTCTTCTCTGTGTGCTTCTTCCTTCGGATCCGTCCATCGTACCGCTGAATACACCCTGACGCCGGCTTCGCCTGAGAACTACTCCCCTGGCCGAATCTCAAAAAGGGGGGTCTCCTGACTTCCCGCCGTCGAGGTTTCATCCTCCGACAGCTGGCGCGCCAGGTAGGAGTTTCCTTTTGGTGACACGCCGACGTCCCAAGACCAGCGCACTCCATGGCAGAGGCCACCGTCCGCGGGACTCCGACCAGGAGTCCGACGACTTCACCCCGCCGGGTGGCGTAAGCCCGATGTAAGCCCCCTGCGCTCCCCGTTCCAGGAGACGCGTCGCGCAACCAGGCGGGCTGAGCTCGCTCCTCGCGGCCTGGCAGTGCGGCGTCGGCTCTTTCTCTCTCGGAAGGAACCGGCAAGTGCCCCGCCGGTCTGCCACGGCCTCATCTTGAGGCGCGAGCGAGGCGCGCTCCACGGCACGCCGCAACCTCGACTTTCAGCCAGCATCGCCACAGGGGGTTCTCCTGCGGCGGAAGCCCTCCTGCGCCACCCCCCGGCTTTTAACGGGACGGGCCGGAGAGGCGCTGGCTCAACGAAGTCACCCACCTCGTAGGCGCGGCCATCGCCAGGTCGCTGCCACAGCAGCGCAGGGGCCAGGGTGCCGACCGCGCAACGTCTAGCGCGGGCCGGCCCCCCGCCCCGAGTCAAAGCAGAGCCCGGAGCACGGCGCAACACGCCACGACTCCGGCAAGACAGCGGCCACGGCGACCTCCGTGACCGGCTGAACCGGGGGCGGACCGACGAGGATGCCCGGGTCACCATGGAGCGACAGCGCGACGGCGGGCGGACGCCGCCGCGTTCCGAGGTCCAGGCCTCCAGCTCCAATCTACTGACGGGAAACCGTCATCTGTTACCCGAGCCCGCGCTGTACGTTCGGGTTGCCTGGCGCTCTCCCCAGGCCTCCGGCAGGTTCGCTGGCCGGACAGTTCCGGCCAGCTTGCGGAGAAATATGACGGCTCCGTGAACCCCACGGAGTTCCTGCAAATATACACTACTGCATCCGGGCGGCCGTGGCGATGATCGAGTGATGGCGAACTACTTCCCCGTCGCTCTCAAGGCCCAGGCGCGCTCTTGGTGATGAACCTCCCCGAGGGATCAGTCTACTCGTGGGAGGACCTCTGCCACCAGTTCGTGGCCAACTTCCAGGGCACCTTTCCGCGCCCTGGACCGAGGCGGACCTCCATGCCCTACGCCAGGGCAGGGACGAGACGCTGAGGCACTCCTACAGCGCTTCAGCCAGTTCGCAATACCATCTCCCACATCGCTCCTCACCGGTTATCCATGCCTTTCGCTCGGGTGCGCGACAGGCGCATGCTCGAAAGATGGCACCCGCGACGTCCAGACTACGGCTGAGCTATTCAAGCTCGCCGATTCTGCGCCCGCAAGGAAGAGCCCGGGCATGGAACGAGCCACGCCCGGGGCCCCTGACGAGGACCCCGAAGAATACGGCGAGTCCTCGCGCTCCGCGGCACGTCGGGACAGGAGGAAGCGACAGAAGGAGAAGGCGGCCGCCGACGGCTTCGCCTTGGCTGTTGCGGGCGCCCCACGGTCCGACGATGTCCGCGGGGACAACATCACCGGCGAGCGGCCAAGGGCCGCACGCGCGCCGCCTTCGACGGCAGCGGCCCAGAAGTGGTGCGCCGTCCACGAGACGGATTCGCACGATCTCAGGGAATGCCGCGCCGTCCAGAGCTTGGCCAAGCAGGTCAAGTACTTCCGGCAGGAGCCTTAGCAAGCCAAGCCCAGTTCGGACGGTCCGGCCCCGGCTCGGACGGTCCGAACGCGCGGTTTGGGACGTCCGGTCCCTGGCCGGACGGTCTGGCCGAGGGCAACGGACAGGACGACCAACGTCCCAGCTCAGGGAAGCCCGAACCTAGACCGCCTCGCCAAAACGAGTGCGAGCGCGGACGTGGCACCCGGACAGCCGAGCCGGAGAGATCATCCCATTCGCCCCACCTTCCCGGGAAGCCTCGACTGTAACGCTTCTGTCCTTTGGTCGGCTTTTGATTCAATGAAAATCTCTCCTCTCCTCCTTTATTAGAGGAAGTCTTCCCTTTCCTTTGTCATAGGTACGACTGCCCGGACTCCATCGGACGCGATGGTGAGTCTGGGCGGTCCGTCCCCGAATCAGTCCGGGCCTCCGGGCCCGAACGCACATAGGTACGACTGCCCGGACTCCATCGGACGCGATGGGAGTCTGGGTGGTCCGTCCCGAATCAGTCCGGGCCTCCGGCCCCGAACGCACATAGGGTACGATGCCCGGAACTCCATCGGACGCGATGGTGAGTCTGGGCGGTCCGTCCCGAATCAGTCCGGGGCCTCCGGGCCCCGAACGCACATAGGGTACGACTGCCCGGACTCCATCGACGCGATGGTGAGTCGGGCGGTCCGTCCCGAATCGTTCCGGGCCTCCGGCTCCCGTTTGTAGTCCGGACCACGCCGACTTGTCGAGCGCGAGTCCGGGCAGACCGCTCCGGTCGAGGATCTCCTCCGGTGTCAAGAGCTCGCACCCTCGCAAGGGAAGCTGAGCCTGAGCACTGCCCCTGACAAGCCAGAACCCGAAAGCGTCCTCGCTACCCTCGGTAGCGGGGCTTCTGCCCGCTTCCCGCATCGCGGCCTCAGGTGGTGACACGCGAGTTGACCGCTGGGCACACACCAATAATACTCCGCAGGCAGCAAGCGTGGCGCTCGTCGTAGAGCGCCCCTCGCCCGAACGTATGGCCTGGGACTTGCCTCCCGGGCCCGACTCTGAGAGCCCGACCCGGCGGCATCGCCAAGCGAATGCGCGCCTAGAACGTGGCACCGGGATGACCCTCACAGGGCGCGAGTACCCGGACAACATCGCCTCGGCATGGGCGGGTCCGGGGAAGTCGTCCCGACGTGGGTCCATGTCCTTACCCAGGCCCCCATGCCTGGCGCATGTCGACCATACACATCAAGTCGCATTCCAGTCCGGGGCCCTTGGTCCCGGGCACATATTTGAGCCGAGGCACGGATTCCCGAATCTGTGCCCCGGGCCGACACCGAGGAGCCGAACCAGGCGCCCTCGCCAAGGCGAGTGCAAGCCTAGAACGCGACACCCGAAATAGGGCGCGGAGCCCGGACAGCACCGCCCCGGCGAGAATGCATCCGGAAGGCGTCTCACATTCCATATTTCAAGCCCGGCCCCCAGAACCCGGCTTACATCAAAACCATATTTCAGTCCGGGCCCCGGGTCCCGGACACGTATCCGCATGATAGCCGGGCCCCCGGGTCCCGAGCACATGCCGGACTCGGGCTCGCGAGGGAAGCGAGTCCGAGCTCCGTCCCCCGAACACCATCAACCTCCGAACAACACAATGAACCAAGGTACGAAATATAAACATGATCATATACATATATAAATGTCTCTTCTTGTACAAGACAGGCAGATTCGGTGCGCAAGCACGAGCGAGTCCCGGATCGCACGGGGCGCGCACCGCTGTGCTTCTAACCGGACCCCGAAGGCGGAGCCGAACGACGTCGGAAGGGGAGCACCCGGGCATGGAGGCCCCGGGCCCCGAAGGCGACCGCAAACGGTGTCAAAAGGGTACCGGCATCTTCCTCGACCTCTTCGTCAGGCTTCGGCTCTACAAGATGTTCGCTGCGATCGGAGAACCCTGCCTCCGGGGCAGCGGACTCGACCACGGCCTCCCACGCCTCCTCGCGAACCACCGCGACCTCCTCACGCACAGCGAATTCACACCCCCGAGACACGAGCCCGGCCTCTTAGGCCCGGACGTTTCCCTCCCGGGAGAGTGTTTCCTTCTCCCGCGCCTCCATCTCGGACCAGGCGCGAGAGGACTCGTCGGCGGCAGATTCGCGGCACCCTTCATTTGGCCGACGCACCTCTCTGCTGCCGCGATCTCCGGCCGGCGGCTGCCACGAAAAACTCAGTGGCGACGCCCGTGTCCCGGGCACGTATCGCATCTAAAATCAACAAATTGCCAAGCTACGTCAAAGTCCATGGCGAACCAGGCGGACCCCGCGTCCCTCTTTCTTTCAAGACGTGGCCCTGTTCCTGCCCGGGCTAATCCCGGCCGAGCAACAGGCCAGGGGCCACTGTCGGCGAAGTGGGACTGGGTCCCACGTTCTGCGGGGACGCGTGGATCTCCGGCCACGTCAGCCCCTCCGGGCCCACTTTCTGCAGGAGAGAAGACCGGCTATGGTCAATGTCCCGTTGGGCGCCCGGGGCGCCATCTCCATCGGCCCCGGGCGCCGATGCCGGATCCGACAGCCGGGCGCCGATGCCCGGCCCGACGGCCGGTGCTGATCGCCCGGGTGTCCGGGTGCCGATCCTTCCGGTGCCCGGGCGCCGATCCTACCGATGCTGACTGCCGACTGCCGATGCCGATGCCGATTCACTGGAAGGACTCCGCGGGACCAACTTGCCAACTACTCTGCACGTGTGGGCGTCTCCCGATGGCCCCCGTGGACCTCCGACCGTGTAGTCAGAAGACTTTTGACTATGCAGGCCCCTTTTTCCACGACCAGGCGGCAGAGGCATGTGCCGTCACATCTCTCCGCTCCATCCTCTCACGACGACGTGCAGCAGCAATACCTGCTCCGGCGTGGGCGTCGCAGGCAGACAGGGGCGACGGGACGCTCCTCCAACTCCGGCGTGGGCGTCGCAGGCGGAGGGGCTCACAGGAGAGCTCACCGGAAAATATCTCCCTCCGCGTACCGGCACTGTGGACTCCCCTGATTCTATAAAGGAGGATCCAAGCCGATGAAAAGGGGGGGAGAGACGGAACGGAGCACCTCTAACTCCCTAGCTCATTCTCTAGCCGTTGTTCATCTTCTCCGGCTCCGGTCACGACTTAGTTCATCCACCACATATATCAAACCATACACAGGACGTAGGGTATTACGCTCCGGCGGCCCGAACCTGTATAAATCCTCCTGTCTTCTCTGTGTGCTTGCTTCCTTCGGATCCGTCCATCGTACCGCTGATACACCCTGACGCCGGCTTCGCCTGAGAACTACTCCCCTGGCCGAATCTCAAAAGGGGGGTCTCCTGACTTCCCGCCGTCGAGGTTTCATCCTCCGACAGCTACGATTGATCCTGATCGGATCGGCTTAACGGCGCTGAGGTGGCGCCGAGCTAGCGTCTACACGGCAACCACGTCGGCGGCCACGTCGGCTACAGTGACGGCGGCGGCACTTAGGGAGAGCGGGAAACGCTAGAGGAGGTCAAGGCAATCCTTACCAAGGGCGAAACTGCGAAGAACGGCGACGGAGACGGCCGGCGGCGAGCCTGAGGCGGCAGAGGTCTTCAGATCTTCATCGACGGCGGTGTTCCGGCAGTTCCCGAGGGCTAAGAGGCGGCGGCCTGGCTTCTATGGGCTACGGCGAACCTAGCCGAGGCGGCGGCGAGCTCCAACAACGGCTGAGGCGACGGCGGCGCGCAATCGAAGCTTGGCGACGGCGGCGAAGCAAGCGCGAGACGCAGGGAGATGGCTAGGGCTAGCTAGAGCTCAATCTAAAACGCGAAAACGGTCCTAGGGGTCTCAAGGTCACTATTTAAGGCAGAGAGGGATGGACTCCGGCTCGGGCTCGACGGATTTTGCGGCGGCGCCAGTTAGGGATTGAAGTCCGACTCGGGAAGCTTCAGGTCTCTATTCCACACGCGATTTGGCTCCGGTTTTCTTGGGGATTAGGTAGAAGGAGATAGGGGCTCGATTTTCCCCCAACAGATTTGGAGAGATTGGGTCCTAGGCGAGTGGATTTGGTGGGATTTGCGGTGGCGGCGCTCGGGTGCAACAGTGCCTCCCGGGTTGGAGGTAGACGACGACCCGATAGGCAGGCCCCACCTGCCAGTGGCCGCGGGCGACGCGAGCGGATGTGGGCCGCCAGGCGCGCGCGCGAGGGGGATTAGGGCTGCGCACAATAATGGGACGAGAATGGCCCAGAGACTGTGGAGGGGTTTTTAAAACCTTTTTCTTTTATTTTATGCTGGAAAGCTTATTTATTTTGCCAAAAATACTTCCCCTAATCAATTAATTCCCAGAAAATTCCAGAAATTAAATAATTAAGCAAAGAATTTTATAAAATTATTTTCAAGCCCATTTTTCTTTAGATTTTTCCCTGATTTTATTCTTTTCACTCATTGAGACTTTTAATTAAATTTTTGTAAATTCCTTTTCACAATATTTTATATAGGGATAATTTTAGGGTGTTACACCTAGTGATTAGGCCCAAACTGCAGTGTATCCAGTAGGGTCGCAACGGTCATAACGTTCTGTTGAGGAGTTACGAAAATGTCATGGTCGCCGACTCGGGTTTGAAGGATTCCCGTTGAGCAGTGCTCCCAGCCTTGCGCAGATTGTCGTTGCGAGCATCGCGCTCGGCATGCAGGCGTCTTGCGTCTTTCTCTTATTGTTCTCGCAGTCGGCGGGCCTCCTCCTCTTGTTGCTCGCGTAGTCAGCGTGCTTCTTGAGTGGGAGTCGAGCCCTTGGACGCCATGAAGACTTCGCGTGGTGGAAAGAAGCTTGCCGAACTACTGTCTGACATAGAGTCGGAATTAGAGTAGCTGATGGGGGTGATTACAACTCCAACCTCCCTAGATCCGATTTCAAGCGGCTCTGGGCTGTATCCGAGTCGAACTCCAGGGGATCGGATTTGCCGCATTGGATGTTGATTAAAGATATCCGTGGCATTGCCGAGTCTAAACGAGAGATTGACGATCTCCTCCTCTCTTAGCCGGATCTCGGCCGGCTCAAGGCTGAGTCCAAGTCGAACACCGAAAGAAAGAGTTGTCCCGAGACCAGGCATGTTGAAGATTACCGCAACATGTCAACGAGGATCGCTGCAACGTCACGTAAGCCGACCAGCGCGGAGTCGGCTTGGTTCCTGGCCGATCAGATCGGATCCGAGTCAGACAGGATGTGGTTGCCGAACTTGTTGGCGACGAAGTGGAGGCTCCCAAAGGTGATTGTTTGCCCGGGGAAGAAGTTTGATGCCGTCAACTCCAATGGTCGAATCCATCAGGCTCATTGAAAGTGATCTCGCCGATGCCCTTACTTGGCGCGCCAACTGTCGATGTTTTGTATCAGTAATAATAATATGAGGCTACTCATGAGACCTAAACTTGATGAACTGCAAAGGAACATGAAACAGTTTATACTGGTTCAGACCCTCGAGATGAGGTAATACCCTATATCCAGTTGTGATGTATTGCCTTTGAGGTTTCTCTGGTAAGATTCTGATAGTTGCCCTTAGGGGGAGCCCTACCACCCCTTATATACCGGGGGACAGGGTTACAAAGTAGAAATCCCAGTCGGACTCCGACCAAGGAATTTCCTTCTAGGAATACAACGTGTCTGACTAGAACTATATCCTTTCCTTGTCATGTAAGGTAATATATACCGAGTCCTATTGTATCCTTAATTACAAGGTTAGGCCTATCCTCTGTCCGAGTGGCCCTAATACTTCTTATGAGGTACCCGGGACCCATGGCCTCCATAGAACTACAATCTGACCGTAGGTGTCTGGGCAGTGAGATCTTCAGCCCCAAGTCTAAATCCAGTTTTGGTATTTTCTCGTGTTTCCTTGCTTGGGACCGGAATTTTTCGATTCCTAGTTGATCTCTAAGCCTAATAGGACGTGGAGAAGGCCTTGTAGACACAAGGCCCCCCGCTATAAATATGGGGAGCAAGGCTGACTGAAATAACAACCAATCAATCGTCAAAATCAATCTACTACCTCTACATCTGTGTTCTATATCTCTCTCCTTCTTTCTTCCTGTATCCCATGTCTATTCACCATTCAACCCCCTAATTGCTCATCGTCTCTCGTCTACGGCGTTAGAGGACGTCTTAGCTAGCCTATCGAGCCTAGGACAAACCGACGCATGTTCACCCTGACGAGGTCCCTCCCGGTGATCGTTCAGCGGCTTCACCATGTGACGGTGCATCTCTGGGTGCTGCTGTGGATTGCACACAAGGTGCTCAAGTGTGTCCTGGTACGTTTTGGTGCCAACACACTTTTTGGTGATTCCACTAGGGAACGATTTCAGTTGTTATAGCTGAAATTCTACTTCTCTACCATGGGCTCCCACACCGAGATCGGTCAAGACAACGTCATGGTGGCGGAATATGGAGAGTTGCCAAAAGCTAATCGCCAGGCATTTGAGGCTTAAATTGAAGAATTTTGGTGAAAGATGGCTTCATGCTACTAGAAGACAAAGCAAGGCGTCATCAAGCAAGAGGAATTCAAGTTGCATGTCGACAGCCCCTGCTCTTACATCTGAAATTGCTTAAATAGTAGATGGTGTTGTGATGGCTAGTTTAAATAATTGGTTTACATCCTTTAGTTCTACCTTCGAGAAAACTCTAGATGCTCGCATGAACGGGCTAGAGAATGGGCTAAATAGCCGATTGCTAGGTGGTGCATCAACTTCATATAATAGCGAGTATGTGCATGGTGTTTCATCGGCTTACATTATAACCCCAATACATATCCAATAATATCGGCCAATGAAATGTATATACAATCCCCTCAATATGGTAGATTCTAAATTCATCCCTACAGCACAACACGCCAGTTAGACCGGTATGACACCACCGGTCAGACCTGTGCATCATTGCCAGTCTGACCGGACATAGCGAGTGGTCCGACGGGAGGGGGGGCGGGGCACTGCCGGTCAGACCACAACCAACAAGTCTTTTGGGATCGGCTCCTACATCGGTTGTTTCTAGTTATCCTATGGCCAGTACACGTCCAAAACCCAAAAGTCTTGAAGATGAGATTGCTGAAACTTTCAAAAATGCTTTCGGTATAGACATTAGAGTTAAAAAAAAAAGCCCCGACTTAAGAAAGCCAAGCCAAATAAACTAAGATCTCACAAAAGGCTGAGTTTGATCATCCCCACAACAATATAGTTGATAAAGTTGTATCTTCGGACGATAAGACGATTGACGTGTGTACACCTGAATGGGTTTGGACCTCTAATTCTAAACCATTTGTTTTCTCTATCCTTAAGCAGGTTGTTCCTAAGAATCGACATGAAGAAACAAAATTTATATTTGATATAGCCAAATGCGATAGGATCTTTGATTACTTGCTAGAAAATAAACAAATAAAATTATTGCAAGGCCATGTCATACCACCACTAGAGGAATTAAAGCGATGAGCATATTGTAAATGGCATAACTCATATTCTCATGCCACTAATGATTGCAACATATTTACAAGAAAAATTCAATTGGCCATTGATGAAAGATGATTAGAGTTTACGGGTATACAAGTAGATGAACAACCTTTTCCAGTAGGCGTCATTGAGTTGCAAGAAAAGAAGACCCCTGAATACAAGGAAATCAAGATCACATCAAAGACTTCAACACTTGGGAGGCAACTAGGCAAGCCAAAGGTCCCAAAAGATGGCAAGCGGCCAAAGAGATCGAGATCACTTGCCAAGCAAAGTGTGAGACAAGCAAGGACATATCTTTGGTATTATTCTTCTTCTTCATGGTTTTACCCTTTGTATGGTTTATGGAGCTTCAATGGTACGTGGATGATGCCTATTTACATATAACGTTAGTTTTGAATAATCAACCGTGCTCATCTCATAGCCAGTTGAAACAAAAGAATCAGTCACAAAAGAATCAAATCAAGAAAGTGGTGGAATAAGAGTGGAGGCAAAAAAAAAAGCACAATAATATATGAGCAAGAGATGGCCTCTCCAAGTAAAATTATTACATCGCTGCTAAACATATAGCCTTAGAGGCGTTCATGGCTAGTATTGGTGAATATCTTCCTTAGTTTACCCCATGCTCAGTGCTTTTTAGCTCACAAATTTGCCAAAAAGGCAGGGGGCATGTGTTGACACCCAAATTTGGTACTAGTTTAGATTTATAGTAAGTTCAAACCAAATTTAAAAAAGACCAGAGCTTTCCCATAAAGGCCAGTCTGACCTCCATTGTGTGGTCGGTCAGACTGGATAATAAACTGTAGTTTGACCGCAGGTGTCCGGGGCGGTTAGATCTTTCACACCGAGTCCGAATCTAGTTTTGATAGTGTTTCCTTGCTTGAGCGGAGTTTTTCGAATTCTAGTTTATCTCTAAGTCTAATAGGATGTAGAGAAGGACATATAGATGCAAGACTACCCCTCCTATAAATATAGGAGGCCAAGACCAATTAAAATAATAACCAATCAATCATCAAAATCAATCTACTACCTTCTATATCTCCCTCCTTCTTTCTTTATATATCGCATGTCTATTCATCCTTTAGCCCCTGCTCGAGAGAAGATCAGGGTACAAAGGAGTCCCTCCAGAGAGCACCTCTGCTCCCATTGCTCACTCAGACTTATGCTAATTTTATTCCCAGTGGCTATGAGTTTACACCTAGTAGTGTACATTTTTAGGTGCATGATACAATAGGTTTTGGAGGCATCCGGATTAATACATCACAAGCTTATCAATGTAGTTGATAAATTGAGGGAGAAGTTCACGCTTTGACAAGGTTGATCTCTTGGCTATCATCTTCTACCTGCTGCTAGCCACCGGGTTTCATGGGGACCATGCCGCCGACGCCAACTTCTTTTCCTGCATCCCTTGGCAACACCGCTCCTAGTTTATGAAGTTAAGAGGATTTCTACTCTAATCTATTGGCATGGTTCCTATTTGTGCCTTGTTTATACCAACTGCCCTTGTACTGCTGTGCACCATACTAAGTACATCGAAAATTCAGGTAGTTTTCATTAATTTAAGAGAACATTGACTTTGATCCCATTTACTCCTTACTAAATCTCTCTCAAGCAGCAGAGAAGGAAGTAGTTGAGATATGGAATTATACAGAATCAACCAACTTGCGCGTGTGATTTGATTGTCCATGGCCTGTGAATAATCAAATCGGCAGCGGTGGGTTCAGGGTCCAGTTTGTCGACTTGTTTGATGGCATCGGTTTACTTTATATATGTCGGAGGAACCAAGATGATGGCCAGTACTTATTTATACATTTTTGTGCGTATTGGGATTGATCATGGTCAATGTTGTTATTATGCTCGTCTGCTCGAATCTTTTGTGGCAATCAGGGTTCTATATATCGAAAATCAAGAAAAATTCAGGGGTACCATAGAAGCAAAATTGCGGAAATTTCGGAATGAAAGAGTTGAAATTTAAATATGTTTTGGTTAAATTTGGATAAAATTTGCTTAATTCAAAAGATTGAACTTTCGGCCAAAATAATTTCGTATCGGGGAGACTGAAATCTCCAAAATTTCGAAAGTTTCAAACCAAACATTGAACCCTGGTGGCAATCTAAGGTGTGGAGCCTTTATGTCCTGTGTTTGACATTTCAGTTTGTTTCTTGTTATTATAACAATAAGGTCGCGATCTCTTCAATTTTTAATATAATTTATTGTGTTTCACAAAAAAATTATTATATGTGCCATTTATTTGCGTGTGTGCGTGTAAGTTTCCCTTTAGTCAAAACAAAAGTTCACTATTTGTCACAGCAATGGGTTGTGACGACCAATTTATCTAGTACTATGGGTTGGGATAATGAACTTCTCAGGTACTATTATTGTATACCAAGCAAGCACGCAAATCGCTTATTTGCATGTACCATTTCGGGCTATAAGAGGACTGGTGCGCTCAGCCACATTTGTGCAGATAAGACTGTTCCTAACAACCGTGACTTAAAATACAAGACTTATTCGTTCTTTGGGTAGTACTACAGATAAAGGGTTCAATACCTATTTTTGGTCTTCTCCAACAACATGACTCAAAAGACAATCCTTTCTATAAATGGGTCTCTAGGAGAGAGGATACTCAGATTTGGATTATGTCTCTTCTGGCATCCAAAATGGGTCTTTCGTATAAATACTCTGTTGGAGGCTATAGATATCCTGCTGAATACCTATTTTAGTTTTGGGTGTCGGGTCTCCTATTTGGAGACAACCTAAAATCAAGTGAACACCTATAGACCCATTGCTCACTCACTTGACTTGTGCTAAACTGCTAATTTTATTTCCTGTGGCTGTGAATTTACACCTAGTTGTGCACCTTTTTAGGTGTATGATACAATTAGGTTTAGGGAGCCTTTGGAGCTGGAGGTTGAGACTGAAAATTTCAGCGTACGTAAAATGAGACAAATCATTAGCGATAGGAAATTTTTAAAAGAACACACTACTTATTAGTTCGAAAAACGTGCTTATGAAAATTTTTACTCTTTCTCTGTGCCTCCGAACTCTCCCTTAGGAGGCATCAGGATTAATGCATCAGAAGCTTAAACAGAATGTAGTTGATAAACTGGGAGAGATGGACACACTTTTGACAAGGGTGACCTGCTGCTAGCCACCGGATTCCGCAGCGTCCTCTCGCAGGCCGTGGCCCCCGGACAAGACGCTCTAGTGGAAAGGCCGACGACTGTGCGAGCGACGGTGGCTGTATGCCTCGCTATCAATCAATGCCTACTTCGTCTACTGTATCGTCTCTGACCGCCGCTCCAAGAAGGCTGCCGTCTCAGCGCCGTCGCTCGCACCGCACGCACCGCCTCCTCCGGAGTTGGATTTATGCTAGGGTTAGGGAAGAGGATTTTCCACACCAACATGATCACGAACTTAGCTGCAACTGTACATATGCTGGTTCATTGTTTCGGCCCACTGCCGAGACAAATTAGGAAAAAAAATCATCCACCGGTTTTCCTCTTGTACAAGGAAAAAAATAAAAATAAGAGATAAGGGTTTGTTGTGATCGGTAACAAACAAAATAGCAATAAAATCGGTTTAGCCCCCGAGCCCCACCAACGCCTATATAAAAGAAGGAACGATGGGAAAAAGGGACGTCTAACTCTTATGTCACCAATTCTAAAATCCTAAGAGCCAAATCGACCTCAGGGTTGGTAGAGGTTCGTAGTACAAACCTAAAGTCCGTAACTTCGAAACTCTACAAGGTGCATTAAGAAGCAAAGGAGAAACAGAAAGAAGAAGGAGGTCAGATGGCATCAAAATCCACCAGTCAGTTAGTTCACAAAATTTCACATTAGGATGATTGTGCTAGGTTAACCAAATTCATGTATCAATGTATAAGTTACAACACCGCATACTACTATAGGAAGGACCTTCAGTGCAGGTTGGGAAGGGCCATTAGTGCCGGGTCCCTAACCGACATTGGAATTCTAGCATTAATGAGGGGAATCCATCAATGTCAGATATGAGATCTAGCGCTGATGAGGTTACACGAGTAAAAAAAAGCAGCCGGCTCGATGCATCGGCTTGAAACATCGAGCTCCACCGCTCCCTCCCACCCAAAAAGAACCACATCCACATCTAAGAACATCACAGATCAACCCACATCTATGAATCAACACAAATCAACAACAACATACCCACAAACATAATCACAAATCATTCACATCCCAGATTTAAATCATAAATTCAACCAAAAAAGAACTAAATCATTGGGTGCTCGAGGACAAGGACGCGCCGCCGCCGCCGCCGCTTGCCGGGGGGAGGGTGCCGCCGCTACTCGCCAGGAGAGAAGCAAGAGAGGGGGAGAGAATGAGATAATGAGAGTGAGAGAGATGAGAGGGATTGATCAAGAGAGTTCGATAAAAATATCCCTCCCTACGTCTGTTTGGCTCCCTCCTTCCGTCGGTTCGGCTCGGCTCAGCTTTTGTCCCAATTAATTTAGAAACCGGCACGGATATCTCACTGATCAGTGCCGATTAATTTTAAAAACCAATACTGATGTTTTTAGTACTGTTTTTTTAATAAATTGGTATTGATGTGGTGCCATCAGTGCTAGTAATTGCTATCACAGGGCGTGGGTGGAGTGGGTGGATAGAAAACCCCTATCAATGTTATATTTTTTTCAACTGATACTAATAGGATGGTATGAATGAGTTGTTGTGTATTAATGGCAGAATTGTTATGCAGCTTCGGGAGGCTGGTAACGTCACTGCTGCTACTAGTAATTTCAACACTTCCAAGATTGCTGGTGCTCTTAGTGTTAGCGAAGGTGCGGCACAGTCCTTGTATGTACGTTGTTTATGGCTGAATTGGTTAGAATTAGGTACGGCACAATTGATCAATAGAATTGAATTGTTGAATCCTTTGCCGTTCTTCATGGGGTCGCTTATTTCTTCGATCCTAATTCTTCCGCTGCATTCTCCTTCGAGAAAACTCGATCCACCACCATTTTTGGCTGAGTACCGAAAAATATTGTGCGTCTCCTGTTGATGCCACCGGCCTGTTTGTGACTACCAGTATATGTTGCTCGCGTTTGAAAGTTATTGCAAAAGATTTTAGTTCAAACTTTATACTGAAATTTCTTCTTTGTCCTGAAAGGGCAAACTGGAATTTCTTCACCCCAATACCCAGGCACCCATAAATATTCGTACTCACCGTCAAATTCTAAAGTTTGTGTGAGTTGTTGAAAAAATAAGCATATGTTTATTTAATTTATTCCATAAAAAAATCATAACATTAACCGTATAAACTAGCAGAATCTTTTCACACAATCTAGATATATATACAACAGAAAAATACATAAATAGATTGAACGTATAAAATATAATGAATACATACCGACGATTCTGTTCAGAAGGAGAGCTCGGAGCAGTAGCATGCACCGGACGTATAATGCGCAGTACAAGATAGTAACGACAACGCGCAGCACCCGAATGTAGAGAAAGACGAGCCGTGTGGACAAACAATGAGCAGTCGTACGGAGCGCTTCCCAAAAATCTTATTCGCCCTCTCTTAGTGCAGAACTACACGAGAACAACGGTTCCGGAGACCTACTCTCCCGATCACCGGTGCACACCAATGAGCGAGACAGAGTAGACGACGTACGAGCAGCGCAGTACAGAGGAGAGGCAAAACTCTAGATTGCTTTCACATGTGTTGCGTAGAGATGGCAGTTCGGTATATATAAGGCATGTGATCAGGACACCTTTCCGTAACCAAACCGGATAAGTCGCGCGTAACCTACTCGGACTTCACACTAGTCCAACACACTGAATAATCCAGTGAGTTCCAAAACAAACACCGAAATATCCGTTGGATGGAGCAAAACCAAAACTGCAAAAGGAAGCCGCGTCTATGCAAGCATGAGGAGCTAATTTTGACGGATCATTCACGCGACATGTCACGTGCGCGCGCCCCCCGGCCCCATGCCTGAGCCCAGCGAGGCGAGGTGAGGCGAACACGCGCATGTGTTTCTCTTGTTCTCTCCACCACACATTGCTTAAGTGACTAGGAGAGCACTCACCCTTTTAAGGAGGTCTGCTTCTCCTAGAATAAGCAAGATGGTACTAAAATTCACATGCATGCCTCTCATGAGATGGGCTTTTGAGATTTTTCTAGAAATTATTCTCCAATTGGGCCCTAGGCCCACTAACAATTCCAATAATCCCCTACCAAATCTCAAAGTCATACAGAGATTTACCTTTTTCTAATGTACTTTTTATACCAGTGTTTTGCTGGAGACCGGTTAAGATTGAACATCCATCTAGATCTCCAAGCTACACTTACTCACAACTTAAACAATGGACTAATCCTTAAATTGCAAGTTTTGTGCGAGCAAGTTTCACTCAGAAACTTAACTGATACTAAGCCACTGTCAGCTATCCCTCAATTGAAGCATATAAATCATACTTCTTGGTCTTTTTATGAGCTTCCTAGGAGATTCACCCAAAATCTCCATAGACTACGACTAACAATCAAGCTCATATAGGTGTGCTATTTCGAGAATACTCTGCAGGATAGCATCTTCGCTACTTAAAGCCAACAGAATACATTAAGGCATAACCAACCTGCCTTGCAGCTTGTGAGAGTACATGCATTTTCACTTAGAGAGGGTTAAAGGTACTCTCCTTAGTTAACTAATAGCTTGTTCTTCCTAGGTCCTATTTCACGGGCTCTCCGATCACATAGGTTGGGTTACCACCATAGTATAACTCACATGGGTCTCATACACATCTCCTTCGATGCATTATCTATCACATTTCGTGATAGTCCCTTAGTAAAGTGATCTGTCAGATTTCTAGATGTTTGAATATAATCCAATGTTATAACTCCAGAGTTTCTTAATTTCCTGACAGACTTCAATCGTCTCTTCACATATCTAGACGATTTCATGTTATCTTTAAAACTGTTCACTTTAGTAATGACAGTTTGATTGTCACAGTTCATAAGGATGACTGGCACAGGCTTCTCAACCATAGGTAGATCCATTAATAGATCACGTAGTTATTCTGCCTCAACAGTAAGAGTGTCTAGTACCGTAAGCTCAGCTTCCATGGTTGATCTCGTCAAGATAGTCTGTTTGCAAGACTTCCATGAAACAGCAGCACCACCTAGTGTAAAAACATATCCACTAGTGGCTTTGATCTCATTGACATCAGAGATCCAGTTGGAGTCACTATAGCCCTCTAGTATCGATGGGTGCCTAGTATAATGAAGTCCAAGATTCATAGTACCCTTCAGATAGCACATAACTCGCTTAAGCGCACGCCAATGATCATCTCCCGGATTAGAAGTAAATCGGCTCAATTTTCTCACAGCAAAGAAGATATCAGGCCTAGTCGTGCTAGCTAGATACATAAGTTAGCCAATTATATGGGAGTATTCCAATTGATTCATAGCTAATCTCTTGTTCTTGAGAAGCAACAAGCTAGGATCATAAGGTGTTGGAGAAGGCTTGCTATCAATGTAACCAAAACGGTTTAAGACCTTTTTCACATAATGGGACCGCATAAGTGTAATCCCATTCTCACCTCTTATTAGCTTGATGTTCAATATAACATCAGCTACTCCTAAATCCTTCATATCGAAATTCTGGGATAGAAATGATTTGACCTCATTTATCACATCAATATTTGTCTCAAAAATCAGTATGTCATCGACATACAAGCACTGAATAACTCCCTACTCCCACCGTAGCGATAGTATAAACATTTATCTGTCTCATTGACTGCAAAGCCTGCAGATGTTAGTCTTCTATCAAATTTCTCATGCCACTGCTTAGGAGCTTGTTTTAGACCATACAAAGATTTTAGCAACTTTAGTACCTTGCCTTCTGGACCTTTGACTACAAACCCATCAGGCTATTCTATGTAAATTTTCTCATACAGCTCTCCATTAAAAAAAGCTATCTTAACGTCCATCTGATGAACGTGAAGACCATGTGAGGCAGCCAAAGAAAGTAGTACTCAAATTGTGGTCAGTCTAGTAACAAGTGAGTAAGTGTCAAAAAAAATCTTCGCCTTCTTTCTAAGTATAGCCTTTGGCTACAAACCGAGCCTTGTACTTTTCAATAGTACCATCAGGTCTAAACTTCTTCTTGAACACCCACTTACAACCCACAGGTTTGCACCCATAAGGTCACTCTATCACCTCCTAAGTCCCGTTAGCGATAATGGAATCCATTTCACTACGGACAGCCTCCTTCCAGTAGTCTGCATCAGGAGATGCATAAGCTTCTAAAATAGACTTAGCAGTGTCATCCACGAGGTACACAGTAAAATCATCACCAAAGAACTTAGCTATCATTTGTCTTTTGCTCCTCCTAGGAGCTTCACTATCATCCTCCTTAGTGACAGATCTATGTAGGTGTTCAGATTGTTCAGGTAGTGTAATTGAGCTGGGAATTATTTCAGAAGGTTGAGTACAAGTGTTATGTGTATCCTTCATTAGAAAAGTGCTCTTAAAGAATATAGCATCATGAGACTCCATAATTCTACCAACATGCATATCAGGTACCTCATATTTAACTATTAAAAATCTATAGGCAATGCTATGGTAAGCATATCCCAGAAAGACACAATCCATAGTCTTAGGCCCAAGCTTGCGCTTCTTCGTTATTGGTACATTGACTTTCGCCAAGCATCCCCATATGCGCAAATAAGAGAGTGATGGTTTTCTCCCAATCCATACCTCGTATAGAGTTTTATCCTTATTTCTGTTGGGAACTCTATTCAATACATGATTCGAGATTAGCAAGGCCTCCCCCTACCATGCCTTGGATAATCCTGTAGTATCTAACATGGTATTCACCAAGTCAGTGAGCGTGCGGTTTTTCCTTTCGACAATCCCATTAGACTCGGGAGAATAGGGAGGCATCCTCTCATGCAAAATTTCATATTTCTCATAAAATAAGTCAAATTCGTTTAAGAAGAACTCACCACTATGATCTGACCTAAATCTTTTTATCTTTCGATCAAGTTGGTTTTAACTTCTGCCTTATAAATTTTAAAATAGTTGAGAGCCTCATCTTTCGTTTTCAACAAATATATATAGCAACTCTAGTAGCATCATCAATCAATGTCATGAAATATCATTTTTCACCCTTCGTCAACACCCTATTCATTTCACAAAGATTTGAATGTAGCAGTTCTAGTGGTGCCAAGTTTCTCTCCTCGGCAATCCCATGAGGCTTACGAGGTTGCTTTGATTACACACAACTATGGCACTTAGAACCTTTGACAATGAAAAAACTTGGAATTAAATTCATACTGAAAAGTCGAGACATCAAATCAAAATTAATATGACATAAACGTGAGTGCCAAACATTGGCCTCATCATCCACACTGCCACAAATATGGTTCACAGACTTATTACTGAAATCAGAAAGAAAAAAACAGAACAAGCCCCCGCCCTCATAGCCTTTACCAATAAAATATCCATATTTAGACACGACTACTTTATTAGACTCAAACACCAACTTAAACCCGTCTCTACACAAACGGGCACCACTAACAAGATTCTTGTTGATAGTAGGGGCATGCTGCACGTTCCTCAGCTGCACGATCTTTCCCAAAGTAAACTTCAGATCTACCATGCCAACACCATAAACAGTAGCATGCGATCCATTCCCCATTAGGACGGAGGAATCCCGAGTGACCTGATAAGAAGAAAACAACGAGATGTCAGAACAAACATGTACATTGGCTCCCGTATCAACCACTAATTAGTAGACTGAGTAACTAAAAGAACAGTAGATAAATTACCATATCCGGTCCCATTTCCAGTGTTGCCAATGATCACGTTGACAGATTTAGAAGTCTGTCCTGCATGTGCCTTCATTCCCTTACGTTGTGGACACTTCTTGGCCAAGTAACCAGGCAAGCCACACACATAGCAAGTTCTTTCCTCCTGATTGTTGTTGTTATTCTTCTTCTTTTTGAAGTTAATGCTCTACTGAGCTTTGATAAATTTCCCTTTGTTCTTATTCGATGGCTTCTGCACCACATTGATGCTAGACAACCCACCATCGTCTTTAGATGCTGCGTCCTTTTCCTGAGCTTTCTCCTCAACATCAAGAGAAGCAATGAGACCTTTAATGGAGTATTCCTGTCTCTTGTGTTTAAGCGCAATACCAAAACTCCTCCATGAAGGAGGTAATTTCACAATAATACATGTAGCCACAAACTTATCGGGTAAGGTACACTTCAGGAGTTCAAGTTCCTTAGCGATAGTCTGTATGTCGTGAGCTTGATCGACCACAGAACGGTTTTCAACCATCTTGTAATCGTGGAACTACTCCATGACATACAGATCATTGCTAACATCAGTAGCACTGAATTTGGTATTCGTGCATCCTATAACTCCTTAGCGTCTGTCATGTGCATATACGTCTCGACTAGACGATCACCAAGTACGCTAAGAATGAATCCCACAAAGATAGTAGTGGCTTCCTCAAATTCCTTCTGCTGATCAGCAGTAAGAACTCTTTTAGGTTTGCCAGTACTAACCCAGAATACTTTCATAGCTGTGAGCCACAGAATGACCTTAATCTACCATCTCTTAAAGTGCACACCAGTGAATTTATCCAGCCTCAGTGCATCAGCAAATCCAGCTATAGTAAAATCTGCCATCTCTGGAAGGTTTTTGGATTATTAAAAAAATAAGCACATATTGATTTAATTTATTTCATAAATAAATCATGACATTAACCGCATAAACTAGCAGAATCGTCTCACACAATCTAGACATGTATGCAACGGAAAAATACATGAATAGATTAAACACATAAAATATGACGAATATGTACTGACGATTCTGTTCAGAAGGAGAGCTCAGAGCAGTAGCACACACTGGACGTAGAGAAAGACGAGCCGTAGCGGACAAACAATGAGCAATCACGTAGAGCGCTTCCCAAAGACCTTATTCGCCCTTCCCCAGTGCAGGACTACACGAGGACGACGGTTCCGGAAACCTGCTCTCCCGATCACCGGTGCACGCCGACGAGCGAGACGGAGTAGACAACGTACGAGTGGCGCAGTACAGAGGAGAGGCAAAACCCTAGATTGCTTTCGCATATATTACGTGGAGGTGGTAGGTATATATATATATAACCGAACCGGATAAGTCGCACGCATGTCGTGTGCGTGCGTCCCCCGGGTCCAGGCCCGGCGAGGCAAGTACACGTGTGTTTCTCTAGTTCTCTCTACCACACATTGCTCAAGTGACTAGGAGAGCACTCACCATTTTAAGAAGATCTCCCTTTTAAAGAGGTCTTCCTCTCCTAGAATAAGCAAAGTGATACTAAAGTTCACATGCATGTCTCTTATAAGATGGGCTTTTAAAATTTTTCTAGAAATTATTCTCTAATTGGGTTCTAGGCCTACTAATAATTTGAACCTAAGTAGGGCTATTGTTTAGGCTTTTGAGCATGGCTATTGTTTTTTGTGCCAGATTTTGTCAGGCTTTGGAGGTGTTTGGATTAGAAGATCGAGCAGCCCTGCCATCACTATGTGGAGCAGACCCATGATTGTGTACATGGGCATAGGAAACGTTCAACTTAGGTTAGTACGTATTAGCTCATGTCGATTTCGACTTCGTGCTAAAATTTCTTGCACAAGAAGAACTGAGAGGTTGCTATCCTCTACCAATGATGTTTCGACCCTCGGTTCACATCAAGAAATCTTTTGGTTGATCGTTGCGTTTAAGAAGTATATATATTATTCCCCAAGATAACTTGTTTGCTTTAACTCAAACAACTGAAAATTAAAGAGTTAAGTAAATGGCTAATGTATCATTGTTTACCCTACAGCTAATAAGCCATAAAAAATAAACGAAGCAATCAAAAATAATTTATAGACATAAATTTTATATTTATGTCTCTATCGATTTAAGTCAAAAATAAGCTACGATAAAAAAAACTCAAAATTAATACTAAAATTAGGTTTTAAAATTCAAATTTTAGCTGCCGCTGATAAGCCAAAAGACAAAGTTAAGGATGGTAAGCAAACAATCTCTGATTTGATTTGGGAGAGAAACTTGTGCCTCTCCTAAAAGTTGACTGTAAAATATAATATAGATAAGATGATTCTTTCAAATAGAGATTTTTTTTTTAAAGGAATGCACCGACTGTTATTAGTCACACAAGTGATACCCTCATCTTGTGGCTAAATTTGATTATGTACTAGTAAGCATCTCCAAGCCTCATAGATGATGGAGGCAGTTCCAAATTTCAGAAATTACCACTGTAAAAGTATTTACATGGCGGACATGTTTTTTATGTTGAATGCATGAATGCGTTCACCTAAGTCCCGACAGTTCATTCATCAATCAAAAGATCAGAAAATTTAGTCATTTACTCTGTCCAGTACTCTCTCCCTTTCTAAAAAAGTGTTATTTTAGCTAATCAAATAGAGATTGAGTATGAGATTAAAAGACTATTATGCTCTTAATTAATACAAAGAGAAAATAAAGAGAAAGAAGAAAACAAGCAGGAGGAGAGAGTACTATCGATTAGATAGGTAAAACAATAAAATTATATTAAAGATATTTAGTGAACCTCACTCAAAAAACACCCTCTTTATGTAACAAATTTTTAGCCTAAAACAATAATCTTTTAGAGCCGAAGAGATTACTTCCACATCAACTGCACTGTCCACATCACACGTGAGTGCTAAGCATATTGGACCAAAATCATATGCAGTTATCATCTTAGCCATGATCAAATTCACCTGCACACTCCTTCTATTTGACTCTATATAGGAGTATATACATAAAGACTCCATGATTTTGCCGGTTTCTATAATGTTCGAGGCATTTTTCATTAAAGCCACCTCATTTCTTTGTTGTGGTATTGGCATCTGAGCATGTCTCATCCATAGTACTCCCTGCACCCTCTCTGTATCCTAAAATAAGTTGACTTCTAAGTTTAAACTTTATTAATAAGGGGTATTTTAGTCTTTTTATGTTGCTATTAAATTTGTCTCGGGATTCTAGCAATCTATTTATTCTAAGACAGAGAGAGTATCTTACTAGGCTTAGTTAGTATCTAAGACAAACTCTCTCTATCTCAAAATATAGCTATTTGTCTAGATATGAAAGGATAATTATATTTTGGGAGGGGCGGTCTACATAAGATTGCATGGTTGTCATACATTGGTTAAATAAAATAACAACATCCCGATGGGAAAGGATCTTACCTGAATTCTCATGTGTTTCATTTAAACTAAGGATATGTTCGCATCTATCTAAAGACGGAAAAGTTTCTCTCATTTTCCATGAGCACGTTTTCCGAACTACTAAATGGTGCGTTTTTTTAAAAAAAATTTATATAAAAGTTACTTTAAAAAATCATATTAATCTATTTTTAAGTTTAAAATAATTAATACTCAACTAATCATACGTTAATGGTTTATCTCGTTTTGTATGATTCTCTTCCTCTTCTCTCCTCCCTCACTTCTGATATGAGCCAAAGAGTAGAATAGATATTAGATTGGAGTGTACCAACCACTAGGAATGCTTACATAAGAGCACTCGAGAAATTGTGAGAGCACACATGAGTATGTTTATCACTTATTAGTTATTATTGAGTCTAGTCATCGGTCCTCCAAGCGACAGCTGCTTGCAGCCGAGTTGATGGTCATCACGAAACTCACTTATGTGATCTCTCTATTTCAGTAGCCTATATGATTAAAATTGGCATGAGTGATCTTCCACCCTACACCCAATACTCGATTAAAAAATCGACACATGTCTATGTGGAAACACCTATAGCGGGAATCCGAAGGAACCCTTTTATGAGTTTGGCCCAGGGGATTGAATGTGCTTGATTCGTCGTAGACAGCTGGTGAATTAAATGAGACAAAAGGAACTATACAGGTTCGGATCACCCCAGAGGTGTAATACCCTACTTGTGTTATGTTCTTGCTTCTCTCGTGCTTTGCTCCCAAGCGAAGTTTACAAGACTTAGGCTCTGGGAACTTCTCTCCAGTTGGTCCCAAGTCTTCGAGTTGGATCTTTCTTTGGATCCTCCTCCCCATGTAATCTTGGTTCTGTCCTTATAATCTTTGGAGGAATACCATAGTGGTTACACAGTGAGAGTTAGAGAATTAGATATGTTAAGTCCCGTCTTGTGCATATCGGTAGGCCTGGCTGCTCATCCTCCTAGGGCCCCTCTCAAAGCAAGTGAGGAGGGGAACAATTATTGTTCGCCATGTGTCCAAGCATGGTCGTCGAAGGCTTGCAAGGGAAGGTTAGGCTTGTCCCGCTGACCATGGAACCCGTCCGCTTGCCTCACGTCGAAGCAATAGGGGCGCGGCAAGACGGAGTAGGCGGCACGGCAGTCTACCACGCCACCTGCTATCCCACGCCCCTTGTTAAAAAAAGGGCAATGATGATCTGCAATGAGGGGTGCAGAGCCGTTTTGTTCCCCATGCTGTACGTCGGGTAGATATACACAGGGTTCACAATGTCGATGGAGCTCCTGATGCCGGATAGGGGCAATTTATCGGTTTTCACAATAACCGACAGAAAACCAACAATTTTCGAACAAATTTCATAATCCAAAATTTGAATTTAAATTCCTGGACTCGATTGCTTTGTCGCCAAAGATATCGAAATTTCGAACGGTTTTATCGAGATTTTGATCAGAAGAATTGAAATTTCGACCAGCAATTAAACAGTAAAACAACGGTGAGGCCGATTGGAATTCACCCAAAACCGACGAATATTGTCAAGAAACCGATTGAAATTTACCAAAAACTTTTCTTTGTCGAGAAATGTGGAAAGTAGAGGAAAAATGCTAGGAAAATGGGAAAAATTATGTCAAGGTGGGGAAAAATTTTTGGCATGCACTTCCAGATAAATTTTATAACCTAATACGCAATATGCAATATATGTTAAATTCCAGCTTCTAACACATGGAGGTAGGGATACGCTAAAGGAGGAAATGGGCTAGTTGGCCCAAAGTTATGAGGGCCATGGGATGGTGGGATTTTGGCCCAGGAAATCCTTTATTACTTCAATTAAGCATTTTTTTTTCATTATTTCAAACATGTCCAGTTTAAAAACTACACTGGAATTCAATGATATTTTGGAATTTTTTTATCCCAATATGTTCTACAAATATCATACTATTTATAGGATTTTTTTGAATTTTTTTGTTATTTATCAATTCAAATTTGAATTTGGATGAAATCCGCTGAAATTTCAGCCGAGTTCTACTACCGAGCCATGTCGAAACGTCGTAATTTTGCGAAAACCGACCGATTTCCGTCGACATTGTAAACCCTGGATATACGTCAGCCCTTAATTGGTGAGGCACAGGGAGATCGAAGCGAGAAGATAGGCTCCATCACATTGTCATTAATGCCCCTACCTCCATACGCTCCTCAAGCCACTTGAGAGGAGCTTAGCTCGGGGGCAGGGTGAGGTGGCATCCCGAGCTCGGCTTGCTGAAGGCATGAGTCAGGGGGCGCCCCGAGCTTACCCCACGGGGCACGAGCTCGGGGCCACGCTGGGAGGATTTCCAGTTCGACTCCGTGACGATTGAGGGTGGCCCTCGCCAACATGGTGACGTGGCCTCGGGCCACTCCGAGCCGCTGGCGATGGGAACCCTGCTTCCCATTTCACCGACAACATCCTACACCAAATACTAACATTCGCCATGATATTCTTGATTTAAGTCCAGTTCGTGATATCTTTTACTCACACGAATATCTAGATTTACTATATAGGTTACCGTGTGTTTGGTTGCAAGCTTGGGAGAGTTTTAGACCATAGATGAGCCTTTGGTTTAGATTTTTATACACGGGAAGAGGTGTGTGTGGTTTCAACCCTATAACCTGCGTTTGATTTCTAATATGGTCACACCTTTCTTTAATTATTTGACACTAAGTACGACTTTAGTTCTTCAGCATTTTAGGATTTACACAAAGAGACAGCCACTTGATGCGTGCTAGAGGATGCAGATACACATTACTACCATGCTAGCTAAGTAGCTAGGGGCCTAGAAAGTGAGGGATCTACGAGATATCATGGGGTCCATTTTGCCAACCGCAGGAATATTGATCTTACCCTCTTTAACCCAGAGTCCAAACCGTATTAACCTAACTCACCTCTCCGTCTTTTATTGAGGGGCACATTGTTGCTGCCTTAAAAGAAATACCAGAAGACCTGCCCCAGTAATTTTGGATCTGGCTTCTATCAAGACTGTTGGCCCCTACAGGTTTGAACTCACTGTCAGCTAGAGCTGAGGAAATTTGACTGAATTTTGTCCATCAATAAGAGTACTTTTATAGTGAGCCCTTCTAAAGGTCCTTTTCTAGTGGTGACTGAAATCATGAGGCATTGTTTGGATGGCCAAAAAATCAAAATACTTGCCTGTCCACATACATCCCGGCCCATCCAAACAAGACCTGAGGATATGTTTGGTAACTTAGGAGAACAGGATTGGAAGTTTAGACGAGAGAATTGATGGTAAGATTAGCAGGGGAATTTAATTTTTAGTCTCAATCTCTTGTTTGGTAGAGATGATGGGATTATTAGGAGTATCAATGGAGACTATATCTTTAAGTGAAAATGGATGGTTGAGAGGCAAAATAGAAGGGGAAATTCCCTCTCAATTCCCACTCTCTACCTAGGTATTAAAAAGCAGGGAGTTCTTCCCTCAATTTCCCATCCCCATCCCACTAAAACTCCTACATCCTCTAACCAAACAAAAATATGAATAGCCTCGTCCCTCTAAACTTCCAATCCCTCCTAAAAACTGTCCCAACCAAATGCACGAGGATATTTGAGATACGTACATCCATATGCACCTAATTATGCGTTTTCACCACCTTAACCCTGGTGCAAAAATAGAACAATGTGCCATCCAAATACATGCCATGCTGACACTTCCTTTTTTTTTCTTTTAGTTTCATAGACTGAATTGGTTCTATTTTCACGGCAGAATTATATATTGATATGGGGGAATAAAAATGTGTAACAATAGTGATTTTTTTTATATTTTTTTAAAAAATATTTATAAAAGTATACTTTTGTTTTCAAAATTTACACTTCTATACCCCAACGCCCTCTAGGAGGGCGTTAAAAAAGGCCCTCCCAAAGGGCGTTTTTGATGACATGGCAGACGGCCGTCAGCCGCTGCTAACGGGCGGCCGTCGGGCAATCTGCTATTTTGCAGGTGGCCCCCTTGCTGCCCTTTGGGATGACGGTTTTTGCCCAGCTAGGGGACCGCCTACATAAATATCGGCCACCCGGCTGAGGGGATGGTGCCGCTTGCAAAAAGGCCAAAAAGCACCCTCCCCCAGGGCGATTTTTTGGTAGCTAGGTATAAAACCCCCTCCCAGCTGCCCAAAAATTCTTAAAATTCCCAAAAATTCTAGAAAAAGAAAAGGATAGAGCTGAGAGGGGAGGCGAAGGAAAGCAGTGACGCCCTGCCGGTTTGTGGACCCGTCTGCAGGAAAAATCTTTTATCCCTTTGCAATTTCCATTCGTATTGATGAAGTGATGTAGTATGTGTAATATTGTACTAGTTATGTGTAGCTACGGTATGAAAATAAATTGTTCCGTTCGTAGATCTAAAGTTTCCTTGTTCTTTAAAATTTATTGTAACTTATTAGACATTGTAATTTTTCAGACATTGTGGTTATAAAAAATAGATTACACGGTATTAGATTTGATCAGCAAGTTGGTACTTAGTTTAACTCTATTTTTTCATCAACAGATATATCAAATAAGGTTATATTTCAGTTATTTCATGGCCAAGAGAATGTTAGGTATGGTACATAGCATGCAGATCTATCGAAGTTTAGTTCAACGGTTAAGAGCATTGATAGGCTGGCTGAGAGAAGTTTCGGGTCAATGTACAACTGGTTGATGTAAGGCTTCCGAGTCAACCCCCAAATCAACACAATAACCGTGTATGTTGTAGTGAGTCATACAACCGAAGGTTTTTTTTGGGAACTTATGCCGATGGATTGCACTGCCATTTGGAGATGGTGCGTGAAGAATGCATTCCAACGTAGTTGGCCATTTGGCATATGTGTGTCGGTGTATGAGAAGGATAACACTGTTCCAATGGCTGTGCAAAATGATGAGGGTCCAAGTGTGACGGGAGGTGATGCCGGAACCACGGAGGAAAATGAAGGAGAGCATGAAGAAGATAGGCAGCCAATAGGAGCGGCGGACAAGGGAGAGATAATCGGCACCTTCATTGAGGAAATGGATAGGGACGATGCTGATAACGAGTATACAGAGAATGATGAATCATCGGATGACGAGGAGGAGAATGTAATGCTTGCATAATAGACCAACGAGTACTTCTCCGGACTTGTTATCTTTGAGCAGCATCATTCTCCATGGGAGTACAAGGAGACCAAGATCATCCAGCGGGCTAAGTATGCATACATAGAGGATTTAAAGGAGGTAGTGAAACAATGGATGGTGTCAATTCAGAGGGAGTTCTGGGTCGTGAAGTCAAGTAAGTCGGTGTATGAAGTGAATTGCGTAAAGGATGGGTGTTCATGGCGGGTGTACGCATTTAAGGGTAAATGGAAGGATTATTAGCAAGTGTCGATCCTGACCGAACTTATCACTTACAAGGGCTTGAGAAATACCACAGAAACATGGCATCTGCATTTGTTGCAACAGAGATATACTCCTACGTTATGAATAATCTAGAATACGAACCAAGATCAATTATTAGGCACATTAAGGAGAAATTCCAGTACATAATTAGCTATGCGAAGGCATGGAGGGCAAATCAGAAGGTTGTGGAGATGAGGTTTGGCATATTTGAAGTATTGTATGATAATTTGCCTCATCTTCTAGCTTGCATTCTTTAGAGGAATCCAGAAACCTACTACGACCTGAAAGCATTCTCATCAATTGACCATCATAACCAGAGTGTGCTGCAATGGGCATTCTTTGCATTAGGTGCTTACATTCAGGCATTTGTGCATTGTCATCCCATTCTCTGTATTGATGGGACATTCCTGACTGGATGGTACATAAGCCAGATATTGATAGCAATTAGAGTTGATAGGAACAACCAAGTGTTACCCATGGCTTTTGCTTTTGTTGAGAGTGAGAACACTGCTAGCTGGTACTGGTTCCTAAAGCGGGTTAAGTTTGTAGTTGTATAGATGAGGCTAGATGTATGCCTACTATATGACCATCACGTGCGGCATGCTGCGGGCAATTGAGGAATTGAGGGATGGTTGCATGGAGAATGGCTACCCACCAAGGTGGTCAGATGATCGAAGCAGATGGTGCATGCGTCATATGGGTGCTAATTTCTATAGGCAGTTCAAGAACAAGTATCTTGTGGATCTTTTCAAGAGGTTATACGCCCAGAATCAAGAGAAAAAATTCAATGAGTTTTGGAGTAGGTTGGATGAGCTAAAGTCTAAGCAAACAGACGAGCAGTCTAGGAGGCTAACACCTGTAGGGGATGAGGCTCCACAAGCTCTTGGATCTCTCCCAAGTGATGGACCTCGTATGAGAAGAAGGTCGGCATTGTCGATTAGAAAATTTTTGGAGTGAATTGAGAATGAGCTAAAGAAGAAATGTATCTTGTTGTTTGACAAAGATGGTTCTCGATTTATCATAATAACCATAAATTTGGCAGAAGTTTAGAACTGGGTGATACGTGGTGTTTAAAGGCTCCTACTTGTTGGTATTGTTGAATTTATCTTGTATGGCAAATGCACGTATTTCAAAGATTGGTACAAAGTAGTTGGCCCCTCCATGGCAAATAATGATCTTTTCTTTGGCATATTACTGACTAAGCACATGCTTGATAAAAAGTAATAAGACCTAAAGACATCGAGCTATACCTTAAGGTACACAAAAGAATAGGTTCAAAACATTGTGTGTCGACGAGGGCATGCGTGGAATCTACCGTAAGAGAGTTATGCAGGAGTGTGTCCTGAAGGAAGACGGGACCACCAAGTGCTCATGCTGAAAGCCTACTCTACTCCACAAGTCATGTTCTCATGTTATTGTCACGAGCGCTGAGTGTGGAATAGAAGCACGCCATTTTGTCTCACATTATTTTAGGATAGAAGCAATACTCAATACCTGGAGTGATGAGATATATGGCTTCAGTATTGCAGGGACATTTACTACCGAGAATCCCCAAGTTATTTACATTACTGATCCAACAATAATTGAGGAACAAAATAGGTTGCCGCAAGACAAGCCACATTCGTAATGACATGGATGAGTCTGAAGCAGGTGGAAAGTATAAACGTTGTTCAAAGTGTGACCAGAAAGGCCATACTTACAAAAGATGTCCTAAAGATGCAATGGGCCCAAGTACGGCAGAAGCTAGTCCATCGGGTTCAGGCATTGATGGAAGTTGTCCCCCGGGGGAAGGCACCACTTCAAGGCGACCCTGTCCTAGACGTTCTTGAGTATCTGGTGGTGCTGTGGTATAGTTTCAGTTCATGTATTATTGTAATAGAGATTCTGTAACTCAAGTTGTCGTACTATGTTGCATTCTAGACCTTTGTAATAGAACGATATATACCTTATTGTCGTCTTCTATTAACACGTAATAATGGTATGAGTCTTTACCATAGTTTTTAATGTGGTTGGTCAATTAACTTTGCAAACTGACTCTTACTTGCTGCTTTTACATTTGAAAATGTGCTAACTTTTTATTTGCATGCAGGTATGGCATACCGGACAACGGAGCTGCTAAACCGAGGGCTCCATCGGTCCCACCAGTCTTACCTGTCAGCGGTCGAGGGTGCCAAGCTGAGCACCTTCCGTCCACGCCCTTCGTGTCACCTCTTGCATATAAACCCCTGGTTCCATAAGAGGTAAGAGCAACGCAACCTTTTTTGGCCACACTTTTCCATATTTTTCTTTTGCAATATTGACTAGGTGCCATGTTTTGCAGGCTACGTGAGAGTTGCCTTCTTCTATTGTGCAGACTAGTCGAGGCTGCACTGGATGAGAGGGACCTAGCGAAGCGGTGGGACGCAGACCGGTCTCGTCTGGCAGCACTGGTGAATCGCTGGAGACCGGAGACGCACACGTTCCACCTTCCCTACGGCGAGATGGCTCCCACACTTCAGGACGTCTTCTACCTTCTAGGCCTTCCCCTCGTAGGGGACGCTGTGGGTCCTGTTGATGGGGCGCATGGATGGGCGAAGGACATCACCCTTCGGTTTTCTCACGTGCAGCGCCTGCCTGGACTTGGTGCACCGGGTTCACTCCCTACTTACACTATGAGCGGCCCCTCGAAGGCGTGGCTACTACAGTTCACTGTAAGTCACGCATTTGTTAAATTAATATTCGTCTAAACTCTATAGCACGAGTGGAACTAACAATCTTCTTCGTGTGCAGCCTGATCAGCTCCACCCTGGCGCCGACAAATACTAAGTGCGACGGAGCTTGGAGGCGCACCTACTCTGGTTTTTCAGCTGGGTGACATTCACTAGCACGATGGGCCACGTGGTGGATAAGGGACTGATCCTCTACGCACATCTGATTGCTGATGCTGAGGACGGCAGCATACCTCAGAGGAGATAGGCATCCGCTGTGCTTGCGGCGACGTGTTGTGGTCATTGTGACACGTGCACAAATACCGATCCAGGAGTGCTTATCGCCCGTTGCCCTCTCCTTCTGCAGCTATGGGCATCTAAGCGGTTCACAATGGGTTGCCATTTGATTGAGCACTCTCCTACGAGGGCAGCCTAGGAGGCCTGTACAGGCAGTCGGCCGAGAACCGTCCAACGATGGGGCAGTCTGGTGTCGTCGTGAGGTACATAACGTGTAAATTCGAGGTTTATCACTTTCGAGCAAATACTGACGTGTTCTTCTTGTCTTATTTTGTAGCACCGTTGCACCCATGCATAGGTTAGGTGTCGATGTTTTGTATCGGCAATAATAATATGGGGCTACTCGTGAGACCTAAACTTGATGGATTGCAAAGGAACACGAAATAATTTATCCTGGTTCAGGCCCTCGATGTGAGGTAATACCCTACTTCCAGCTGTTGTGTATTGCCTTTAAGGTTTCTCTGGTGAGATTCTGTTCTGCCCCAGGGGGCACCTTGTCTCTCCTTATATACCGAGGAAGCAAGGTTACAAAATAGGAATCCCAGTCGAACTTGACCAAGGGATCTCCTTCTAGGAATACAACATACCCAACTAGGACTATACCCTTTCCTTATCGTACAAGGTAATATTCACCGAGTCTTGTCGTATCCCTAATTACATGATTAAGCCTATCCTCTGTTCGAGTGGCCAGAAAGCATCTCATGAGGTACTCGGGGCCCATGGCCTCCACAGTAGCCCCTGAGACCTTCATAGTTGAGTCACAGCTGGTGCCGAGTGCTCATCCTCCTTAGTGAAGATTTCCCGAGTGCCTTGCTCCCGAGTACCCATTGTCCGAGTACCTATTCTCTAAGTCCTGCTTCATATCAGCTGGCAACGAGGCTATGAAGGGCTTCATAAAAAATATAAATAGTGTGCGTCGAATAGTCATACCTAATAGGTGTAGCCCCCAACTTTGTGCTTAATTGTGAAACAATTAAACATAAGGTCAAAGATTTTTAACCTTCAAGTCTTTTCCGAGTGGTATATTTCTCAGAAATTAGACTCTTCAGCATCATATCAGCTGGAAATATTTTTGCTCAAGACAATTTTGGCTAAACATGTAAACCGAGTACCACTTCATAGATTTTAACCCAATATGTGGTGAGGTGTTCTTGAAAGATACCTGCATCCCCAATTTTAATGGAGATCAGCTATTGATCCTTATAAGGATGTATCCCCAATACCTGTCAAATAATTCAAATATCTGAACACATGTGTCCAGCAATTAGACTTAACATAAAGCATATCTGATTATTTTGATCGGTTTCTGTAAAATAGCATCTGTACTGTGATTTTAACACAGTCAGCGGTCGGCCCAGTAGGACATGCTATTTAGAAACTCATATCTTATGGCCCATTACTGAGCTAGCTGGCCCAAGCTTACTAACTCGGTGCAGGTTTTATAAAACGACGGGAGAGAGAAAAGATTCCCCTTTCTCCCCCAATCCGCCAAATCGCTTCAGCTTTCGAAACCACGCCCAAACTTCATGCTCTCTGCTCCGCTAGGGTTCGTTGTAGCTCACTCTCCCGGCCTGAGATTTGCCAGGAACTGCTTCCCAGCACCGATTCCTAGTAGCCAAAAGCTTCTCCGCCCAGCTCCACACCCCCAACGATGCCAAGAGCCCCTTTTGACATCCCAGACATGTCATCCGGATCTTGGCCAGTATCGGATTGCAGCTCCACGAAGCTGACGATCTTGGAGAATAGGAAGATACTGCAACCGCGGGAGATCATCAACTGCTGCCCAGCTGTCGATGAGTTTGTCCCCATCCCAGGCCCAGGCGAGACCATGGTCTTTACTTCTTTTTTCGATTGCAGTCTTTCTCTGCCATCTTCTGATTTCCTCCGTTGTCTTCTTGATTTCTACCGCATTGAACTCGTCAACCTCAATCCCAACTCTGTTCTCCAAATTTCTAGTTTTGTGACCCTCTGTGAGGCCTTCCTGGGCATTAGCCCCCATTTCAATCTCTTTCGATATCTTTTCCACATAAAACCCTAACCCTCAAAATCCAAGATTCAGATAATAGGGGGAGCAGGCCTTCAACTTTGAAATGAGATGAAGAAGGCTTATCTCCATGTCCCCCTGAAGACTTCTCTCAAGGGATGGCATCGGGAGGTGGTTCTATTGCTCAAATCTCGAGCCCTTCCTGCCCCTCTTTCATAGGAAATCCACCATCTGTCCTGGAGAGCTGGACTTCAATGCCATCGCAAGGTGAAATGGAGCAGGTGTACAAGCTGCCGGAGAAGATCAGTGCACTGAAGGGCACAGGGCTGACCAATCCCTAGGTGGCCAGGTGCTTCCTGAATCACCGAACCCAGCCTCTTAAGGCCAGAAGCCACCTTGGGTTCGACTACCAGGGAAAAATGATCCAACCAGGGAATACCCCAAATTCGTTGACAAGAACAAGATAACCAATACTCTGCTCGGTTTTTTCATCAACGGGGTCATGGAAACCAAGGATAAGGAAAGAGCCCCCAAGCCATACTGCGAGAACAGGCCCCGGCCAAAGGTAATATATGATGTTGTAGTCATCTTGATATCCATCTGTGATGAGTGATATGATTGTCGCCCCATCTTGCAATGTATGATATCTGGGTATTTGTAGGAATGTGAAGAATTTGATTCCGACCCCCAAAGCCAGTCGGCCAGTGGGGCCAGGAAATGCCTGGCCAGCCACTCGGCAGCCCAACCCAGAAGAGCGATATGTCAAGTAAGGCATCTGGTGGTCTAATGATCAAGGACTCCAGCAGCGCCGCCCACAAGCCATCCAGACCCAGAATCGCACCGCCGAGTGCCGCCACCACCCAATTGGCTGCGTTAAGTACAACGCCGACTGAGCCAAGTTCTCCACCTCCAACTGCTGCGCCCATGAGCCCGACAGTCGGTAACTCTCCACCGCCGAGCAGGCTGTCAAGCCCGTCACCGACTACCCCCACCCCCAACACATAAGGATGGAGGTTTAAAACTTCCAAGAGGTACGAAAGAATCTTCAATCTTCAAAACAACTTGAATAAACTTGTACTATCTTGACTATTGAATATTTCTGCAGGAAGCCAAGTGACGCTGACCCCAAGAGGGCAGTGCCACCAACCCCCGTAGCAGATCCCGTCCTGACTGAGTCTGAGCCAGTCGCGCCACAAGCTGAGCCGGAAATCATCCCAGCCCCTGAAGCTGAGGTGATCCACCCAACCGGGCCACCAGTATCGCCCAATCGGGACACCATAGTTGAAGCTCCCGTCCCTGAACTCGCCCAAGAGCCCGTGCCGCCAATAGATCCAAGGCATAGGACTCCATTGCCTTAGTTATCATCATCTTCTAATGAAGACGATCTCCCCAGACTCGAGGCTCCCCTTGCAAACTTCCCTCGGAAGTTCCATTGGGTTACTCCAGAGGGGGAAGTAGAGAGCTTCGAGCATGAAGAACAGGCGGCCCAGAGAGAAAGGATTAACTTGATATATGCCGCTATCACCACGTCGAAGGGGATTCAGGTACACAGCCAATCTTGTATTTGCTGATTGGTGATTCTTCAAGACCTCGCACTTTTGTTGCTTATTCTGCTTGACTTGAATACTTTCTGAGCAAAAAGTGGTCGATCGGTCGGAGAAAATGGGCCGAGTTCTGTCCGAGCTCGCCCCTCAGCTTACTCAACTCCAATAGCTCCAGGCTACCAAGGAAAACCTGGAGAGATCCAGCAAGGAGAGGGGGGAGTGGATGAAGGGATCAGTGGACAAGTTCAGGGACGAGAACTGGGCTTAGGCAGGGACTATTAGGAGTAAGTTCCCCTTTTGCCCGAGTGGCATCTAACAAATATTTCCATATTGTTGATCGCTGACTCTGTTCGGCTGAAAATCTCAATAACCAGTCCCTGGAAATCAAACGCCTGAAGAAGGAGCTCGGCTGGGGCGGGCTCTTCAAGGGGAGCGGTCGGATTGGTCTCCTTGAGATCGATATCAGCCCGCTTCCTGCATGACGAAACACGACATCAAAACACTACTCCAACACGCAAGAATTTCAGAAGATCTGAAGCAGTGCACCTCTTGGAGAACTTCAGCTTCCTGCCGGGCGACCCGGGTCCCGTCGCAGCGCTAGCTCCGGCGGTCGGCCCGGTCGGCGTTACAGTTGGCGGCGGCGCATCAGCCCAAGTCGGCCCCAATTCCGGTGTGGTTGGCTTGGGCGCCTCCTGTCACAGCCCTAGAATTAATTTCAGGTAACTAGTGTTATGCCCTTCCGTCATTAGAGTGCACAACTTAAATTTTTGCATTGTCACTTCTTGCAGGATTAAGTTTGCAACATTTAAACCCTCAATAATTGAATCCTAAATAGGCAAAAACAAAACACTACTAAAAAGTGCATCAAATTGAACAGAAGTGTATATGGGAGATAATTTATTCAAATATTAGTTTATTTATCATGAATTAATATAATTTTTCCAGAATTTATTTCATTAGTTTAGACCCCTTAAAAATTCAAACAAATTTCAGCCTAGGTCCTTTTTGTTGAATTTCTGTGTGCAAACCATTTTGAATTTTTGTGTGAAACTTTAGAAAATGGAACCTAGGTAGTCTGGACTAGCTACACAAAAATCACCACATTTTTAACACCAATTTTGCTTGGTCAATTTGATTTTTAAAGTGAAGGGGGGGAAATAAATCTGTAAAACCCTGGAAAACACTGAAACCGTTCTATACGTGAGAGTTTACCCATCTCCCTCACATTCCCACAGACCATCACTCCCTGGACCCACCTGGCAGTGACCCTAGCTCGCCCAGCACCTTGTCCAGCTTGGCCACGAGGAGGGAGCGCTCCAGATCGGCCTCAAAAAGGCAAACGACGCGTGTATCATCCATGTCTGCGTGTCTTTCTCCTACAGCTCACCTCTGCCTCTCCCACCTGTGTCGCCTGCTGCTCCACTCCATCCCAGAGCTAAGAAAACCAAGCAGAGAGAGAGAGCTCCTTCAGCCCTCTTCTCCTTCTTCTTGCTGCCGAGCTGCTGCTGCTGCTGCTGCTGCCGTGTGCTGCCGCTGTTGCTGCTGCTGCTGAAGCTGCTGCTGTCCGTGCTGCCGGCCATGGAGAAGAAGGCATCGCCGACGCTCAGCCATCCATCAATCGCCGGGAACGCTGCCTCGCCATCGGCACTCGGGAGCCCGTCCAGTGCGCGGCCATGCGCAGCCGTGGCCGTAGCGCCAGCGTTCCAGCCACCTCGAAGCTTCCCTGGCGGAGCAGCTACGCCACCAGTGCCGCCTCCCTTCCAGCTTTAAAACGCCCCAAGAAGTACCTAGATCGGTTAACCAAGGAGGGAGATCGCCATCGTCTTCTCCAACTCCGGTCAAGCTCCGCCGCGCGCGATTTTGCCTCAACCGGTGAGCCGTTCGTCGATTCCTTGCGCTGGTAGCATCCTAGGGTGATACTCAACCTCCTGCATGTGTTGTCTCCACCGTGCATGCAGCGAATCGAGCCAACCACGGTGAAGCCGAAGCTTGGCCATCGCCGTTGCCGCCGCCTGCAGCCACCAGAGCTCGTGGGATCCCGTCTGCCTTGTCTAGAGCCACGGTAAGCTTCCTGGGAGTCTCAGCGTAGTCCTTAGAGCTTCTTTTTCGAAGGTTTCTAGCCGTTTGCTTACATGCATGTGCAACCCGAGCCCGGCCGGCGCTTATTCTCATCGCCGGCGAGCTACAATTCACCTCCGGGCGTGCCACTGCCACCTTTAGGTGCGCAAGGGAGTCCTCTTCTTTTTCTCTTTTGGCCGCAACTTCAACCAAGCCGCCATTCACCGCCGGCGCCGGCGAATAGAGCCGGCGGCCCAGCCAGCCTGCGCCTCTGCCATGCTCTGTCTCACTGATGTGTGGGCCAGGCTGAGCAAAAATGAGAAAAGAGAAGATGAACTGAACGATTTTTCTAACAGAAAACTAATCAAACTTTGAAAATCCATAACTATTTCATTTTAACTCCTTTTTGAGTGAACCAAATTTTGTTGGATTTAGTCAAACATGAACTTTATTTCTGTAAATTAAAAAGTAGCACACACACAGTAGAGAAATGAGCCCTAAAATTTACATTACTTATATATATGTTATTTATTGCATGCATTATGTATAAAATTGATAAATTTGTTCTAATTTCAAATATTCTCAAACCCAAAATCAGTAGGCTCCTCTTGGCATGTTTGTCACTTTTGTAAAGTATTATAACACTTTTATATACTAAAATGGATTCCAATAATCACTAATGTATAGGGACTTCAAAAATCTATTATCAATTGATTATAAATCCAAATTGAGTAAACTCAATTTTGTTAGAACCAGTAGGTTATGCTCTTTTATATAGAAATACTTGCCTTCTTGAAATCTTAATAGAAAATGTCAGTTAAATATAATAACTTAAGGTTACAATATAAATAATTACAAAACTGCCTTTTTCAGCCTTCCTATCTTGTTATTTTTGTATCTCCCAATCCAGAGATGCAAATGACTTTGTTCTTCCTCCTAAAATCTTGTTAGGACATGTCCTACCTACTGTATTTATCTCAGCATTTATTGATCATTTTTGCATAGACATATTTAATTGCGTCTTATTTGCATATTTGCTTTTTACGATAGATTCGGAGGTTTCGGAGTGCGAGGAAACTAACCCAGAGGTTGAGTGTGAACCTTCTCTGCAGCAAGGCAAGCATCTAGAGCAAGCATCTATGCAAGCATTTAAGCATATTGAACCTATATTTTCCATAAATTGATTTGTTTGCGAAGAAAATATCTATATGCATGTTTCGGTCTTTTTAAATGGGAAAACGGGTAGAGTCAATATTACCCATTTGAATGCATTTCCGTTTCTTAATTGTTGATTCCATATTTATACCTTGTCACCCCTGGTTAAGGACTTTGGGATACTTTTATTTTATCGAATGCTTAGCCATGCTTATTTTTAGACTTAGAAAATCCGATAGATGGAGCTATCGGTGTGAAACTAGTTTAATACGAATGGATGGGTTAAAATCTGAAAAGAATAACTTCTGATTTATAATTAAGAATATGTTTGACTTGGACGGATGATAGGGCGATGACGGGATGGTGTTTTCCCCGATGCATGTAGCTCCGTCTGGGTCGTTAAGGACCGAACATGTTGACGTCTATTCAAGCACCCTACGTACTTCCACATGCCAGGCATGGGACGGCTTAACTAAGTAGCACGGGAGGCTGTGGCCATCTACGCCCGTTCGTCAGTCGTGAGGAAGGGTATTCCTTTGGAGGACCTCAAGCGCGCCTGGTTAGGGACGGAGGTGCCTCCCACGACGGTGAGCCCGCCTTAGTCACCCTGTGTGTGGGACTAAGTCGCCGGGGGCCCAGACGTGGTTTAGGTGGTTGGGGCTAAGCGTGAGAAAGGTTTTGTTGTGACCTCTAGTCCGCACTCAATGTGTAAAGTGTGGGTACCGACGGGTACGGATCAAACTAGAGTGTAGCCGTTTGGCTTCTATCACATCGTGTGGGTAAAGATGTACACCTCTGATCAGAGCAAGAACTATTCGAATAGCCGTGTCCACGGTCACAGGACGACCGCTTGATGTGTTAGTTACTCATGTTAGCATCCAACTTGGGATATGTGGAGGTAGAATTATGTTGTTATATCATGACTTAGGATAGTCATGAATGGATGGGTTTATATAAAAGGTTTTAATGATAAATATGACTTGGTTTTAGTCATGGATAATGATATGCTTGTGGAGCATAATTGTTTGGGCAATGGTGGCCCATGGATGATGATTAGAGCATGGTTTGTGCTCATGTTCACTTACATTTCAGAACTATAAGCTTGTTGTCCTAGAATTTCAGTTTGAGCTATTTCGCAAATGCTTATGTTTTAAATGTATTACTTGCTCAATAAAATCAGCTTTATGCAAAATCATATCAACATAGCCATACTCCTTGATGTAGAGGCTAGCATCTCTCCTTTGTATTATTATTATCGTATAAGCCTTCTGAGTACTTGTCATACTCACGCTGCATCTTTCAGGTGAGGACAACGACAACACTGATGTGATCTACTATTATCCCGCCGAGGGTGGCGAGGATAATGTGTAGTTGAAGTTAAGTTCTGCCCCAGTCGGTTGCCTTGTGGGATGGGTATGGCACCATTGGTCTTATCCTTTATGTTTATATTCCACTGCTATCTTTTGCGCTACTCTGTGATGTATCAGGGTGTGTAAACCCTCTATGTAATATTTATAACCCTGCTGCTCGTTTATCCATTTTTAGAGTACTTGTGATGTTTATCGATTGCTTGCGATGAAAGTGTGAGGCTAGTCGCTTTCCTGGGAACTAGCTGAACATGAGTATGAGTTGTGTAGAACTGAGATGGTTGGGGGATAGCTATTGTGGTTCGAGTCCTCTGGGGTACGTATCGTGTTTGGTCGCCACCATCGAGTGGTTTGACGGGCGTATGACGGGGAGGACTGGCAAGCTATCCTTATGATTATCTCTTTTGTACACTTCTCGGCATTTTTGGATTTGTATTATGAACAGGTAAATATTATGGCAAGGCTGCGATGAGGATGGATGGTTATTGCACTTAATTGGTTTTTATTCGAGATCCCATCCATCTAGATATTTCGCGTTGTCATAGTAATTACTCTCCATAATGCACTTCCGGGGTGCCCACACCTCCGTCCTCGGCGGCGTCTGCTCCGGTCGGCCCCTTGACGGCGCTGATGCCGGGCTCGGCAATGTCTCAACCTTGGACTTGATCGCCTGGGCGCCGCGGCAACGGTGTCCCTTATCTTCAAGCTTCCCTCCACGGCGCGCGGCGTCATGGCCCCCTCGCCCTAATACAAAATGGGCTTCTTCCCCGCTCTCTTGGAGTCGGGTTGAGCAGCAGAGGGGCTCCTCAGCCTCTTCTTCGATGCGACTGCCGACAACGGGCAGGAGTCTTCATCAAACTCTTCATGCCACTATAAGTGAGTCAACAAAATACATCACGCAATGCTGAACAATCATAGTTCCACAGGCATTCATCACAGAAGAAGATCAAAGGTTACCTTGGTCCGGGGCCGAATGAAGCTATAGGCCGCGACCCGGCGGTTATCGTCTTTAGTCACGACCACCCCTTCGGAGAAGTAGCCGAACAGGGTCTCGGTCACTTCCCCCTTGTTCGCCGACTCGTTGCTTACTCGGTCAGGATCGTTTTTGCCTTTAAAAGCCCAGCCAAATGCACTCCTCAGCTTCAGTGGCTGGACGCGCCGGGTCAAGAAGCGACAAGCCACCCAAGGTCCTGTCAGGCTGGCCTTCTTGAGGTCATCTATCTTCACCAACAGTTGATGTGCCTGGCCCATCTCTTCAAAGGACGGCTCTGCTGACCAGTTTGGTGAAACCACGGGCGGCAAGCCGGTAAATGGGCGCAAGGAGGGAGCCAGATCTGCGCAATAGAACCGTTCCTTGTGCCAGCCTTTCAGAGAAGATTTCAAGGGCAGATCAAGATATGTCTTCTTCCCATCGCTCCTCAGCTGGAGACCAACCCTCCCAATCACATTGATATTGTTCTTGGAGGGTTGGGGTTTGATGTGGAACAGATGTCAGAAGAGGATAAAATGGGGTTCAACACCCAACAAGCACTCACAAAGAGTAACAAATATGGAGATCTGAAGAATCGAGTTAGGGTTCAAATGCACCAACTCCAGCCCGTAGAAGTCAAGGATGCGGCGGAAAGAATTAGAAGATGGAAGGCACAAGCCCCGATCGAAAAAAGAGGCGAAAACTACCGTTTCACCAGGTTGGGGATTTGGGACCGACTCACCCTTAGCCGACCGCCAGCGAATCACCTCTTGGCTAGGCAACTTCAGTTCGCTCTCCAGCCGCTTCAGCTTCACCGAGCTGCAATCTGAAATCGGCCAAGAACTTCCCGGCGTACCCGCAAGATCCAAAGCTTTCAGCATGACTGGAGGCGGTGAGTGTTGACGCCGAAAATCGCCGGGTCCCGGTTCGGCGTCTGGGTGACACGCGAAGGCCTGGGAGATTTGCTTCACTCCAGTGCAGGTCCTAAAGTTTGAGGTTCGTAGGCGTGCCAATCAATTTGACCCTGTAATTGACAAGGAGGAAAATGTTAGATCAATGAGCCAATCGGCTGGAAGCCGATCTAGACTCGTTTCATCAGCCGATGGCCGATGCACACCGTAGCACTTACACATCGGCTTAAGACCGATGACGGCAAGGACAATAATGTAATAATAAACAAATATCATGCTAGCCGATCATCGAAGGGATATTCGAAAACCGGCTATAAGCTAGATAAAATAAGCAAATATAATGCATAAATAAATCAAATAGATCCTAGCTGATCATGATCTAGTGTTACTGGTATTGTTATGAAGGTGTGCCTGCACCCGGGCCCTTGCTCATATCGGCTCTCAGGATCTCCGTCCGCTGTCCGGGCCCATACACTGGTCCTTACCCGGGCTCATGCCCGGGCCCTTACCTAGGGTCGTGCCCGGGAACCTGCTTGTACTTGTGCTTGGATCGGCAGAATAAACCCATCGGCTAGCCCTTAGCCGATTGTGACAATAATACAAGCAAGAAAATATAATAAAATATGCAATAACGTAAATGGTAAATAATTGATAAACTAGCCGATCGCTTAACAAAGCGAGTACAGGGTAAAACAATGAATAAATGTAGTCGGCTTTAATAGGTAACTTATCGGCTAAGCACTCTGATAACACCATCGCACAACACCATCGGCTTATTAAGAGTAAAGCTATTATCGTCAATCTAGTAGATCGGACCTAACCGTTGCAGCACAGACCGACAATGATAACAATGCCTCAATAAGCCGATAGATATAATGCGATCGTGATGAAAATAACTTACCGGCTATGCATTCCGATAAAACGCCTGCACACAACGCATCGGCCCAGCAGGATCGACTTATCACTAGCAGTTCAGTAGGTCGGACCTAACCGATGCAGCACGAACTGATGATAAATCGCTCCCAGTAAGTCGATACAGTCTGTGCACACGTGATGTGATATACCTAATCAATCTATGAGATCAAACTGAACTGATACAGCCATAGATAAAGTAAATATATCATGGTAAGCCGACTACCATAAACCAACTAGAATATCGGACCTAACCGAGGAAGTCCTAGCCGATTGGTAGTCGGTGTGACGAGACTTACCCTCTCACAGGAGTTCGGACCTAACCGATGCAGCCCGGCTCGAGAAGCAGGATCCCGTCGAAGGGGTGGCGATGCGCCGAATTTGTATTGATCGTTGTGATAGATTACAAGGTCCCCGGGCATACGTATATATACCCCGAGTTACATAAGTCCTTATAGGACACGGTATATGATTTCCTTATCTATAACAGAAAACGCTAACGAGGCCTGACCGGACACGAGGCCAGGTTTCCTAAAAGAGATAAACCTTTTCCTAATAACTATAGTAATTAACTGCCACGCGCGGTCTTCACGGCTCCTTCTCAGACTCGGTCTGCTTCTTGGATCAATTTCCATTATCCGACTGCAACCGTCCTCTTGACCGAATCTGATACAGGTCCTCACCAAATTTTGGCGTTAACAGTGAGATTTGGGGAAAAGCAAATCGGGGGCTTGGAACAAACGAAGAGGATTGGAATCACCCGAGTTCGGGTGGGGAATAGCAGCAGCTAACCCTAGCCGGGCGGGAAGCGAAAAGTTGGGCGCGAAGGTGGAAGACGAAGCGATTGGCTAATTTGGGGAAGATGAAGGAATCTTTTTCTCTCTCCCTGTTTTTATAGAGCCGATGCCGACTAGATGGGCTTGGGCCTACACAGCCAGCACTGGGCCACCAAGATATGAGTTCCTACAATAGCATGCTCCATGTGGGCCGCCCGCAGGTTGAGTTGAAATTATAGCGCTGGTGTTACCAACAGGAGCCGATGAGGTAAACAGATATGCTTCATGAGAGCCTTATTGCTAAACATGTATGTTTGGGTATCTATTTTATCCACCAGGTCTCGAGGATATATCCTTACAAGGATCACAAGCTGGTCTACATTAAAATTGGGGATGCAGGTATCTTTCTCGGGTACACCTGACCACGCCGTGGATTTATTTTCATAAAGCGGTACTCGGCCTACATGCGTGGTCATCAGTTGCCATGAGCAACATTTTACCCGCTGACATGATGCGGAAGAGTCTAACTTTCGAGTAGTGCACTAATCGGGAGAGACTATAAATATCTTTTTCCGCTGACATGATGCGGAGGAGTCTAACTTTTGAGTGGGACACCACTCGGAAAAGACTATAAACCCCCTTTTCCAGCTGACATGACGCTGAAGAGTCCCATATATGAGTAGCATCCTACTCGGCAAGACTATAAACACATGTTCCAACTGACATGAAGTCGAACAGTCCTACATACGAGTAGTCCCCTACTCGGCAAGACTATAAGGTTTATTCCGGTTGACATGATACCGAAGAGTCTCATATACCAGTATTAATCTACTCGGGAAAGACTTCTAGGTTAAAGATCTTTGACTTTATGTTTAATTGTCTTCACAATTAAGCACAAAGTCGGGGGCTACACCTAATAGGTGCGCCTATTTGGCGCACACTATTTATATATCTATATGAAGCCCTTCATAGCCTCGCTGCCAGCTGACATGAAGCAGGACTCGGAAGAAGACTTACTCGGACAAAGAGTACTTGGGAGCACTGCACTCGGGCAATCTTCACCGTGGAGGATGAGCACTCGGCATTAGCTGTGACTCAACTATGAAGGTCTCAGGGGCTACTGTGGAGGCCATGGGCCCCGGGTACCTCATTACCAATATATGGGCCACTCGGATAGAGGATGGGCCAAACCATGTAATTAGAGATAAGATAGCACCCGGCAAGCTTTGCCTTGTATAACGAGGAAACATAGTCTTAGTCGGATAGGTCTCTATCTCTAAGAAGGATATCCCTTGGCCGTATCTGGCTAGGATCCTTATCATATACCCATGTCCCCTAGTATATAAAGGGAGGCAGGGCGCCCCTCAAGGCAAGAGACAAGATCATCGATCATCAAACACCTCAGAGGAATAACATCTCAACTGGACGTAGGGTATTACCTCACATCGAGGGCCTAAACCAGTATAAACCTTCTCTGTGTTCCTCTGCAATCCACCGAATTCACCTTCACCGAGTAGTCCCATAGTTTTATTGCCGGTGCAGAGCATCGACACAACTCAATTGCCCAGGTGGCGCAACGTCTCGAGGAAGCCTCAAGAGTCCTAAAGAAGTACTCGAACGAGCGCGTCGCCGTAGGGATTGCCCAGGCACTAGCCATGACCAAGTCTCTCTACCCTCGAGTAGATATCAAGGCGATTGGTGAAGGCTTTGCTGAGGGCACTACCCCGGAGCAAGGCTTGGAGCTGATCAACCAAGTGAGGCCGACTGCTGAAGCTATAGCTAAAGATCTGCCAATGTAAACAAGAACTATTATGTAGTTAGTGTTCATCAGATAAAATATGTGAATATTGTAAATATTTTTGTTGTTTGTCATTAAATCTTGCCGAGTACTTGCTGCCTCTGAGCCATCATTAGCTTTACCTGACTAGATAGTTTACGCCGAGTGGTTTAAGATTAACTTAATTAAAAACATTGACCTCTTAGGATTATACTCAGGAGAACTAACTTTATTTATATGTACAAAAGGAGTACAGAACTCAGGTATAGAAAGAACGTAGATGTTCTATATTTCATGAGTTGTTGATTAGGACGTCGTCTTCTGTCTTCAATCGGTAGGTGCCCGGACGTGTCACCTCAGCAATAATGAACGGTCCCTTCCAGAAGGGAGATAATTTATGTCTGTCTTTGGTGGTTTGGATTTTTCTCAAAACGAGATCTTCCACCGAAAAGGCACGGCCACGAACATTCCGACTGTGATAACGACACAGGCCTTGAAGATACCTTACCAACTAGATGGTTGCGATGTCCCTTACTTCTTCCAACTGATCTAGTTCGACCAGTTGGTCTTCAATTGATTTTCCATCTGAGTGGGCCCGGACTCGTGGTGAGCCGAACTCCAACTTGGTTGGTAACACAGCCTCAGCACCATAGACTAGGAAGAAAGGGGATTGCCCTGTTGCCCGACTAACCGTGGTTCTTAAAGACCAAAGAAAGATGGAAGCTCTTGCACCCACCGCCCTGCATATGGTTGTAGTCGGTCGACCACCCTAGTATTGATACCTTGTAAGACCATACCATTGGCACACTCAACTTGCCCATTGCTCCGTGGGTGTGCCATAGAAGCATAACAGATCTTGATGCCGAAGTCGTCACAGAAATCTTGAAAAACGTCGCCAGTGAACTGAGTGCCATTGTTCGTTATAATGTGGTTGGGAACTCCAAATTGATATATAATACTCATGATGAAGTCTTTTGCCCTTGCCGCTGTTATGGTAGCAACGGGTTTTGCCTCGATCCACATGTGTGATCTCCAGCCCGTCGAACTTGTTTTCTACTTTACGTACATCCTGACAGTAAGCCGCCATGTTGTCGTCCAGACAAGTCCAATCTTTCATGACCTAGTTCACCACGAGTTGGGAATCTCCGCGCACTACCAGTCGGCAAATGCCAAGTGATATGGCGATACGGAGCCCGTCGATGAGTGCCTCGTACTAAGCGACATTGTGGGATGTTGGAAAGTGTAACTGAAGGACGTATTTCAATTTTTCTCCGGTGGTTGACGTCAGGACGACGCTAGCCCCTGCTCCGCCAATCCGCAGAGAACCGTCGAAGTACATCGTCCAGAATTCAAGCTTGTCCATTGGTGTAGCCGTCTAAACCTCTGTCCACTCAGCAACGAAGTCAGCAAGTGCTTGTGACTTGATTGCTGTCCGAGGTTGAAAGATAATGTCAAACGCCATCCGCTCGAGCGCCCATTTAGCGACTCTGCCAGTGGCCTCATGATTGTGCAGGACGTCCTCGAGTGGATACGATGTGACGATTGTGACTTGATGCGACTGGAAATAGTATACCAACTTCCGGACAATTATAAGTAAACCATAGAGCAGTTTCTGGACTTGGGGATATCTTATCTTGGAGTTGGTTAGGACTTCGCTGAGGAAGTAGACAGGCCTCTGTACTTGTTGTATATGCCCAGGCTCTGCCCGCTCTATGTCCAGTACCGTTCTAACTACCTAAGAGGTTGTTGCCAGATACAACATGAGTGGTTCTTAGGGCATAGGTGATGCCAACACGGGTGGTGATGTGAGGAACTTCTTGAAGTCTTCGAAAGCTTGTTGGGCTTCTAGCGTCCATTGGAAATTGTCGACTTTCTTCAGGAATTTGAAAAAGGGAATGCCCCGTTCGCTGAGTCAAGAAACGAATCGGCTGAGTGCCGCCATGTAGCCAGTCAGCTTCTGTACATCCTTCTGACTAGTCGAGGGTGCCATGTTCATGGTAGCGTTGACTTTCTTTGGATTAGCCTTGATGCCTCGCTGCAATATGATGAAGCCGAGTAATTTTTCCGAAGGTACTCCAAAGACGCACTTCTCCGGGTTTAACTTCATCTTGAATCTCCGAAGGCTTTGAAAAGTTTTCTCTAAGTCAGTGATAAGGTCTTCCTTAACTTTGGTCTTGATTAACACGTCATTGACGTATGCCTCCACATTGCGCCCAAGTTGAGTGTGAAGACACCGCTGGATAGTACATTGATACGTTGCGCCAACATTTTTTAACTCAAACGGCATAGTGACATAGCAGTATGCACCGAATGGCGTGATTAAAGAAGTTTTTAGGTAGTCCTCCTCCTTTAGGCTGATTTGATGATATCCCAAGTAACAGTCAAGAAAACTGAGCAACTCGCACCCCGCAGTGGAATCGAGCACCCGATCTATCCTGGATAGACCAAATGGATCCTTGGGGCACGCCTTGTTTAAGTCGGTCTAGTCGACGCACATGCGCCATTTACCATTCTTCTTCCAGACTAGGACTAGGTTTGCCAGCCAATCCGAGTGATAGACCTCTTTGATGAACCCGGCTGCAAGGAGTTTGGTTATCTCCTCCCGAATAGCATCTTTGTGGTCTTGTGCGAAGCACCATAGTCATTGTTTGACTGATTTGGCGTCCGGCTTGACGTTGAGGGAATGCTCGATCACCTCCCTTGGTACACCAGGCATGTCAGAAGGTTTTCAAGCAAATATATCCCTATTCACCTGGAGGAAGGCGACGAGCGCGTCTTCCTATTTAGGGTCGAGTTCGGTCCCAACAAGCGCAATCTTGGTGAGATCGGAAGGGTCCAGGGAGATATTCTTCGTCTCTAAATCCGCCAAAATTCCCGACTTTGCTGCTTTCCTTGCCAGAACTTGATCGTCCTCGATTGCAGGTATTGCAGCTAGTCAGATATTGTTTCGTTCGACTGCTGCCTCTTGAGACTGGGCCAACTCGCAGCTCTCCTTGTCACAGGTGAAGGCTTGCTTAACATCACTGCGCAAGGAAAGTACTCCTGCTGGTCCTGGCATCTTAAGCACTATGTATGTATAATGAGGCACCGCCATAAACTTGGCTAATGCCAGCCGTCCGAGTATGGCATGATATGCGGTCTCGAAGTTGACAAACTTGAAGCAGATGTTCTCGGTGCGGAAATTCTGCCGCGTGCCAAAAGTAACTGGCAGAGTGATCTGTCCAAGTGAAGTGGAAGAGAGGCCGAGTATTACCCTGTGAAAGGGAGCAGTACTCGGCCGTAGCTCGGATCGAGAGACCTTCATCTCGTCGAGCGTTTTGGTGAACAATATGTTAATAGCGCTTCCTCCATCGATGAGAACCTTCCTCAACTTGATACTCCTGATGACCAGATCCAGGACGAGTGGATAACGCCCTAGATGCGTGACTCGATCGGGGTGATCTGCGCGGTCGAATGTGACTGCAGTCTCTAACCAGCGCAGATATTGGGGGCGTCTGTCGAGACCGAGTTGACTTCTCGAGCTGCTAGCTTTTGTTTTCTCTTGGACTCGTATACAGACGACCCTCTGAAGATGTGATTGAGCTCAGCCTGGGGATCTTGGTAGTCGCTGGCTACGCCCGAATCTGACTTGTCCTTGTCTTTGGCATCGCCAGATACTGATGTTTGCCCCAAAGTGAACTTCTTGAGCATGAAGCAGTTCTTAGCCGCGTGCTTCCCCTTTGGGTGGAAAGGGCATGGCCCGTTCATGACTTTCTGGTAATCGTCCGTCCTTGAGGGTCGCGGCTGACTGCGCTCAACAGCCGCTACGACATTGTCCGATTTACTTTTGCGATTGCCGGACTTAGTCGGGGCTGTAACGTCTGTGTCTTTCTTCTTCTTCTGTCGGGGCTCCTTCTAGTCTTCCAGGGCCTCGGCAACAGCGTCGGCCGAGTCGGCTTATTTGTTGGCCATGATGAATAGAGTCTTGACAGAACTCGGAGGCTTCCGAGTGAACTTGGCGATGAACGAAGTGTCCTTAACTCCCTTGCAGAAGGCAATGATGACGACCTCGTCCTTGATCTTTGGTATCAAGTTCCTATTCTCGGAAAACCTCTTGATGAAGTCACAGAGAGACTCATTCTTCCTTTGGTGACATTGATATAAGTCGTACTTGGAAGACAGCCTCTCGTATGTTCCTTGGAAGTTGGCAATGAAATGCTCTCGGAGTTCTCCCCAGGAACCGATTGATCGCTTGGGAAGGCCGGTTAACCATGTTCTCGCCGAGATAGCTAAGGTGACTGGGAGATAGTTAGCCATGGCCTTATGATCTCCTCTGGCTGCACGGATCGCCAAAGTGTAGACTGTGAGCCAGGACTCGAGGTTGGTCTTCCCATCGTATTTTTCGATTCTAGTCGACTTGAAGCCCGATGGCCCGCCGACTTGTTGTAGCTCATGGGTGAACGCCGGTACTCCTTCATCTGCGTGTGGGATCCAACTCCGACTACGGTGATGAAATCACTCGTGGTGGAGGCCGAAGTGCTCATGCTTGTCTTACAGTCGGCGGCACTCGTCTTCCTCGCGCTCTCGGCGTCAAGCGTTGATGTCGTGGCGAAGGTCCCGCCATAGTCGTCCTCGGGCATCCTAGTTGTCACGGCAGTTGTCATGGTGCCGCCTTCGATCATTGTTCTGATTGCCTAGTGATGTATGACGAGACTCCAAGTGATGCTGACTGGGGCCAGCTGCATGGCGCCGTGCTGAGGCAAATGAGATCGCCATGTCTGAAGCTGTCTTGTTCGACGGTATTAACGTATCCCCAGATTGTTGTCGCTACTGGCATGCCGCAGCGGTGATCATGGCTTTAATCCTTGTGATGGTCGGGGTGGCTTGGTGGTCGGGCCTGAACTGCAAGTGTCGAGTAATGTGGCAGTGGCCACGACGTTCTGCTGTGGAGTCACAAAGACGTCATGGTCGCCGACTCTAGTTTGGAGCATCTCCTGTTGTGCAATCCGCCTAGCCTTGCGCAGGTTGTCGTTATGAGCGACGCGCTCGGCCTGCAAGCATCGTGCGTCTTCCTCATGTTGTTCACACAGTCGGTGAGCCTCCTCCTCTTGCTGATCGCGTAGTCGGCGTGCGTCTTGAGTGGGAGTTGAGCCTTGGACGTCATGAAGACTTCGCGTGGTGGGGAGAAGCTTGCCGAGCTGCTGTCTGACTAGGAGTCAGAGTCAGAGTAGTTGAGGGGTGTAATTACGACCCCAAGCTCCCTAGAGCCGATCTCGAGCGGCTCTGGGCCGTATCCAAGTCGAACCTTGAGGGATTGGATCTGCCACATCAAAGTGAGAATGAAATTGTCCACGGCATTGTTGAGTCCAAACGGGAGATTGACGATCTCCTCCTCTCTTAGCCCGATCTCGGCTGGCTTGAGGCTGAGTCCGTGTCAAACACAAAAAGAAAGAGTTGTCCTGAGACTCGCAAATCTCGAGGATTGCCACAGTATGTCGTCAAAGATTGCTGCAGTGTTGAGTAGGCCGACTGACGCAAAGTCGGCTTCGTTTCTGGCCAACTGGATCAAGTCCGAGTCAGACAGGGTGAGGTCGCCGAATTTGTTGGCGACGAAGTCGAGGCTCCCAAAGCTGATTGTCTGCCTGGGGAAGAACTTGACGTTGTCGACTCCGGTGGTTGGATCCATTAGGCTTGATGAAGATGATCTCGACGGAGCCCCTACCTGGCGTGCCAACTGTCGATGTTTTGTATCGTCAATAATAATATGGGGCTACTCGTGAGACATAAACTTAATGGATTTCAAAGGAACACAAAACAATTTATCTTGGTTCAGGCCCTCGATGTGAGGTAATACCCTACTTCCAGTTGTTGTGTGTTGCTTTTTAGGTTTCTCTGGTGAGATTCTGTTCTGCCCTAGGGGGCACCTTGCCTCTCCTTATATACCGAGGAAGCAAGGTTACAAGGTAGGAATCCCAGTCGGACTTGACCAAGGGATCTCCTTTTAGGAATACAACGTACCAGACTAGGACTATATCCCTTTTCTTATCATACAAAGTAATATTCACCGAGTCTTGTCGAATCCCTAATTACAGGATTAGGCCTATCCTTTGTCCGAGTGGCCAGAAAGCTTCTCATGAGGTACTCGGGGCCCATGGCCTCCACATTAGGAGGGCCCGCTCTAACTTCGTGATGGAGTTCTATCGCCTGCAGCCTAGCGACGTCATCTAGGAGCCGTACAGTGCGCAGACCATCAAGGCTCGTGCACCACTCGGCCTCTCAGAACTGTGCGCACGTGACCAAGCATACTGGATGATGACAATGCTGATGGTGTTCGACATCTTCATCAAGCTGCACTGTCCACAGCGCATGATGCGATAGTTCGGCCTACGTCAGCACTTCCCTATGCCCATAGAGCAAGTTGTGCCGCGCGACGTTCACCGATTAGTACAACTGTGAACTTCATTCATTATACCCTGTTTATAAATTCTAATACACTTCCTGCAACTAGCTATACTTGTAGGGGATTGGCAGCCGGCACTCTGTGGGTTTCCTGTTTGCAAAAGTACATTGATGACTGGTTATTGGCGACGGAGGAAGTCATCGACAAAGTCCGGCCACACAAAGAGGCCGCCTACCTAGGATACCTCAAGTGGTACCAGCCTCGCACCCGCTATCACACCCTGAAAATCACCCTAATTAAAAACTATTTTGGGTAAATGGGAATACAAGAATACACTAGAAAATTTGTTTGTGAAAGTGTTTGAATAAAATTTTGAAATTTTTCAATATTAAAAATCCCAAGTTTAATTTTTTAAATAAATGCTTGGATGCTTTTATATTCTTGGGGTTTTGTCGGAATACTTTAAGCGTTTAAGTATTCATAATAATAAATTCTTCGTATTTTGTGGTGGCATCTACTTTTGGTAATTTCCCCATGATCTAATAAATTCTCTGAAATTTTCTCGGATTTTTTAGAGCTCCAGAATTAATTTTAATGTAATAAAGATCACTTCAATAATTAATTAAAAAGGAAATAAAATCTTTTTCTTTTCCCCTATTTGGGTCGTTCCTGCTTCAGTCCCTTGAAGTCTCTCCATTCACCTCGAGCTCTGGTTCCCTTCTTCTTTCAATGTCTGCGTGTCGTTCCCGAAACCCTAGAATCCCTTTAATTTCTCAATCCCTTCATCTCCGGAATAATTACAATGTTCTGAACGTCTCTAATTTCCCGACATTCCAGTATCCTCCCAAAATATTTTCCGAATCCACAAAATATTCCTACATTTTGGGTGTTTAATTAATCCTTGAATATTCCTATTTCCCGATCACCGTAAAATATCCTCCATTTCCAAAATTCCAGATTCCGTAAATATTCCCGATCCCAAAATATTCATAGTATTTTGAATATTCCAATTCACTCAATCCATACCAAATATTCCCCGCTTCGGATTCTTCGAAGTATTCCGACATTTTGGATATTTAAATATTCCCCGAATATCCCAAGGTATTCCAATTTTACAATTCCCCATTTTCTCCAATCCCTATGTATATATATATATATATATATATATATATATATATATATATATATATATATATATATATATATATATATATATATATATATATATATGTATGTATGTATATATATATATATACACACACACATAGGTATAGGTATATCCCAAGACCCGGAATATTCCCAAACCCCTTTGGTCTCCCCAATTCCAAATAAATATTCCGATTTCGAAAATGTTTCGATAATCCCGAGTTTCAAAAATAATCCAGGATCCCAAATACTTCCGCAACGCCTAAATCCCAAAATATTTCTCCGATCCTCTAAAAAAATCCCTAAATTCCAATTTTTGGCGAAATTGGAATTTTCCTCAAAAAAAACCCCTTCCTTTTCTTCTTTTTCCTCTTTTTCTTCCATCTTTCTTTTTTTTCCACTTCTTTCTTTTTCTTCCTTTCTTATTCCTCATTCTCCTTCTTCAATCTCTGTACTCTCTCTGTGTGTGTTTCTCTCGGTAGAGCCAGGGCCCGGCCCAGCTGCCCTGTCCCATTGTCGATGTTTTATACCGGCAATAAATATATGGGGCAAGTCGGCGGATGGAAACTCGGTGGATTGCAAAGGAACACAGAGGGATTTTATACCGGTTCAGGCCCTCGATGTGAGGTAATACCCTACGTCCAGTTGTGGTGTTATTCCTTTGAGGATTTGCGGTGGTGATTCTTGTGAACCAACTCAACCTGCCCTCATGGGGCGCCCTGCCTCCCCTTATATACTGGTGTTGACGCCGAAAACCGCCGGGTGTGCCAAGAAGCTTGCTGACGATCTGGTTCGGCGTCTGGTGACACGCGAAGGCCTGGGAGATCTGCTTAGCTCCAGTGCAGGTCCTAAAGTCTTGAGGTTCGCGGGCGTGCCAGTCAATTTGACCTCGCAATTGACAAGGAGATGAAGAAATTAGATTACTGATCCAATCGGCCAGCAAGCCGATACGGATCCCTTCCAGCCGATCGCCGCTATGCTCGTGCCCGGGCCCTCGCCTGTACTCGCGCCCGGGTCTCGCTCGTAGTCGAATCCTTGCCCGTGTCCGAGTCTTTGCTCGTGCTCGCGTCCGACTGCCAGCAGCAACTGCACATCGGCTATCGGCCGATACGGGCTGATGTAGGCTTCTTGTAGCCGATGGCCGATGGCACCTATGTATCGGCTGGGAAACCGATAGCGCTATAAACAGATAAATAAACTGTCAGTATAACATGTGCATCGGCTAGGAGCCGATGATAAAATAGATAAGCAAGATAGTAAGCTAGCCGACTGCCGAGGAAACACATGTGCATCGGCTAGGAAACCGATGATAATATAGAGGACAAACAGAAAAGATAATACAGTCGGCTTTATAAAAAGATAACCTATCGGCTAAGCACTCCGATAGAACGTCGCATATATACCGATCGGCTCGGCAAGGGTAAATCTATTATTATCGATCTAGTAGTTCAAACCTAACTGATGCAGCACAGATCGATAATAGTAAAGGAACCTCAACGAACCGATAGACCTAATGCAACTGTGATGAAAATAACTTACCGGCTATACATTCCGATAAGACGCTTGCACAAAGGATATCAGCCTAACAGGAATAATTTATCGCTAGCAGTTTAGTAGGTCGGACCCAACGATGCAGCACAAACTGATGATAAACTACCCCCGATAAACTGATAAAAACTATGCACGCGTGATGTGATATACCTGACCAGCCTATGAGGTCGGACCGAACCGATGCAGCCGTAGACAGATCCGATACACCGTGGTAAGCCGACTACCATAGACCGACTAGAATATCGGACCTAACCGAGAAAGTCCTAGCCGATTGGTAGTCGGGGTAACGAGACTTACCCTCTCGCAGGAGTTCGGACCTAACCGATGCAGCCCCGCTCGAGAAGCAAGAACCCGTTGGTAAAGGGTGGCGATGCGCCGAATTTGATTGATCGAGAGATTGATTACAAGGTCCCCGGGCATACGTATATATACCCCGAGTTACAAGAGTCCTTATAGGACACGTAATAAGACTTTCCTAACTAAAAAAGGAAAACTAACAGACCTGATCGGACAAGAGATCAGGTTTCCTAAAAGATAAAACTATCTAATAGATAAGATAATTAACTGCCATAGCGCGGTCTTCACGATTCCTTCCCGAATCCGGCTTCTTCTGGATTAGCTCCCAACGGCTGATATCACTTCTTTCCTTAACCAAGTCCGACGCGAATCGTACCAAATTTTGGCGTTAACACATGCCCCCCAATTTCGGAGTTTGTTATCAAACTTCGAAATTCTTCTTCTGTTTGGGCCTCATCATTCCTTCCTGCCCTCCTGAAATCGGCTTTCATGAACCGATACCTTCTGTACTAGGTGTGCTAGGCTCTTGAAGTCTTCTGATGAAAATTTTTCCTTGATCGGAGCCACCAAACCTTGGAATGCTAACTCGGCCAGCTGTGCATCATCCAGACTTAAACTATAACATCGGCTTCTAACATCACGAAACCGCTGGATATATTCTGAGACTGATTCCTCTGGCTTCTGTATTACCGATGTTAAGTCTATCAAACTCATCTCCTGACTCCCCATAAAGAAATACTTGTGGAATTGCTTTTCCAGATCGGCCCAACCTCGAACTGAGTTAGGTGGCAATGAAGAAAACCATGTAAAGGCCGATCCGGATAATGATAACGGGAAGAGTCTAACCCTCAAAGCTTCTACAGCCGATGCCTCTCCACATTGAGCCAAAAATCGGCTGACATGTTCCACTGTAGATATATCATCTTGCCCTGAGAATTTGGAGAAGTCTGGTACTCTGTATCGGCGCGGCAACGGAGCTCTATCAAACCAATCTGGATATGGAGGCCGATACATAAATGTTTCCTCCTTCGGCTTTAAGCCGAATTGTTTTCTCATCACCTCTGTGACTTTTGCTGATAAATCTTCTCTTGGGTCTTCGACGTAATACTGCAGAGGTGGAGTTGGTAACCGATTCTGATTCTGATATTCCCTCTGATAATTGTACTCAGGAACAGCTTCTGGATAACTCTGTTGATGCCCCCCATAGTACGCAGTTTGATATCCTTGAGGAATCCCATCTTGTTGCCCCCCGGGTATTTGAATCGGCTCTACTGCCTTCTTGATCAAGCTCTGTAATGTGTTCACCAATACCCCAGATTGATCAGTCAACGCATGATGAACTGCTTCATTAAACATGTCTTGGATCGGCTTCTGTGAACTTGTAGGTGATATATGGCTCGATTCGTCAATAAAAACAGGTTTTGGAAATTGCGACTTCTGAATCGGCCCTTGATCTGTCATACCGAAGGATTCTAGACAAAGCTTCCGAAAATCTTCGATGTTCTGCTCCACTTGTTGTCTCTGTTCTTCGGTCAAGTCTTCCATTGTGACTGGGATTATGTTGTCTGTGCTGACCTCTTTTCCAGCCATGTTGAAGTTCTGTGTCCCACCGGGTCAAAAACGTGTTGATTCAGCCGATAGGATATACTGTGATAATATGAAGATCGTGTCCCACCGGGCGTGCCAAAAATGTGTTGACGCCGAAAACCGCCGGGTGTGCCAAGAAGCTTGCTGACGATCTGGTTCGGCGTCTGGTGACACGCGAAGGCCTGGGAGATCTGCTTAGCTCCAGTGCAGGTCCTAAAGTCTTGAGGTTCGCGGGCGTGCCAGTCAATTTGACCTCGCAATTGACAAGGAGATGAAGAAATTAGATTACTGATCCAATCGGCCAGCAAGCCGATACGGATCCCTTCCAGCCGATCGCCGCTATGCTCGTGCCCGGGCCCTCGCCTGTACTCGCGCCCGGGTCTCGCTCGTAGTCGAATCCTTGCCCGTGTCCGAGTCTTTGCTCGTGCTCGCGTCCGACTGCCAGCAGCAACTGCACATCGGCTATCGGCCGATACGGGCTGATGTAGGCTTCTTGTAGCCGATGGCCGATGGCACCTATGTATCGGCTGGGAAACCGATAGCGCTATAAACAGATAAATAAACTGTCAGTATAACATGTGCATCGGCTAGGAGCCGATGATAAAATAGATAAGCAAGATAGTAAGCTAGCCGACTGCCGAGGAAACACATGTGCATCGGCTAGGAAACCGATGATAATATAGAGGACAAACAGAAAAGATAATACAGTCGGCTTTATAAAAAGATAACCTATCGGCTAAGCACTCCGATAGAACGTCGCATATATACCGATCGGCTCGGCAAGGGTAAATCTATTATTATCGATCTAGTAGTTCAAACCTAACTGATGCAGCACAGATCGATAATAGTAAAGGAACCTCAACGAACCGATAGACCTAATGCAACTGTGATGAAAATAACTTACCGGCTATACATTCCGATAAGACGCTTGCACAAAGGATATCAGCCTAACAGGAATAATTTATCGCTAGCAGTTTAGTAGGTCGGACCCAACCGATGCAGCACAAACTGATGATAAACTACCCCCGATAAACTGATAAAAACTATGCACGCGTGATGTGATATACCTGACCAGCCTATGAGGTCGGACCGAACCGATGCAGCCGTAGACAGATCCGATACACCGTGGTAAGCCGACTACCATAGACCGACTAGAATATCGGACCTAACCGAGAAAGTCCTAGCCGATTGGTAGTCGGGGTAACGAGACTTACCCTCTCGCAGGAGTTCGGACCTAACCGATGCAGCCCCGCTCGAGAAGCAAGAACCCGTTGGTAAAGGGTGGCGATGCGCCGAATTTGATTGATCGAGAGATTGATTACAAGGTCCCCGGGCATACGTATATATACCCCGAGTTACAAGAGTCCTTATAGGACACGTAACAAGACTTTCCTAACTAAAAAAGGAAAACTAACAGACCTGATCGGACAAGAGATCAGGTTTCCTAAAAGATAAAACTATCTAATAGATAAGATAATTAACTGCCATAGCGCGGTCTTCACGATTCCTTCCCGAATCTGGCTTCTTCTGGATTAGCTCCCAACGGCTGATATCACTTCTTTCCTTAACCAAGTCCGACGCGAATCGTACCAAATTTTGGCGTTAACAACTGGGGGACAGGGTTACAAGGTAGGAGTCCCCATCGGATTACGACTAGGAGATCTCCCCTTAGAGATATAACGCACCCGACTAGGACTGTACATTCCTTTCTATACAAGGCGAAGTCTGCCGAATCTAGCTATATCTCTAATTACAAGGCTAGGCCCATCCTCTATCCGAGTGGCCCATATGCTTGTCATGAGGTACCCGGGGCCCATGGCACCCACAATAGCCCCCGAGACCTTCATAGTTGAGTCACAGCTGATGCCGAGTGCTCATCCTCCACAGTGAAGTCTTCCCGAGTGCATTGCTCCCGAGTACTCTTTGTCTGAGTGCTACTTCTCCCAAGTCCTGCTTCATGTCAGCTGGCAGCGAGGCTATGAAGGGCTTCGTGTAGATGTATGAATAGTGTGCGCCGAATAGGCGCACCTATTAGGTGTAGCCCCCGACTTTGTGCTTAATTGTGAAAACAATTAAACATGAAGTCAAAGATCTTTAACCTTGTAGTCTTTCCCGAGTAGATTACTACTGGTACATGAGATTCTTCGGTATCATGTCAACCGGAATATAATTTATAGTCTTGCCGAGCAGGGAACTACTCGTATGTGGGACTCTTCGACTTCATGTCAGTTGGAATGTGTGTTTGTAGTCTTGCCGAGTAGGATGCTACTCGTATATGAGACTCTTCAGCGTCATGTCAGCTGGAAAGGGGGTGTTTATAGTCTTTCTCGAGTAGTATATTACTCGAAAATCAGACTCGTCGGCATCATGTCAGCCGGGATGATTATTTATAGTCTTTCCCAAGTAGTATACTACTCGAAAATTAGACTCGTCAGCTTCATGTCAGCTGGAAAAGGTGTTTATAGTCTTTCCCGAGTGGCGTCCCATTCGGAAGTTAGACTCTTCAGCTCGTCAGCTGGAAGAATGTTTATAGTCTTTCCCGAGTAGTATGCTACTCGAAAGTTAGACTCCTCCGCATCATGTCAGCGGGAATGAGAAATTTATAGTCTCTCCCGAGTAGTGCACTACTCGAAAGTTAGACCCTTCCACATCATGTCAGTGGGAATAATGTTGCTCATGGCAACTGGTGGCCACGCATGTAGGCCGAGTACCACTTTATGAAAATAAATCCATGGCATGGTTAGGTGTACCCGAGAAAGATACCTGCATCCCCAATTTTAATGAAGACCAGCTTGTGATCCTTGTAAGGATATATCCTCGAGACCTGGTGGATAAAACAGATACCTAAACATATATGTTTAGCAATAAGGCTCTCATGAAGCATATCTGTTTACCTCATCGGCTCCTGTTGGTAGCACCAGCGCTATAATTTCAACTCAGCCTGTGGGCGGCCCACATGGAGCATGCTACTGTAGGAACTCATATCTTGGTGGCTGCTACCAAATAAGCCGGCCTGAGCCGACCTATCCAGCATAGCTCTATAGAAGTATCATCCATCGCATGTCAGGATGAGTTTTTGGTGTCGGTAACCGCAATCAGCCAGATAAATCCTTATTCGCAAGCCTTTCCGACTTACGTTCCGAATGCAACCTGGTTGCCACAGAAGTCTGAGTAGGTATATTGCAGGATCTGCTTGCCCTCCTCAAGTGTGACACGGTGCATGAGAACTCCGGATGCGCTTTGACGATGTAAGTCTTCTCTGACTTCAGGAGAGCCGAGCAGGGTACCCGAACCTTGCATTAGCATAGGATTCGGCTAGCGACCCTCATGGGGCATACCCTACCCAACAGAGTTATAGCCAAGAGAGGTACCCGAACCTTGCATTAGCATAGGATTCGGCTAGCGACCCTCATGGGGCGTACCTCACCCAGCCGAGTGATATACGACCCCCGACTAGTGCCGGAAGTCGGTTGTCAGCTCACATGGAGCGTAGCCGGGGAAGACGACGTCCCGACTGGCGCAAGTACTCGTCATGGAGCATCCCGAGTGTATTTTGGCAGACTTGTCCAGCCCCCGAGCGTAGGAGATAGGCTCGCAGCCCTGAGTTCCTGTCACGCGTATCCGGAGCTGGGCCTGCAATATAAAGATATCGGATGAGTAGCATCTGACGATGAAAACAATCATCCAAATAAAATGTATTTTACAATATATGTAAATTCATGTTCTTCCTCTTATTGATATTAATTTCCCCGAGTAGTTGACCCCTTACGTTTAAGCACTCTGCCCGACTAGTCATAGCCCCCTAGTGTCGGGAGTCGGCTCATGGCTCTTTCCCAAACACGCGTTTTGGGTGACTTGAGTTCGTCTTTCATGGAGCAAAGTTTCACGGATCAGGGTTTATGCTACTCAAGTACTTTTGCAATCATTTAAGAGCAAAAACAGAGAAGAGTGCAGCTTGTGCACCTATTAGGTGTAAGCGGCATTGGCAAGGCCGAGTGAAGAAATATTTATCAGGAAGCGACTTAGCTGTTCGGTATTTCGGAGTGGGGATGCCATCCTTGCGTTTGAGCTTGTGAGCCCCCGAGCATGTCACTTGTTGTTCTGATAATCTTCAGTTGTTGAAAGTCGAAGATGATTGTGACCGACTGCCACAATGAAGCCATCTGACTTGCGTTTGCGATTCCCGGCTTTAGTCGGGACCGCGTCGTTGGTGCCCTCCCGCTTCTTCTGTCAGGATGCCTTTTTGTCTTCGAGAGCCTCAGCAACAGCGTGGGCTGAGTCGGCGTACTTGTTTGCCATGTCGAATAGGGCCTTGACAGAGTTGGGAGGCTTCCGCGTGAATTTGTCGATGAACGAGATGTCTTTGACTCCTTTTCGAAAGGCGGCGATGACGACCTCATCCTTTATCTTCGGGATTGAGTTCCTCTTCTCAGAAAACCTCTTGATGAAGTCACGAAGAGACTCGTTCTTCCTTTGACGCAACTGATATAGGTCGTACTCGGAAGATGGCCTCTCGTATGTTCCCTGGAAGTTGGTGATGAAACGTTCCCGGAGTTCTCCCCAAGAGCCGATCGATTGCTTGGGAAGTCCTATTAGCCATGTCCTCGCTGAGTCGGCTAGAGCAACTAGGAGGTAGTTAGCCATGACTTTGTGGTCACCTCCGACAGCTTGGATTGCCAGAGTGTATGCTGTGAGCCAGGATTCGGGATCGTGTGGGTGCCATGGGCCCCGGGTACCTCATGACAAGCATATGGGCCACTTGGATAGAGGATGGGCCTAGCCTTATAATTAGAGATATAGCTAGATTCGGCAGACTTCGCCTTGTATAGAAAGGAATATACAATCCTAGTCAGGTGCGTTATATCTCTAAGGGGAGATCTCCTAGTCGTAATCCGATGGGGACTCCTACCTTGTAACCTTGTCCCCCAGTATATAAGGGGAGGCAGGGCGCCCCATGAGGGCAGGTGCACACAAGTTCATCAGAACTACCACCGTATATCCTCAAAGGAATACATACAAACTGGACGTAGGGTATTACCTCACATTGAGGGCCTGAACCAGTATAAAATCTCCTTGTGTTCCTTTGCAATCCACCGAGTTTACATCCGCCGACTAGCCCCATATATTTATTGCCGGTGTAAAACATCGACAGTTGGCGCGCCAGGTAGGGGAGTCGGCGCGATCTACATCTACAAGCTCGATGGATCCAGCAACCGGAGTCGATGGCGGCAAATTCTCTCCTAGAGATGCAATCTCATTCGGAAGCCTCGACTTCGTCGCCGACATGTTCGGCAATCTCACCTTGGCCGACATGGACCCGATCCAACCGGCCGAGGAACCAGCCGACTCCGCGCTAGTCGGCCCACACGACGCTGGGGCAATCTTCGACGACATGCTGCGGCGATCTCCTATACGCCCGAGCCCAGGGACAACTCTTCCTTTCAGTGTTCGACTCGGACTCGGTTTCGAGCCGGCCGAGATCGGGCCGAGAAGGGAAGAGATCGTCAATTTCCCGTTCGGACTCGGAGGCGCCGCGGATATCTACAATCTACATCCGACGCGGCAAACCCGATCCCCTGGAGTTCGACTCGGATACGGCCCCGAGCCGCTCGAGATCGGATCTAGGGAGGTCGGAGTTACACTCATCCCCATCAACCATCCCGACACTCGAAGTCGGACTTTGACTTTCAGTCGGACTACGACTCTAAGTCGGACAGCAGCTCGGCAAGCTTCTCTCCGCCACGAGAAATCTTCATGGCATCCAAAGGCTCTACTCCTACTCAGGAATCACGCCGTGTCGATGTTTTACACCGGCAATAAATATATGGGGCTACTCGGCGAATGGAAACTCGGTGGATTGCAAAGGAACACAAGGAAATTTTATACTGGTTCAGGCCCTCGATGTGAGGTAATACCCTACGTCCAGTTTGTATGTATTCCTTTGAGGATATACGGTGGTAGTTCTGATGAACTGTATGGCCGTGTGCTTCTATGAGCTCTTCTGCCCTCATGGGGCGCCCTGCCTCCCCTTATATACTGGGGGACAAGGTTACAAGGTAGGAGTCCCCATCGGATTACGACTAGGAGATCTCCCCTTAGAGATATAACGTACCCGACTAGGACTGTATATTCCTTTCTATACAAGGCGAAGTCTGCCGAATCTAGCTATATCTCTAATTACAAGGCTAGGCCCATCCTCTATCCGAGTGGCCCATATGCTTGTCATGAGGTACCCGGGGCCCATGGCACCCACAGTAGCCCCCGAGACCTTCATAGTTGAGTCACAGCTGATGCCGAGTGCTCATCCTCCACGGTGAAGTCTTCTCGAGTGCATTGCTCCCGAGTACTCTTTGTCTGAGTGCTGCTTCTCCCGAGTCCTGCTTCATGTCAGCTGGCAGCGAGGCTATGAAGGTCTCGATGTAGATGTTGGAATAGTGTGCGCCGAATAGGCGCACCTATTAGGTGTAGCCCCCGACTTTGTGCTTAATTGTGAACAATTAAACATGAAGTCAAAGATCTTTAACCTTGTAGTCTTTCCCGAGTAGATTACTAACTGGTACATGAGACTCTTCGGTATCATGTCAACCGGAATATGATTTATAGTCTTGCCGAGTAGGGAACTACTCGTATATAGGACTCCTCGACTTCATGTCAGTCGGAATGTGCGTTTATAGTCTTGCCGAGTAGGATGCTACTCGTATATGGGACTCTTCAGCGTCATGTCAGCTGGAAAGGGGGTGTTTATAGTCTTTCCTGAGTAGTATACTACTCGAAAATTAGACTCGTCGGCATCATGTCAGCCGAAAAAGGTGTTTATAGTCTTTCCCGAGTGGCGTCCCATTCGGAAGTTAGACTCTTCCGCATCATGTCAGCGGGAATGAGAATTTTATAGTCTCTCCCGAGTAGTGCACTACTCGAAAGTTAGACTCTTCAGCGTCATGTCGGCTGGAGTAATGTTGCTCATGGCAACTGGTGGCGCGCATATAGGCCGAGTACCACTGTATGAAAAATAAATCCATTACGTGGTTAGGTGTACTCGAGAGAGATACCTGTATCTCCAATTTCAATGAAGACCAGCTTGTGATCCTTGTAAGGATGTATCCTCGAGACCTGGCGGATAAGACAGATACCCAAACATATATGTTTAGCAATAAGGCTCTCATGAAGCATATCTGTTTACCTCATCGGCTCCTGTTGGTAGCACCAGCGCTATAATTTCAAACTCAGCCTGCGGGCGGCCCATATGGAGCATGCTACCGTAGGAACTCATATCTTGGTGGCTGCTACCAAATAAGCCAGCCTGAGCCGACCTATCCAGCATAGCTCTAGGGAAGTATCATCCATCGCATGTCAGGATGAGTTTTTTGGTGTTGGTAACCGCAATCAGCCAGAGAAATCCTTATTCGCAAGCCTTTCCGACTTACATTCTGGATGCAAACTGGTTGCCACATGTACCCGAGTAGGTATGTTGCAGGATCTGCTTGCCCTCCTCAGGTGTGACGCAGTGCATGAGAACTCCGGATGCGCTTTGACGATGTAAGTCTTCTCTGACTTGGGAAAAGCCGAAACAAGGTACCCGAACCTTGCATTAGCAGAGGGTTCGGCTGGTGACCCTCATGGGGCGTACCCTATCCAACAGAGTTATAGCCAAGCTAGGCACCCGAATCTTGCATTAGCATAGGATTCGGCTGGCGACCCTCATGGGGCGTACCCAACCTGACAGAGTTGCGGCCAATAAGGTACCCGAACCTAGCATTAGCGTAGGATTCGGCTGGCGACCCTCATGGGGCGTACCCTACTTAGCCGAGTGGTACACAGCCCCGACTGGCGCCGGGGGCCGATTGTTAGCTCCCATGGAGCGTAGTCGGGGAAGATGACGTCCCGACTGGCGCAAGTACTCGGTAAGTAGCCCTCATGGAGCATCCCGAGTGTATTTCGGCAGACTTGTCCAGCCCCGAGCGTAAGGAGATAGGCTCGAAGCCCTGAGTTCCTGTCACGCATATCCGGAGCTGGGCCTGCAATATAAAAATATCGGATGAGTAGCATCTGATGATGAAAATAATCACCCGAATAAAAATATATTTTACAATGTATGTAAATACGTGTTCTTCCTCTTTTTGATATTAATTTCCTCGAGTAGTTGACCCTTACGTTTAAGCACTCTGCCCGACTAGTCATAGCCCCCTAGCGTCGGGAGTTGGCTCATGGCTCTTTCCCAGGCACGCGTTTTGGGTGACTTGAGTTCGTCTTACATGGAGCAGAGTTTCACGGATCGAGATTTATGCTACTCGAGTACTTTTGTAATCATTTAAGAGCAAAAACGGAAAAAAGTAAATGCGCAGCTTATACACCTATTAGGTGTAAGTGGCTGTGGCACTAGCAAGGCCGAGTGAGGAGATGTTTATTAGAAAGCGACTTAGCTGTTTGGTATTTGGGAGTGGGGATGCCATCGTCGTGTTTGAGCTTGTGAGCCCCCGAGCATGTCACTTGTTGTTCTGATAATCCTCAGTTGTTGAAGGTCGAAGGCGGTCGTGACCGACTGCCACAATGGAGCCGTCTGACTTGCGTTTGCGATTCCCAGCTTTAGTTGGGACCGCGTCGTCGGTGTCGTCCCGCTTCTTCTGTCAGGGTGACTTGTTGTCATCGAGGGCCTCGGCAACAGCGTGGGCCGAGTCGGCGTACTTGTTTGCCATGTCGAATAGGGCCTTGACAGAGTTGGGAGGCTTCCGCGTGAATTTGTCGATGAACGAGGTGTCTTTGACTCCTTTTCGAAAGGCGGCGATGACGACCTCATCCTTGATGTTCGGGATTGAGTTCCTCTTCTCAGAAAACCTCTTGATGAAGTCACGAAGAGACTCGTTCTTCCTTTGACGCAACTGATATAGGTCGTACTCAGAAGATGGCCTCTCGTATGTTCCCTGGAAATTGGTGATGAAACGTTCCCGGAGTTCTCCCCAAGAGCCGATTGATTGCTTGGGAAGTCCTGTTAGCCATGTCCTCGCTGAGTCGGCTAGAGCAACTAGGAGGTAGTTAGCCATGACTTTGTGGTCACCTCCAGCAGCTTGGATTGCCCAGAGTGTATGCTGTGAGCCAGGACTCGGGATCGGTCTTGCCGTCGTATTTTTTCGATGCTTGTAGGCTTGAAACCCGACGGCCAGTCGACCTGTTGTAGCTCCTGGGTGAAGGCCGGTATGCCTTCGTCTTCATGAGGACTCCGACCCGACTACGGCGGCGAAACCGCTCGTGGTGGAGGCCGAAATGCTCGTTCTCGTCTTCCAGTTGGCGTTGCTCGTCTTCTTCTCGTTCGCGGCGCCGAGCATTGGTGTCCTGCCGAAGATCACGCCATAGTTGGCCTCGGAGATCCCGGTTGTCCCGACGGTCACTTCGACGTTGCCGGTTGTTGTTTGGGTTGCCGAATGACGTTTGGCGTGACTCCGTGTGCAGCTGACTAGAGCCGGCCACTCGGCGTCGCTTTGAGGTAGACGAGACTGCCATTGGGGATGCCGACCGGTTGGTCGGTATGAGGGTATCTCCCGACTGTTGGTGCTGCTGACATGCGGCAGCGGTAAGCATGGCTTTTATCCTTGCGATCGTCGGGGTGGCCTGATGATCAGGCCCAAGCTGGACTGTGTCCAGTAGGGTTGCAGCGGCCACGATGTTCTGTTGGGGAGTAACGAAGACATCGTGGTCGCCGACTCGGGTTTGGAGGATTTGCTGCTGAGCGGTTTGCTCAGCCTTGCGTAGATCGTCGTTGCGGGCGTGTAGGCGTCTTGCTTCTTCCTCCTGTTGTTCTTGCAGTCGGCAGGCCTCCTCCTCTTGTGGCTCGTGTCGTCGGCATGATTCCTGAATAGGAGTAGAGCCTCTGGATTCCATGAAAATTTCTCGCGGCGGAGTGAAGCTTGCCGAGCTGGTATCCGACTTGGAGTCGGAATCCGACTGGGAGTCGTAGTCCGACTGAGAGTCGTAGTCGGAATAGTTGATGGGGGTGATTACAACTCCGACCTCCCTAGATCCGATCTCGAGCGGCTCGGAGCCGTATCCGAGTCGAACTCCAGGGGATCGGGTTTGCCGCGTCGGATGTAGATTGTAGATATCCGCGGCATCGCTGAGTCCGAACGGGAAGTTGACGATCTCTTCCCTTCTCGGCCCGATCTCGGCCGGCTCAGAACCGAGTCCGAGTCGAACACTGAAAGAAAGAGTTGTCCCTGGACTCGGGCGTATTGGAGATCGCCGCAGCATGTCGTCGAAGATTGCCGCAGCGTCGTGTGGGCCGACTAGCACGGAGTCGGCTGGTTCCTCGGCCGGTTGGATCGGGTCCGTGTCGGCCAAGGTGAGATTGCCGATCTGGTCGGCGATGACGTCGAGGCTTCTGAATGCGATTGTATCTCCGGGGGAGGGTTCGCCGCCGTCGACTTTGGTTGCTGGATCCATCGAGCTTGTAGATGAAGATCTCGCCAAGACCCCTACCTGGCGCGCCAACTGTCGATGTTTTACACCGGCAATAAATATATGGGGCTACTCGGCGGATGGAAACTCGGTGGATTGCAAAGGAACACAAGGAAATTTTATACTGGTTCAGGCCCTCGATGTGAGGTAATACCCTACGTCCAGTTTGTATGTATTCCTTTGAGGATATACGGTGGTAGTTCTGATGAACTGTATGGCCGTGTGCTTCTATGAGCTCTTCTGCCCTCATGGGGCGCCCTGCCTCCCCTTATATACTGGGGGACAAGGTTACAAGGTAGGAGTCCCCATCGGATTACGACTAGGAGATCTCCCCTTAGAGATATAACGTACCCGACTAGGACTGTATATTCCTTTCTATACAAGGCGAAGTCTGCCGAATCTAGCTATATCTCTAATTACAAGGCTAGGCCCATCCTCTATCCGAGTGGCCCATATGCTTGTCATGAGGTACCCGGGGCCCATGGCACCCACACGCCGACTACGCGAACAGCAAGAGGAGGAGGCCCGCCAACTGCGAGAACAACAAGAGGAAGAAGCAAGACGCCTGCGCGCCCGCAACGACGATCTGCGCAGAGCCGGGCGGACTGCTCAGCAACAAGTCCTCCAAACCCGAGTCGGCGACCACGACGTCTTCGTCACACCCCAACAGAACATCGTGGCCGCTGCAACTCTACTGGATACACTCCAGTTCGGGCCTGATCACCAGGCCACCCCGACGATCGCAAGGATAAAAGCCATGCTTACCGCTGCTGCATGTCAGCAGCACCAACAGTCGGGCGATACCCTCATATCGACCAACCGGTCGGCATCCCCAATGGCAGTCTCGTCTACCTCAAAGCGACGCCGAGCGGCTGGCTCTAGTCGGCTGCACACGGAGTCACGCCAAACGTCACTCGGCAACCCAAACGACAACCGGCAACGTCGAAGTGACCGTCGGGACAACCGGGATCTCCGAGGCCAACTATGGTGTGATCTTCGGCAGGACACCAATGCTTGGCGCCGCGAACGAGAAGAAGACGAGCAACGCCAACTGGAAGACGAGAACGAGCATTTCGGCCTCCACCACGAGCGGTTTCGCCGCCGTAGTCAGGGTCGGAGTCCTCATGAAGACGAAGGCATACCGGCCTTCACTCAGGAGCTACAACAGGTCGACTGGCCGTCGAGTTTCAAGCCTACAGGCATCAACAAATACGATGGCAAGACCAATCCCGTGTCCTGGCTCACGGTCTACACTCTGGTGATTCGAGCAGCTGGGGGAAATCAGAAAGTCATGGCTAACTACCTCCCAGTCGCTTTAGCCGACTCAGCGAGGACATGGCTAACAGGACTTCCCAAGCAATCAATCGACTCCTGGGGAGAACTCCGGGAACGCTTCATCGCCAACTTCCAGGGAACATACGAGAGGCCATCTTCCGAGTACGACTTATATCAGTTGCATCAAAGGAAGAACGAGTCTCTTCGTGACTTCATCAAGAGGTTCTCTGAGAAGAAAAATTCAATCCCAAACATCAAGGATGAGGTCGTCATCGCTGCCTTTCGAAAAGGAGTCAAAGACACCTCATTCGTCGACAAATTCACACGGAAGCCTCCCAACTCTGTCGTGTCTTTATTCGACATGCCGAACAAATACGCCGACTCAGCCCACGCTGTAGCTGAGGCTCTCGAAGACAAAAAGGCATCCTAACAGAAGAAGCGGGAGGGCACTAATGACACGGTCCCGACTAAAGCCGGGAATCACAATCGCAAGTCGGACGGCTTCATTGTGGCAGTCAGTCACAACCGTCTTCGACCTTCAACAACTGAAGATTATCAGAACAACAAGTGACATGCTCGGGGGCTCACAAGCTCAAACACAAGGATGGCATCCCCGCTCCGAAATACCGAACAGCTAAGTCGCTTCCTGATAAATATTTCTTCACTCGGCCTTGCCAATGCCGCTTACACCTAATAGGTGCACAAGCTGCACTCTTCTCTGTTTTTGCTCTTAAATGATTGCAAAAGTACTCGAGTAGCATAAATCCAGATCCGTGAAACTTTGCTCCATGAAAGACGAACTCAAGTCACCCAAAACGCGTGTCTGGGAAAGAGCCATGAGCCAACTCCCGACGCTAGGAGGCTATGACTAGTCGGGCAGAGTGCTTAAACGTAAGGGATCAACTACTCGGGAAAATTAATATCAATAAGAGGAAGAACATGAATTTACATATATTGTAAAATACATTTTATTCGGGTGATTATTTCCATCATCAGATGCTACTCATCCGATATCTTTATATTGCAGGCCCGGCTCCGGATACGCGTGACAGGAACTCAGGGCTGCGAGCCTATCTCCTACGCTCGGGGGCTGGACAAGTCTGCCAAAATACACTCGGGATGCTCCATGAGGGCTACTTACCGAGTACTTGCGCCAGTCGGGACGTCATCTTCCCCGGCTATGCTCCATGTGAGCTGACAACTGACTTCCGGCACTAGTCGGGGGTCGTATATCACTCGGCTGAGTGAGGTACGCCCCATGAGGGTCGCTAGCCGAATCCTATGCTAATGCAAGGTCCGGGTACCTCGCTTGGCTATAACTCTGTTGGGCAGGGTATGCCCCATGAGGGTCGCTAGCCGAATCCTATACTAATGCAAGGTTCGGGTACCCTGCTCGGCTCTTCTGAAGTCAGAGAAGACTTACATCGTCAAAGCGCATCCGGAGTTCTCATGCACTGTGTCACACCTGAGGAGGGCAAGCAGATCCTGCAACATACCTGCTCGGGCACCTGTGGCAACCAGGCTGCATCCAGAACATAAGTCGGAAAGGCTTGCGAGTAAGGATTTCTCTGGCTGATTGCGGTTATCGACACCAAAAAACTCATCCTGACAGGCGATGGATGATACTTCTATAGAGCTATGCCAGATAGGTCGGCTCAGGCTGGCTTATTTGGTAGCAGCCACCAAGATATGAGTTCCTACAGTAGCATGCTCCATGTGGGCCGCCCGCAGGCTGAGTTGAAATTATAGCGCTGGTGCTACTAACAGGAGCCGATGAGGTAAACAGATATGCTTCATGACAGCCTTATTGCTAAACATATATGTTTGGGTATCTGTTTTATCCACCAGGTCTCGATGATATATCCTTATAAGGATCACAAGTTGGTCTTCATTAAAATTGGGGATGCAGGTATCTTTCTCGAGTACACCTGACCACGCCATGGATTTATTTTCATAAAGTGGTACTCGGCCTACATGCGTGGCCACCAGTTGCCATGAGTAACATTATTCCAGCCGACATGACGCTGAAGAGTCTAACTTTCGAGTAGTGCACTACTCGGGAGAGACTATAAATTTCTCATTCCCGCTGACATGATGCGGAGGAGTCTAACTTTCGAGTAGTATGCTACTCGGGAAAGACTATAAACATTCTTCCGGCTGACGAGCTGAAGAGTCTAACTTCCGAATGGGACGCCACTCGGGAAAGACTATAAACACCTTTTCCAGCTGACATGAAGCTGACGAGTCTAATTTTCGAGTAGTATACTACTTGGGAAAGACTATAAATAATCATCCCGGCTGACATGATGCCTACGAGTCTAATTTTCGAGTAGTATACTACTCGGCAAGACTATAAACACACATTCCGACTGACATGAAGTCGAAGAGTCCTACATACGAGTAGTTCCCTGCTCGGCAAGACTATAAATCATATTCCGGTTGACATGATACCGAAGAGTCTTATATACCAGTAGTATACTACTCGGGAAAGACTACAAGGTTAAAGATCTTTGACTTTATGTTTAATTGTCTTCACAATTAAGCACAAAGTCGGGGGCTACACCTAATAGGTGCGCCTATTCGGCGCACACTATTCCTACATCTACATGAAGCCCTTCATAGCCTCGCTGCCAGCTGACATGAAGCAGAACTCGGGAGAAGCAGCACTCAGACAAAGAGTACTCGCAATGCACTCGGGAAGACTTCACCGTGGAGGATGAGCACTCGGCATCAGCTGTGACTCAACTATGAAGGTCTCGGGGGCTACTGTGGGTGCCATGGGCCCCGGGTACCTCATGACAAGCATATGGGCCACTTGGATAGAGGATGGGCCTAGCCTTATAATTAGAGATATAGCTAGATTCGGCAGACTTCGCCTTGTATAGAAAGGAATATACAGTCCTAGTCGGGTGCGTTATATCTCTAAGGGGAGATCTCCTAGTCGTAATCCGATGGGGACTCCTACCTTGTAACCTTGTCCCCCAGTATATAAGGGGAGGCAGGGCGCCCCATGAGGGCAAGTGCACACAAGTTCATCAGAACTACCACCGTATATCCTCAAAGGAATACATACAAACTGGACGTAGGGTATTACCTCACATTGAGGGCCTGAACCAGTATAAAATCTCCTTGTGTTCCTTTGCAATCCACCGAGTTTACATCCGCCGACTAGCCCCATATATTTATTACCGGTGTAAAACATTGACAGATCGGTCTTGCCGTCGTATTTTTCGATGCCTGTAGGCTTGAAACCCGACGGCCAGTCGACCTGTTGTAGCTCCTGGGTGAAGGCCGGTATGCCTTCGTCTTCATGAGGACTCCGACCCCGACTACGGCGGCGAGACCGCTCGTGGTGGAGGCCAAAGCGCTCGTTCTCGTCTTCCAGTTGGCGTTGCTCATCCTCCTCTTGTTCGCGGCGCCAAGCACTGACGTTTTGCTGAAGGTCACGCCGTGGTTGGCCTCGGAGCCACCGGTCGTCGTTGGGGTTGCCGAGTGACGTTTGGTGTGACTCCGAGTGCTGCCGACTAGAGCCGGCTGCTCGGCGTCGCTTTGAAGCGGATGAGACTGCCGTTGGGGAAATCGACCGGTTGGTCGGTATGAGGGTATCACCCGACTGTTGGTGTTGTTGACATGCAGCAGCTGTAAGCATGGCTTTTATCCTTGCGATCGTCGGGGTGGCCTGGTGATCAGGTCCGAACTGGAGTGTATCCAGTAGAGTTGCAGCGGCCACGATGTTCTGTTGGGGTGTGACGAAGACGTCGTGGTCGCCGACTCGGGTTTGGAGGACTTGTTGCTGAGCAGTCCGCCCGGCTCTGCGCAGATCGTCGTTGCGGGCGCGCAGGCGTCTTGCTTCTTCCTCTTGTTGTTCTCGCAGTCGGCGGGCCTCCTCCTCTTGCTGTTCGCGTAGTCGGCATGATTCCTGAGTAGGAGTAGAGCCTTTGGATGCCATGAAGATTTCTCGTGGCGGGAAGAAGCTTGCCGAACTGCTGTCCGACTTAGAGTCGGAATCCGACTGGGAGTCGTAGTCCGACTGAGAGTCGTAGTCGGAATAGTTGATGGGGGTGATTATAACTCCGACCTCCCTAGATCCGATCTCGAGCGGCTCTGGGCCGTATCCGAGTCGATCTCCAGAGGATCGGGTTTGCCGCGTTGGATGTAGATTGTAGATATCCGCGGCGTCGCCGAGTCCGAACGGGAAATTGACGATCTCTTCCTTTTTTGGCCCGATCTCAGCCGGCTCAAAACCGAGTCCGAGTCGAACACCGAAAGAAAGAGTTGTCCCTGGACTAGGGCGTATTGGAGATCGCCGCAGCATGTCGTGGAAGATTGCTGTAGCGTCGTGTAGGCCGACTGGCGCGGAGCCGGGTGGTTCCTTGGCCGGTTGGATTGGGTCCGAGTCGGCCAAGGTGAGGTTGCCGATCGGCGACGAAGTCGAGGCTTCCGAATGTGATCGTGTCACCAGTGGAGAATTTGTCGCCGTCGACTCCGGTTGCTGGATCCATCGAGCTTGTAGATGTAGATCGCGCTGAAGCCCCTACCTGGTGCGCCAACTGTCGATGTTTTATACCGGCAATAAATATATGGGGCTAGTCGGCGGATGGAAACTCGGTGGATTGCAAAGGAACACAGAGGGATTTTATACTGGTTCAGGCCCTCGATGTGAGGTAATACCCTACGTCTAGTTGTGGTGTTATTCCTTTGAGGATTTGCGGTGGTGATTCTGGTGAACCAACTCAACCTGCCCTCATGGGGCGCCCTGCCTCCCCTTATATACTGGGGGACAGGGTTACAAGGTAGGAGTCCCCATCGGATTACGACTAGGAGATCTCCCCTTAGAGATATAACGCACCCGACTAGGACTGTACATTCCTTTCTATACAAGGCGAAGTCTGTCGAATCTAGCTATATCTCTAATTACAAGGCTAGGCCCATCCTCTATCCGAGTGGCCCATATGCTTGTCATGAGGTACCCGGGGCCCATGGCACCCACACCCATGCCACCTCCCCTCGGCCTCACACGGCACTGGCCTGCACCAGCCTGCCGCCTCCATTTCCTCGGCCCGCCGGCCTGCCTGCCACTGCCAGAGCCGTGGGCCTAGCCCAAAACCGCCGCATCGCCCAGCGCCCGCCACCGAATCCACGAGCTGCTGCCACCCATACCACCATCGGATTCTCTCATCTATAAATGGCGCTCATGCCCTAGCCCTAGCACCGCTGCCCCTGCTGCCACCAGCGCCGCCGCCGCCGCCCTTGCACCCCAACCGCCACCGTCGTTCGCCTGCACCGTTGCTCAGACCTCCTCTACCGTCACCAAGGTTGTCGGCATCCTCTGGTGACCATCCTGCTGCACCGCCTGGTCTTCCTCCCCGTCGTGGCTATCCCACCGGCGTCGCGCCGTCTAGCGTCAGTCCCCTCTTGGCCTCTCTTTCCTGGAACGGCGTTGCCTCCTTCCCTTCTTCGTCGTGGCCGCCGTTGGTCTGTCGCCGCCATCGCGTTCCTCTGTTCCCCCTGTTCATTGCCGTTGACGCCTGTCGGAGGATGAAACCTCGACGGCGGGAAGTCAGGGGACCCCCCTTTGAGATTCGGCCAGGGGAGTAGTTCTCAGGCGAAGCCGGCTTCAGGTGTAGCAGAAAGGGTACGCGAAGAAGACGATGAACAGCACACTCAGAGGAAACACGAGGATTTATACAGGTTCGGGCCGCTCGGAAGCGTAATACCCTACTCCTGTGTGTATGCTATCTGTGGTGGATGAATGTAATATGGTAGTTACAAGGTAAAGCTAGCTGACGGCCGGAGCCGGAGAAGAGGAACAGTGGCTAGAGAGTGAGCTCCGGGGCAGAAGACAGGGAAAGCTCCCGTCCAGTTCGGTCCCCCCCTTCCGGTGGCTTGGGTCCTCCTTTATAAAATCAGGGGAGTCCACAGTGCCAGTGCATGGGAGAGCTAGGTATGATTTGTCTTGTCAAAGTCTTGTCGCACGTCTCTGCCTGTTGCCGTCTGCTGCGTCCACGCCGGGTAGGTCGGCTGCGGAGGACGGCTGGAGCGTGGAGACGTGACGGCGTACGCCTCCAAGTCAAAAGGCTCTGACTGTCAACAGCGGTTGCACAGTGAAAAGAGCCTCCGTAGTCAAAAAGGCTTCTGACTGCATAGTAGGGTGTCCACGGGGAGCCATGACGAGGCGCCCACGCGTGGCAGAGCAGGCGACAGAGTCGACAGGCCTGTCGCCTCGTCATTAATGTAGGTAGTTGGGGAGTGGTGCGCTCAAGTCAACCTCGTGCCCGGCATGGAGTGCTCCGCGCCGGCACTTGGAACCGAGACAGTCGGCTCCCGGGATCGAGGCCGAAGCCGCCGGCACCCGGGACCGACACCGGGGGCCGGATCCGAGGCGGTCGGCACCCGGGAGCCAAGGCGGTCGGCACCCGGGACCGAGAGCGGGGACCCGGGACCGGGGGACTTGGCGCCCGGGGCCGGATCCGAGGCGGTCGGCACCCGGGAGCCAAGGCGGTCGGCACCCGGGACCGAGAGCGGGGACCCGGGACCGGGGGACTCGGCGCCCGGGACCAAGAGCGGGGACCCAGGACTAGGAGCGGGGACCCGGGACCGGGGAACTCGGCGCCCGGGGGCAACTGTCGGTCGCCACTTGTGCAGATTGTGAGCCCGGAGGGGCTGACGTGGCCGGAGATCCACGCGTCCCCGCAGAACGTGGGACCCCTAGTCCCACTTCGCCGACAACGCCGTTGTCTGCCCGTGCTGGCGTCCCGACTCCTCGCTCCACCCCGCTGGTTCGCCGATGCCTGTGCCACCTCTGCATGTCTGCGATCCACTGCCTCCGCCTGCCAGACGTTGCCGAGGCTACCGTCGAGCGCCTCTCTGTTTGTTGGTGTTGTGCCATGACCAAGCACTAGTGCTCATTCCCCTCCTATGGCTGCTTGTGGGCCCGGCGTCTCTATTCCTTGGTGACACAAACACATGGGCCCCGGCGTTTCCCTTTTGCTGAGAATGACGATGGACCTCGGTGAACAGTTACTAAACCCATCCCGGCCATCGAATTGTCGTGATCCAACCAGAGTGCTCCGATCCACATAATTCCCGATCTAAATCTCAGTCGTCCAATCTATCCCGAGCAAATCTGAACCATCGGATTTCAATGACCCGGATCCAGTGCCACGTCAGCCCTAGGCCTGCGGCCTCCTTGTCATCAATCCACCTTATTGCCACCTCACCCTCGCTGCCACGTGGCATCCTAGTCACCAATTCCATCTCAACCTCTCTGCTCCCTAGTCCATCGATTTAGTCCACATGAACCAAGTCTTTGACAGTGGGTCCCATGCGACATCCATCATTCAAATATTTATTTTAATCCAAAAAATCGAGAGAATATTCCAGGGAATATTTTTTTTCTATTCTTTTCAGATTTTCTGTGAATTCAATTTTCCAGAGGCCGTATCTTTTCCGTTTGAACTCTGATTTGACCCATTCTTCTTCCTAAATTCATTTAAAATCGTGATCTACCTATTTATGTACTTTTTATATATTGTTTATTTGGAGTTTCTTAGTGTTTTTCTCATTTTGCGTGTAGTCACGTATAATCGCCGATTCAGAAGGAAGCGAAGCTCACGGAAGAGTTCGGAAGATTTGCAGAAGATGTTTTCGATTGCAAGGCAAGTCACACGATAATCTCCTTGAACATGTTGATCTCATTTGTGAAATCTATTTTGTTTTAACGTTATTGCATGAAATATTTTAGAATGTCATTATTATGGGTATTTATTTATTGCCTAATAACCCTTGATTATTATGGTCGTGTTGATATTAGTTCCTTTACCTTGATACCCTGGGTGATTAATAGTGACTAGCTGGATGACTATTTAATGATCTAGCTAGACTATTTTAGGATCTGCTTAGCCATGCCTAGAAATTTTAGCGTCATTTTATGTGGAGAAACTATGATTCACTCCGGATTAATTAATGATTAATGGCAATAGTTTCACGACGGATTGTCATGCTTGGTTAATTAATATACCAACTAAAATGTGACTGAATCGTGGGTTGTGAGCACCAGATTTGTGAATGTTGCTAGTGGTGCTCATGATAGTTAAAGACCGGTTCACGGACTATTTGTTGCGAAGCATTATCCATACTAACCACAAGCCAGAATGGGCAACGGCTAGATCTGTAGTGTAGCAAGTTCAACAGGAGGCACCACGGTGTGTTGTGGCTGTGTCAATAAGATCACCATGGCTGCGTCAATAAGTTCATGTTTTGGGCGTTGAACCGTCTTCCTGTTGGGTGCCTGAACAGTTCCCTACCAGAGATTGGTGGTTCAGTAGGTGGCTCTTCCATTGGGCGAGTTGCATGAAAGGTCTTGTCACAATCTCCATTCGGGTACTTTCATGTATCGCGATGCATGGCTGACATGATGTTGAGATTATTTCTTGTGGGTAAAGTTGTACACCTCTAGCCAGAGTAAAACTATTCGAATAGCAGTGCCCATGGTTAATGGGAGGGCCTAGCAATATTTTTTGTGATCAGTCCCACACTACTCATTAATGGTGATAAATGATGGAATCTGTATAGCTCCAGTTTGGAGAGTTTTGGTTTGGGCCTTAACTGCATTGGAGCGTTATTTAGTGGTTGGTTTAATATTGATTATTAATTAAACTACACTATTTTTAATGTTTTTAAATGCAAATATTTTAAATGTTGTTTAATGCAAATAAGCCATACTATGCCTTTCCTTTGGAATCCTGCTGCATTATTTTGCATTTGCATGTGTGGCTCGTTGAGTACGGTGGGTGGTACTCAATCTTGCATTATTGCAATCATCAGAGTGAAGCTTTGATGGAGGAGAAGTTTGGAGTTTGCCTTATACCGCAGTTGAGCTACCTGTGACTTGGTGCTGCTACGTTAGGTTGCTGTTCCGCTGTTGTTTTTCTTCTGTGAGAGGACTAAGCACCTCTTTTATAAGTATTTATCATTATTTCGTTTTGGTTATGTTTATCAAATTGTCGATTTGTGTACCTCGGCTAATTCCTGGATGAGGGTTTATTGCATAAATTAGCTTTGGAAATTCAGGTGAATTTCTGTGCGTGACACCCGCACAGTTCACTCCAGCCGATCTGTAGCAACACGTCACCGTTGTGATAGACGTGTACCCTACACACCGTAACCAAGACTACTTCCACATGGTGAGTCACGTTCTCTTTGCACTTTGTTATTTCCTTTGTATATGTCCGTGGTTCTAACACATATGAAATAACATTTGAAAAAGGCCGATGCTGCGCGCCAGGTTAAGGCTGATGTGGAGTCAGCGTTCCGACGGTTGGACGTAGGGATAGTGCTGAGTGCGGAGGAGCAGAGGATGACTTTCGGCAGGATCCATAGGTCGATGCACACGGTGATTCGTGTGCTCACTTGTCGTGCTATTGACACGGTTCCTCTTGTAGCAGTACCTTAGCAACCTTCACAGGCCTCTGGAGCAGGAGTTCGCCCGCCTTACTCCATAGTTCGCCCAGGAGTCCACCAGCAGGGATCCAGTCAGCCAGCTGGCCCCTCTAGAGGTAAATTCCATTATCCATCAGTTCGTACAATGTTTCATTCTACCGTTTTCGTGCCGTTTTACATCAATATGCTTCCGTGCAGCTTTCGCTACACCGTACCTCGATCCTTCGAGAGTTGGCATGTCCACGCAAGGAGCACACTACGCACGTCCACACATGCAGCCAGGCATGAGCAATGCCCTCGGGGTTATCGTAGGAGTTCCTTCAGGTTAGATGCACAGTGTAAATTTTCCTTTTGCCTTACAAAATTCCACTTTGCAATGATCAACATATTTTCCATAGGGTTCCACTCTACACCGCCGGGAATGTTTGCTGGCGCTGGCTCCTCCATGCAGGGCTCACACAGGAGCGGTTGACACGTAATTCTTTCAAGGGCGAGGACACGGAGGACGTGGAGATCCATGAGGTACTTGGTTGCTCACAGCTCGGAGGAGCTCCGCCACCGCAGAAGTTGCTCGCTACCACACCCGTACACGCGGGCCGCACTTGCTGTGCCATACCACCAGACCAGCTCACCTACTCCCAGAGCCACATGCGAGCACAGAGTACGAAGACGAAGAGGGCTAGAGGTTATGGCCAGAGCCCGTAGTACGTTGTAGCAGTAGTAGATAGCTTGTTGTACTTATGTTCTATGTTTTGTACGCCATGTTGCATTCATCCTATGCTTAGTGCGGAAACTTTACTTCGTTCATAATCGTCGGTGCAACGGTATACTCCTCAAGGTTTACGTTTTCGACGAAACTGATTGAAAACCACAAATTTTTGAGGTTTCGACTTCACGACGAAAGTAGATTTCGAGCGACAAAAACCAATTAAAAAACTAACAATTGAAATCACGACCGTTTGCGATTTTTAATTATTTAAACTGCCAACTGCCTGTTAAATTGGTCAAACAGCCTTGTCAATGCTAGGGATCGAAATTCATTACTCAATCGAGAATTTAAATCTAAAACAATTCAATTTTACTGAGGTTTGATCGAAATTTGATGAAAAATATGATTATGAGTGGTTGCACCAACCGCCTACAAAAAGTTGATCGTGCCAGCCTTGCGAGTGGCAGCCTTTTGCAAGCAGCCCCCTGGCTGGGCAAAAACCGCCCTCCGAGAGGGCGGCAAGGGGGTCACCTACAAAATAGCGGACCCGCGGGGCCTCCGCTTTTGCAAGCGACCCCCTGCCGCCCTCTGGGGGGCCACCTGCAAAAAGGCAGACGGCCCGACGACCGCCCGTTAGTGGCGGCCAACGGCCATCTCCCACGTCATCGAAAGCGTCCTCCTAGAGGGCGTTGGGGGTATAGAAGTGTAAATTTTGAAAACGAAAATATATTTTTTAAAAATATATAAAAATAAAAAAAAATTCTAACAATAGTCGGGGAAAAAAACAAGAAATGTGTAATGAGGCCCACAGCTGCAGCCCAAGCATGACCAGGCCCAACAAATCAGCGTCGTCCATTCCATTTCCATCCACCTGGCTTCGCATCCTCCTCCACGCAAACGCCCCAACCGAGCGAGAAAGGGAAATCCTCCCACCTCCTCGCCGGCGAGGCGGCGACTCCCCCGCCCTCCGCCCTCCGGCGACAGCGCCTCCGAGCGAGCTTGCGGCGAAAATCTGCGCATGGAGAGCCCCCTCGTCTCCGGATCCGTCTCGGAGTCGGATTCCCGCCTCCAGGTATGGAAAAAATTTCTCCAATTCGATCGCAACGAACCGTCGCGGCAGGTTCCTCGCACTCCGGCGACGATACGGACTCCGACTCCGACTCCAACTCCAACTCCAATGTCGGTGGATTACCCCGCCGATAAAAGGGGGCGCATCCACCCGAGATCCCAAATCAATTCGCACTGTCGTCTTCTTCCTCTCCTCCCCAATCCCTCTCCTCTCCTCCCCAGCGCACCAGTTCTTGGATCGTCGAGCTTTTCCCCCTTCCCGGCCCTGCTTCCATGGCGGGGCGCGAGACCCCCGCCGCCTCAGCTGCCTTTCTGGTGGGCTACACCGCCGTCCTCGCCCTCTACCTCCTCCTGGCCACCGGATTCCGCGGCGTCTTCCCGCACCCCAGTGGCGCCCCGCCGTACGAGACGCTGCTATGGGAGATCGCCGACTGGTTGGCAGTGGCCGTCTGCCTCGCCGCCGACGCCTACTTCGTCTACTGCATCGCCTCACATCGCCGCTCCAGGAAGGCCGCCACGTCCGTCCCAGCGCCGCCGCTCCCGCCCCCTCCCCCGCAGATGGATCTCTGCTAGGGTTAGGGTAGGGGCTTCTCGACATCAACAGGAAGTGTCCATAACCTTCTCATCATGCTGCTAGTATTAGTTTCTGCATCACTACTGCTAGTTATTATGTGATATGTGTTTACCTTTTGTCATTCGAGTTTCTGCACTTAGGAAGATTTCTGATGCTCTTGGTTAGGCATTACTGCTTTGTTCGATGTATCAACCAAATTGCTGATCAGGTTCAAGTCCCTTTTGGATGGGCGTGCTGCCTACTATCCAAACTTGAATCTTGCATTCATAATGCATATACTATACTCCTTTCTCCACAAATATGGATCAAATTTTATATTCACCTGTCATCTGTGCTGCAAGGCTTAAACTTTAGTTTTTACCATAGTGCAAAACACCCCAATAATTTCCTTCTGGGAATACCTAACTACCAACTAGATACACTAGTCTAAATAATTATACAGTTGGGCTGTCTACAACCAGTGACTTGGTCTCTTGGTTGATTCTGTTGATAAATCAAGGGTCCCATGTTATGATGAATTAAGATAACATTAGATTAATTGCTCTGGTGACTCTGAATTCAGGTCGCATTGTTTTGCTCTGCCTGCCCCCACATATTTATTGGTCAATTTAGTCAACTCCAAAGGGTATAAAATACTAGCAATTACTAACATAGTTCTATGTTTTGCAGTATAAATCCAGGCACACCAAGCAGACAAAAATATATAGAATAGATCATACCTTTTCATCATATCGTTCAGTATGAATATGTAATTAGTAATAAAAATGTTATTACTTTGAATCTTTTCGATCACCATCTATGTTGTACCTATCTCAAGAAACTTCTTAGTTGTATTTGACCCCCATGTCTTTTAGAATTGCATATTCCTTAACGTTAATGAGATTGAACCACACATCCTGTTGAGAAATCCCCTCTGGTCTCTTTTGGCAGTCAACCTTTTTAAAACAAATTACTTGGATTTGTCTTGCTGTAGTAATATTACTTGATTTGTCACTAAAAGCACTTCCATATGTAATATCTTTACTGAAATAAAATCGAAATAGTAATGATCAAAGCATTTATCAAAGATTGTGTCAATGTCTAAGATGAACAGATGTAATTCTCATTTTGTTATGCATGTGTTCTACTTTCAATGGTTTCTTCATCTTGTGCTCAATTTTGCGGCAGCCAAATACTGCGTAGATTAAGTGGTCAGGATTGTCTGGAAGGAGCAAAACATGAAGTCAATTGTTCTCCAAAGGACAAGGTCAATCACTGCTATGCTACCAAACATGTCAGTTGTTCTCCAGAGCACCAGGTCAATCACTACTATGCTCGCGGTTGAGTTCGCAGAACTTGTGGAGAAAAATGAATTTCATGTACGCATGGAGCTGCAGTGTTGGGAGCTTACTAACTTATGTGGATCACTCATCTGAACTGGGAAGTTGCAAACCCAGTGGTGGAATACAACTACTTGTATCATTAGCTGTACTGAATCGATGTAGTAGGGCTTTTTGTGGCCTTACATGTATTAGCAGCTGTAATGAACGATGGACCTCTACTGTTGAGAGGTTCATATATGCAATGAATGTTGGTTGACATTGTTTAATGTTCTCTGCAAGTTCTAGACTTTTTGCATGTGTCATACTCATGGATCGAACGAATGATTCAGGTTGAGAATTCCGTTCTTTATTCATTCTTTTTGTAAGTTCTGGACCCAATGAACCATGTTAGGATGTCCCGCTCCCATTTTAAAATTAATTATGAACAAATTGTCACAAGTATCAACCTCCAATTCTTTTGTCAGATGGACAACCGTCAACTACAAATCATACATAAATATGAGCACCATAATAAGTACACCCGAAAATTCAGGTTGTTTTCATTAATTAAAGAGCATTGACTTTGATCTCAAGAACTCCTCGCTAATCACTTTCAAACAGCGGAGAGGGAAGTAGTTGAGATTTGAATTTATACAAAATCATCCAACTTGTGCATTTGATTTGATTCGACTTGCCGGTCAATCCGGCCTACCGCCAGGTGTTTGACCAGTGTCCTGACCACCGCGGCACCAGGAACCTAACGGTCGCGCCGCGGCGGCGCGGACACTACTTCGGTGTTCGCAGCGGACGATGATGTCGACGGAAGTGAAGCGGGGTCCGGGGTGACGGTGGATGACGATGTCGAGGCCTCTGATCGGTCGGCGTCGGGGAACGAGCCGTCGGCGCCGCCGCCGCCACGCGTGTCGTAGTCGGCAAGCATGGCCTTGAGCTCGGCGAGCACCTCGCCCATCGCCGGCCTCTCGTGCTTATAAGGGCGCACGCACCGGCACGCGAGCGCGAACACGGCGCGCACGGTGGGCCTGTCCCAGTTGCGGCCGAGGCGCTTGTCCACCATGGACTCCGCGGCGGCGGCGGCCTCCCCGCCGGCCTGGCCGACGGCCCAGTGCGCGGCGTGCACGATGGACTCCGCGCCGCCCGACGGGGTGGGCACGACGGCGCGCATCCCTGTGGCGAGCTCGAGCAGCACGACTCCGAAGCTGTACACGTCGCCGGCCTCCGAGACGTGCCCCGCCGAGAAGCTCTCCGGGTCGACGTACCCGCGCGTGCCGCGCACCTCCGTCGACACGTGCGTCCCGCCCTCCGGCATGATCCTCGACACCCCGAAGTCCGACAGCTTCGCAGTGCCGGACTCCGACAGTAGAACGTTGGTCGGTTTCACGTCGCGGTGCACGACGGCGCCCTCCCGGAAGCCGTGCAGGTAGGCAAGCCCCTCCGCCACGTCCACCGCCACCTGCAGCCGCCGCAGCCACGGCAGATCCCCCTGGAACAGCGCGCGCCACAGGTTGCCGCCGGCGAGGTACTCGTACACCAGCGCGTGGTGGTCGCCGCGGCCGCCGAGGCAGTAGCCCACTAGCGTCGTCAGGTTCCGGTGCCGCAGCTTGGCGAGCACGGCCACCTCGGCGTAGAACTCGGCCACCTTCTTGGACCTGTATATCTTCTTGATGGCCACGCGCTGCCCCGACGGGAGCCGCCCGAGGTACACCTTGCCGGCGCCGCCGCTGCCGAGAAGCAGCTTCTCGTCGTAGCCGTTCGTCGCCTGCTTCAGCTCCGACTTGGTGAAGATGTACAGGCCCTCTCGTGGAAGAGGCGGCAGTGACGCCACCGACTCGTCGTCGCTGCTGCCCTCGCCGTCCCCTGCCGTCGTCGTCCTACGCCGGCGACGAATAGTTACAATGGCTATCGCAGCGGAGGCGAACGCCACGACGGCCACGACGACCGCTGACGCCGAGCCGACGGCGATGGCGACGGTGTTCTTTCTCGAGGAGGAGCTGGGCAAACGAGGCGATTGGGTCGCCTCGACGGCCGCCGGCGGAGGCGGCGGCGAGGGGACGAGGTCGCTGGTGCCGAGGCTGTTGACGTTCTCGAGCACCTGGAGCATGCAGAGAGCGTAGGCGCGGAACCGCTCGAGCGGCGGCGGCGCGCGGGACCAGACGGCGACGGTGGCCGCCATCCCGCATGGCACGAACTCCTTGGTGCGCGCGCTGGCCAGCATCTCGTAGGTGGTCGCGATCACCGCGCGGCGGCACGCGGCGCAGCCGGGGTCGTCGGGCCCAACGGCCGGCGCGCGCGCCACCCCGGGCGCGGCGCAGAGGCGCGTGGCGTTGGGCAGCGCGCTCGGCGCCATCGCCCTCACTTCGGTGATGGTGGTGAGCTGGCACGGGCGCGAACCCGCGGCGAGCTTGCCCGGGTCACCGGTGAGGTCACACGAGCCGTTGTTGGCGAGGAGCGACGGCGACACGAGGCCGAAGGACAGCAGCCTGGCGGCGAAGGCGTCGGAGCATGCGGCGGCGGGGTCCTGCGGGAGGAACGCGGCGCCGGTGCGATTGGCGTGGTCGGCGGCGGCGAAGATGTAGGCGGCGAACACGTACCAGCAGCAGCCAGTGGCGGCCTGCCCGGCCGTGGCGTTAGCGTAGCACTCGCGCGGGATCATCTGCGTCGCCGTGGCGAGGTCGTAGGGACACGCTGTGGGGCCCCGCGCCTCCGCCGCCGCCGCCGCTGTGGCGGGCGGTGGCGCGAGCAGGAGGAGGAGGGAGACGGCGAGGCAGAGCATCTGGCGGGGTTGGGGTGACCTGGGGAGTGAGGCGAGCAAGCGGCATCGATAAATGCGAGCGGATGGAGTAGTGCAGCTATAGTGCAAATTTTGATATTTTTTTTTTAGCTCAAATTTTTTTTAAGTTTTTAATGATCAAGATTATAGACCCTGGGCGATGATGGATCTCACAAAGCATCCATCACTAAAAGAACTCCAAATTTTATAGTATTTAGAAGAAACCAATGAGATGTCTCTTTTCTCCACCCAAACATGGTATGCACCAACTGAAAGTGAGCTATTGGCGCCAAGCAAAAATATGGTGTGTTTTAGCAAAATCTTGAATAAGGAAATAGAACTAAACTTATCAATTCTGTTCTAGTATCGACCGGATTGGCATGTATATACTACTCCACCACCAAAAATGGTATGCAAACCATTCCTGTCCAAATACGAGTCAATTCTAATCGTTCCGGTTAAATTACAACCGGTATTGACCAGAATTTTCATACCACTTGTTCCGATACCATTCCAAGCATGAGTGATCCTTCCATCCAATTTGGCTTAGTAAATTTTTAAATTATGTTTATCAATTAGCTCATTTGTCATATATTCTCTCATTACTACCATTTTTATATAGAATGATATGTGAAATTTTGATGAAATATTGTATAATAATATATTTATGTTATTTTATTGAAACCTGGAATGGTACACCGGTATCAGACAGTAACGTGACATTCGATTCCAAGAACCCAGCCTGAATGGACTCTGGAATGAAATTGACAAGCTTGGGGTGAAAGGTAGCTCGGCCTTTGCTACCAGAAAACTATAGTAAGGAAATATCTTATGACATCTGAATGGAAGGAACCAAAAATATAACCCACCTCTAAAATGTAGCAAATAGGCACAATTTCGAATCAACGAATGATACAAAGGAGGGTTTCGCGAAGGACAATAGACCATACCTTTCGATCTTTTTAGGAATGTCTAGGTCTGTCAGATTCTCTAGTTATAGAACAAACATTTAACAGTGTAATGGGTTACTGAATGTTTTAGCTCTTGGTTAATCATATATGTATCTATTATTGGGATCTATACTGCCTCACACAAACATGATAAATAAACTATTTTCACTAGAAAGCCAGAATTTTTATCGGTTAAACATGTTATTTACAACGAAAATCATGGTCAATTGTTTGACTAGGCAGGATATGAATGAGTATATGGAAGCAAGATTCATGCGCAATGATGATCAGATCGAGAATATGTTACAAGCTGGAAACCTCAAAGTAGTCAAGATTTGGGAAAAAGAAATCCCGAATTCTGATCATGACCAAGATTTCAGTGGATTATTCAACTCAAGCAGGCTGGAACATAGAAGAACACTAGGATTCTTTTTTATCAAATAAGCAAATACTCCATGAAGTTATGAGGAGATATCTTTGTTTTTATCCAGAGTACTACTTTCCTAGCTACCTAGTATTGTCTTAGTTGGGCTAATTTCACCATAGTCCAAAAGAGGTGGTTGACAAAGAGGAATTGTTCTTGGTCGATTGCTATGTTGCAGTGGTAGAGTCAACAAATAAATCATCGGGATCGCCGAAGTTATCACACATTAAAAATAAGTTTTTATAATATTATTTTTCATATAGCTGGGATTTTATATATAAAATTTACACGTAGATATCAGGGTCATCAGACTCCGACAAATACACTGTAGCTCCGCCCCTACTTATATTGTATTAGTAACCTCTAACTAAATCATTAGTCATGACAAAGCACACTGTTAACCGTTAATCTCGCTTGCAAGATCGCATCGGGCGTTGACTTTGACATTATAAATTTTGTCCAATCCTGTTCTGACAGTGCTTCTTTTCCCATTTTTCTTTGCAAAGACCATGGAATTGAGAGCAGTAAAATAAGGTCATGTGCTACCAAACAGGATTGTGAGAACAGGAATATGCCTTTAAGTAGTACTTCTATCAGTTTTGATGGTTTAGCTTATGGTTTTAAAATATTGTTGCAAGATATAAGGTGAGCATATGAATATACTTCCTCTGTATCTAAATATAAATATTTTTAGGATTCAAATATAAGCATTTCTAAAGTACTACTTATCACATTAACCAACTCTTATTTAAATTTCTCACTATCTTATCCATAACCACCCCTTACTCCTAACCACTCATTTAACAAGGGATATCATAGTTTTTCTACTCAACCTTATTTTTTACTAACTAAACTACTTATAAATGCTTATATTTAGGAAATGAGAGATTAGTAGACTTTCCTCATTTGCCCTTATTTATCTCTATTTCTCTTCAACGTTTTTTTATACAACTTGTATATTTACGTGCATATTCATTGACTTGCGCTAATATTTTTTTCGCAAGGAAAAGTTGGCTAGTGTCCTCTCTCTCTCTCATCTTATATCATATCATTTTGTGCAAACATTGATGTAAGGCTTTTGCCAAGTAAAAAGGCAATTGCATGTTCTCTGTTCTCATTTGCTTCCCATTTTGCAAAGCACAACATTTTTTTTTGCTGGTTATTGCATTGGCTTTAGAACACAACTTTACACCCATCAAATGCCTCTTAATGATCTCAAAATGTGCACACATGGTATGCATTTCTGCAACTTTGGATTGCAGACAGTTGATTAGTAATTTCGGGTGTGGTCCTATCAGGTTAAATGGCTGTGGTTTCGAGATTTTGAGGCCACACTACATTTGATTTGTGCAAAAAAAGGTTAAAGTTTGCTAGTACAAGTACTACTTTTGTTTGTATAAATTTAGCCAACCTTTTAGTACAAATTGGATGAGAAAAGTTACTTTTGCCCCCTAGATTCAGGCTACTGCTTTGGTGTAAATAAGAACATACTAATATACAGATTTTCTTTTCTATTTGAACCGTGCAATGATTCTGGTTACTAAATTGATTTTATATGTGCGGAATCCAGGTAGGAAGAGCATTAACCATTTCGACTATAATTTTTGGCTCACAAATAGAAACTTTTGCACATCCAAAAATACACTAGAAACTAGAATAATAAATAAATAAAAGTAAGCACCTAGTTATCCAGACAGACAGCAGAAGCCTTATAGTGACATCACCCAATTTCCCCACCATGTCCATAAATGTCATAGTAGATTGCAATGGCAATCTTTAGGTATTAATTTGCTGGCACTAGTCCCCTAAAAAAATATGGTGGCACTAGGATGTAATCAGTGGCAAAGCGAGGATAATTAAAATCGTCATACATTTACTAGTAAGTCTAAAGCCTTAGTACAACATAGATTGGGATTATTGAATCAGCATAGAAAAGTTCTCAATCAGAAAGGAGCCAAGTTTAGCAATATAGGCGTACAGTTGCACACACAAAAATATTTTTGCATAAAATTGACCCCATAATTATTTTCTCGGAAAGATCAAATATATATTATGTATATACATTACATAAAATACCAATAATATTGACAAATAAATCGTGTATTGTGTATCTATCAGCTTATTATTATTATTATTATTATTTGGCCGAGCTCCACTCTAGCACCTTCTCCTTATCCTCTTTAGCTTGATTCTTTTGTATCCTACATGAGTTTATTCTAGTTTATACTTCTTCTGTCTCACAAAGACTATATTTTTAGCCTATGGTTGATAAATTAATGGTAACGGTAAAGATCAAAGTGCCTCCATTAATAAAATAGTAGTATTATGAAGTGGTAGGTAAAGGGTACGTGAGGGGGTATTGAAGGGCTAAAATCTCTCTATTTGTAGATCGAGAGCAGGTAAGAAGGGATAAATAAACTCTTTTTAGACAAAGTTGAAGCGCTATAAATGAAGTTTTTTTTGTGATGGAGGGAGTATTTCTCTTGTGAGTTCTTAGCCGCCACAAAATAAGTTTTCATGGGTTAAAATGAAGAGCAATTTAAAACTAAAAACTGAGGGTGCACATCAATGTTGATTTGCATATAAAAAATGTAGATAATCTTCCCAAATTATTCGCTAGATTTTCTAAATAATAATAAGCTGTACAATGCTAGTAGTTAACTAGAACAATAATCCCTAACACCGAAGCTCAAGTCCTCTTCAACTTGTATGCGGGTGCATATTTCTATAAATTAAATCTAGATCAGAACTAGAAAATCGGCGTGGCTAATGGCACGCCTGCTTTTTTTTAGCCCGTGTCTGATGTTGTTTAATGGGTACTTTTAATATTGGGCTTTGTATAAAGTTGTTAAACAAAATACCCAAAGGTGTTATTTGATGTCGTTGGATTATTTAGTATTAATGCATGGATAGAAATGGGTTTATTGGCCGGTGACAGATTGTTTAATATTAAGAGTAATTTTGAAGAAACTAAGTGGTTTGTTTGCACGGGGCACGTAATCTTAGGTATTATAATCACAGAGTTTCACACACCGTTAATTAATTTGACATGCTACTATAGTATAATAAAAAAATAGTTAACTTAAATGTATATAGCTCTTAAGAGAGATCAAATAACTCATAAATTTGAAATGTGATTTAGACTCATAAATATGGTGGAGAAAATAACAATTAGTCAACAATATTGTTTTATAATACTCTAAGACCATGCAATTCGGACCATAATATCTAGGTTATGCAAAAAAAACTTGGTCTAATATTATTGGATGGGCGAAGTTTTATATTAGAAAAAAAGGGGCAAATCATTTTCTAAAGACTTATGTGCAAAATTGTTGGTGGTTTTATTGGTCCGATGTTGATTCATGGGTGACGAACCGCCGAGGGCCAATTTTCCTTAAATCCCTTATTATTTTGAACAAAATTAATTAAATTCACACTAGTTTCCTTTTATCTTCTTTTTTTATCGACTAAATTAGGAGCTGTGCTAATTTTCTGGTGTGGATATCTTTCGTGTCGATTCTTGTCAGGTGATAGGTCGTTTGCAGTAATAAGATCTGCTTGTTGCACTGGAAGATACATACGACATAAATGTTTATTATATGTTTTTCATGTATAACATGGCAAGAAAAATATAATGCACTTTTCTAGAGCATGCACATATGCAGTATATGGAGCCTCTTGCCATCGGCAGCATCAGGAGTTTGGTTTGGCTAATACAAGGCAGTGCCTCGAATGTACTGGTTAATCGTTTTCTGTAAGCATGCTTTCTGAACTATTAAAGGATATATTTTTTAAAAAAAATTATATAGAAGTTGTTTTAAAAAATTATATTAATATATTTTTCAAGTTTAGAATAGCTAATACTCAATTAATCATATATTAATAACTTATCTCGTTTTGTGTAATCTTATTTCTCTTTTCTCACCTTCAAACCCTTCGTGTGGGTGCATGAGCTACAAAGCCTATAGGTCCAGCTGGCCGCTAGGCCCCAGTTACCGTCTGCCTATATACTGTGGTGCGACTCCACCAATCAGCTGGAAGGATTTCTGTCAGCTTTAAGAGGTGTTTGGTTGTGCTTGTTAATTTAGTTTATAAGTTGTACGTAAAACGAAAAATAATATTAATGTATGATTAATTAAATATTAATTATTAGAAACTTAAAAATAGATATATTTGATTTTTTAAAGATACTTTTCTACAGAAATTTTTTAAAAAACACGCTGTTTTGTGTACTATGAATTTGGATAAATTCAAACTCTACCTTAGAATATTAGATACTACTTTTATCCTAAAATATAGCAAACCTAATATTAAATTAGACATACTACGAATTTAAATAAATTTATTTAGATTTATAGTACTAGGTGTCGGAAGGAGTGGAGTACATAGATAGATTCTCCTAGATGGCGGTCTGTTCTTTTAGGAATGGAAACTAGAAAACGTTGGGCTGGGCCTTACATGCAAAAGGAACTGAAACTAAAGGGAGGTAATGAAGGTTTGGGCTGGGCAGCCCAAACATCTTCCAATGCCCACCACCCTGGCTGGATTTGTGATATATTGATAAAGATTATCGATAAATAATCTACATCTTGTTGTGGTGATCATTAGCTATGATGGTGCTTTTGATAAAAGGTTAGGGTATCCAGTGAGTAAATTAAATAAATGAATATATTTCCATCTACTCAAGGACTGGATTGTGACGGTTGTCTCTTCATCTTTAGTGTTAAGATAGCCACCTAATTGTGTATTTTATCCATAATTTATTTGACCATGTAAATCTACTCAGAGATCGGGTTTCTATCAATTATTAAAAATTTTATTACTTATCTAGGTAGACCATAATTACAGTCAACAAGACATAAATTAGGACGTTATTAAGATCCCTTAAAACTAAAAGACTTTTGTAAACACAGTGATGTCGTCTTCTTTTTTTCTCCTTATGACAAATGCTCTAGCTCTCCATAAACTTGCTCATAAGAAAAACAGCAGCAAGACAACAACATCAGCTGCTACAAAGCAAGTGAAAAATGATTTTGGGCTAACGAACATATGTAAACTGGACCATTTCAGGCACGTTTGGATCATGCCATGAGAATCACGCCTAAGCCAGGAATCACTCCTAGGCGTTCGATTTCGTGCTCTTGCAACCGAACCTCCAGGCTAAGGGCACCATTTAAACAAATCCTTCATCTGTAGTACCTGCCAAGGCACACTACACAACTGTAAGGAATGGTCTTGTAGCCATCCTTTATTCTTTGTGATCTACACTAAAATTGCTATTATTTTGCTACATTTACTACTTTACTAAGGGTTCACCATTTTATCCAAATATTGGCATGATTAATACTGTCTTGACTAAATCGGACGTATAACCATACAAATATTATAATAGTAACCTACACCTATAAAAATGATAACCCACAACTATAAAATTTATGGTTAGTGTCATCATATTAAAATCACTTGGTATGAAGAACTAGAAAGCAAAAGCAAAGGTGCGCTCACAATTATGAAGAAAATGATAGGAAAGAACACTGGTAATAAGTAAGAATACTTGATTAAATGCTACCGAAGGGGATAAGTGTACCCTTAGCTCGCATAATTGCATATGAACACCATTTGCTATACCAAAAACATCTTTTAATGAAGAACAATGCTTGTCCTACATATGGATAGTGTTGGATACTAATATAAGCCAGACAATTGGTGTATCAAAAAAGAATAACTATGGTCTCCATCTTCGTACCCTTAGTCGGTGTGGACGTTTCTTCGTATGGCTTCAATTTTTTTAAAACTCCAGTGGGTGATAAAGATCATATAAAAGGCCTATCAAAGACAACCAATCAAATATAAAATACCCATATCATTGAATAGCTTAAAAAAAACACCCGATTCATCCCTTAAGCAAGCTCATAATCATGCTACTCTAAAGATCTATTGTGCTAAAAATCTAGAGCTATAAATTTACTTATGATCGACCCAAAATTTAGAGAATATAAAGTAGTTTGACTCAACTACCCTCAACAAAAGCATTGGAGATAAATAAATTAATTTATCGTAGCTACACGCTTCAACTATATTATTGTCCTACTTCTCTTTACATCTAACTAGACTTTCTAAACCCTAAATCATTTTATCCTAGCTAAACACTTTAATTATATTCTTACCGGTTACAATAGGTTTTTTTTTCTTTTGCATGAGAGTAGCCAGTAACAATCACCTGCCTTTGTTTTTCACCTGAGCAGCCAGCCATCCCTCTTCAAGCAGCAGACCCTGGCAGGTAGTGTAACCTAAAGCAGAAAAACCTCATTTTTTTTTGGAACTATCAAAACCTTTCCACCATCTTCATATATTTTTCTCCTCCTCTTCCTCTGGGTCCCTCTCTCCCCTCTCTCTCTCTATCATCATTCACAGCCCCCTTCGCTGGGAAGGAAAAGAAAGAAAGAAACCCCTCCTCGCTCAGCTCTCCTCCCTCCCTCGTGGCCGCCACCATGTCAGGCCTCTACAACCAGGGTTTCTCCCCGGCAAGAACCCTATCGCCCCAGATTAGGAGCAACCCTGAGGCCGATAGGTACGGCGCCGCCGAGGATTACTCTGCGTTTCTTGCTGATTCTTGATCCAAAGATTGCTTCTTGGTTTTGGTTGCTTCCCCTTTTTCTCGATTGATTAGTGATTGCTGCGATGGTGGTGCAATTCTTGGTGCCTTTTGCAGCCAGTACTTGGGTGAGCTTCTCGCGGAGCATCAAAAGCTGGGGCCTTTCATGCAGGTGCTGCCGATATGTAGCCGGCTGCTGAACCAAGGTGAGATCTTTTTTGATCTTTTGCTTTCTGTTTGTCACAGATTGATGGGGTTATTTTTTACATGCGAGGAAGAGGGGGATTTGTACTCTTAGTTTTGCAATCGGGATTGGGGAATCGGGTGACTCCAATGCTTAGATGGCTGCTGATTTGTCTGCAGCTTATGTGTTCGTGTGTGATGGTTTGGATAGAGTTGGCGAGTTGCCCTCTTGTTTTGTCTGGGGATTTTCTTTGCCAAGCGAGATTAGATTGTTGGAATTTTTGGGGGTTTTATGTGAAACACAACAGAGATGACCGCACAATGGTACACAGCAATAGTATCAAGCCTTGTTGGCATGTTTTGGTGATTGGATTTGCCTTTAAAAAATATAGATGTTTTAATATATTGTGACTTTTGAGAATGACATACCCAGTTGAGAACTGAAGATCAATGAGAAAAAGAAGCAGCAATGAGAACCAGTAGCTGCGAAAGTTTATATCTAGAGTTGCAATCATTTGTCCATTGCATCAGCAGCAGAGAATGGCATGCACATTGTGGACACAGGATGACCAATGTTCTGTTAGGTGTGCCTAGCGCCAAGTAGCCAACTAGTTGCGCTAGGCGCTACCACACTAGGTTGCTACCTAGGCAGGCAAGGTGGGAGGCTAGTGCATAGGCTCCACCTAAGCGAGCTAGGTGGCTTCTCTGTTTTAGAACAGTGGGCGTGAATACATCAGTAAATTTCACACTTCACCATGTGCTGTTGATAGGCTTACCTGATAAAAAAAACTGTTGAATTTATTTTATGAAGATGCTTTGGATGTGTAAGAATTGCAGGAATAATTAGCTAGTATTGGATAAAATTGCCTTCTTCTTGTTGTGGGCTGGGAACGTCAGATGTTGAATATGTTGCCTTTATTTTTAGTGAATAGCACCAGACTTTATTTGATCAGATTCTATTTTTGGCCACATTAGTGGCAAGTCAACCTTTTGGCGCTCAATTCTTTTACTGTTTATAGAGTATGTAGCCCTGTATATGGCCTGTTATATGGATTTACTATATGTAATTTAGATTTGCAAATTTTCTTTTATATATGAGCTAGGCGGACATCTAATTCATGTTTACTATATATAGGCTGGAGAATTGAGCAACTGTCCACAAACATCAATACACCATTTTTGTCATATACTGAGAGCATATCTCTCTGTTTATCTAAAACCCAATCCACGGTTCTACCCAAGAAAATGGGTTGGATAACTGTCGATTATCTGGTTAATAACCATGTATTCAACACGTTTAATCGGTTCAACCTTTTAACCGGCCATTTTTAAGAATTTAAACTGAAATATGTAATAATATATTTGTCCTCATGAATTATATGCTCTGTGTTCAAATCTGCTTCTAATTGTAGCATATATTTGCATAATGTAATATCTATCTTGATGTGCTTCTTGATTTAACTTCTACCTGTAAATGCTTCTCATAGGGCAGTTATGACTTGATTATAGCTAACATCTAGCTCTTGCATTTCAAAGTAAGTATAAACACCTACTTCTAAGTAATAACCTTATTCCTTTTCCAATCTTTGTGTTGTTTAGAAATCATGCGGGTATCAAGCATGGTCAACGACCATGGATTCAACGATTTTGACAGGCGTCGTTATAGAAGTCCGAGTCCCATGTCTTCACCAATTATGAGACCCAACCTACATGGCAATGGATTCGGGCCTTGGAATGGAATACACCAAGAGGTATGTATAACGAATTAATCACTGAAAAGTGCAAAAAAAAAGCTTCCTTATTATACTCATTATTTTCAACTTCTGATTCTGAAGGAATTTTCTTTAATTGTAGATATAAGATCATCAAAGCTCTGTACCATTGACTCCCATGTTCTTTGGCTGGCATACATTAGCTTGTGTCTTTATGAGCAATACTAATAAGCTTTGTTTATATGACAGAGGTTAGGGTTTCCTCCTCCTGGGACAAGTATGGACTGGCAAGGCGCACCGCCAAGTCCTGGCTCTTATATTGTTAAGAAGATTATACGCATGGAGGTTCCAGTTGATGCTTACCCTAATGTATGTGTTCCACAGCTTTTGCGATTTATCATCTAGCAGATAAAATGTGTAGTTTTTAATGTCTGCTATTTTCACTCTGCTCCAGTTCAATTTCGTGGGACGCATTCTAGGACCAAGGGGTAATTCTCTAAAGCGGGTTGAAGCATCAACTGGTTGCCGTGTTTTCATTAGAGGGAAAGGTTCTATCAAAGACGCTGATAAGGTAACAAACGTTTGTAAATGTTAATTACTTTACATTTATGTACTCATGTAACTTGTGTTATATAAATTAAACAAAGTATTGCAGCAAGCTAGGATGAGAAACTTCTTTGCTATGTTTATTTAATATCCTTTGTAGAACTCTTGGAACTGCTTCACTCTACCCTTCTTTCCTGATTAGTAAATCCTAACTATCCATCATTGGTGTCACCATTTCTGCCATGGTCTTTAGTATTTCAGAATTCTGGTTTGCAAATTTTTTCATAAATTGATCTGAAACACAAAGAAACATTGGAAACACATAAATGAACTGTTTAAAAAATTGTTTTCATGAACTATTGTGTGCCTCAAGGCAGACTTTATATTGCCTGCTGATTAGTTTGCTTTCCATATAAACCTTGTAACAATAGTAACATTGAGTAATGTATTTGCTTACATGTATTGGACAAATGTATTGTTCTAGAATTTCAGTTTTCTATTTAATATTTGGGTTCATGATATATGGTGTTGAGTTTTCACCTCTCTATAGAACATTTATTAGTCTTTACCCCTTAAACCCATTAATGTGTTATATCAATCATGTGATAATTAAGCAGCCTTACAACATATATTAATCTTGATTGCTGAAAGATTCCAGGTTGCTCCTTGTCCATATTGTTTCCCCCTTTACCCTCCAAAAAAACACAGTTACACATCTTTGTTTTTATTTATAGGAGGAGAAGCTGAAAGGAAAACCTGGCTATGAACACCTCAATGATCCACTGCATATCTTGATTGAAGCTGAGTTGCCAGCCAATATCATTGATACAAGATTGAGACAGGCACAAGAAATCATGGAAGAACTGCTAAAGCCAGTGGTAAATGTACCTTAAATTCTGCCCACATTGTATGACTTCATGTATTAATTTATTCTGAAGTTTGGATAATACCACTTCACAATTTATAATTTAGAAATGCGCTACCATGACATCCATGTGAGGAAAGTACCACTCCAATTTTTTTGTTTTATTTGGTTAATGCTATTACAGGCTAATGGCACAAATTTTTCACCAGTTATGTTTTTTTATCAGTTTTTCCCCATGAAACTGAAAGGAATTTTACATCTCCATGCTTATTGGACTAGTTACAGCTATTTACACCTCCGGGGTTTGTTCACGTAACATTTTAGGGGTACCTCCACCTCAGGTACAAGTCATGGTAACTTCACCTGACCCCTCATGCTTCATGCCTCTTTCCTCTCGTTCACAGCCCAGTGCCCAGTGGCACCACTTCGCATTGGCCCTGATGTCCTCATTGTTGCAACTGGTTAGTGTAGTATGGGGTGCAGATCTAGGCTGGAGACAGTCCTCAACGCTAGTCGCTAGGACAGAAATCATTTCCTTTCTCTGATTGTGGTTCTGCATGTGACCCTATGAGCATCAGGAGGCACTCCTACAATGCAATAGAACTGATATCCAGTAATTAATTGGAGTTAACAACTTAACATGAACCTTAAGATTGTCGATGATGGTCTAAATTTGCAAACTTAGTCTACTGCCAATACTATACCTATGAAGTGTTGTAGTACAAACTCTACAGCCTTTCAGGAATACAACATTCATCATAGTAACAAAATAGTTGCAACTTGAGGGCCAAGAGAGAAGACGCATCAGGAGTAATAGCTAGGCCTGCAGCTTTCCTCAGCTGAGGGCATGTTTTGGTTATTTTCCTGGGAAAATGAGCAGTGGTCTACGTTGAAATTTAACCCATAGACACCATTGCCATTTGAAAATGGTTGTTTCCCCACAAAAGGAGAGAAAAAAGAGGTGTTTGCTACTTGCCAAGAAAGCAGAGAAATAAATAATGTTGCATCAAATCATAAAATTGAAGTTAAGTACAGGACAGATAGCATGCTTCATAGTTTTTAATAATGAATATTTTGATTGCTTGTGTGCAAACCATCATTAAGTGGAATGCGGTATGTTTGTACATCTGGTGTTGTATATGGTACTCATCTTCCCAAAGTACATAGCAACTCCATACAACATATCTGGGTTTATGGATCTGCAAACATTTAGTTTACAATGATGGGCCCAAAGGCTGATGACAAGGCAAGGGTTTAAATTTTGGGTGCCAGACCAAATCGTGCTACCCTACAGACTGGCTTATTTCCATTTCATACCCCTGGGACCATTTTTTGGTTTGTGTAATTCAAAGTCTATATGTGATGCCACTAATGGAGCTTTGCCCATTTATTTGGGCTATTTGCTGTAGCTCTTCTTGAATCTTGAGTAGTAATTTATTGTTATTTCATACAATGTTTCTTCAGAGTTTTTTCTACGGTGTTTTCTGTGAATTATGCTCTGTAGGTTGCTTTGCTTACAGTTCTTACTGCAGTTCATAACTCATTACTTCTTTGTTTGTCTTTGTAGGATGAGTCGCAAGATTATTATAAAAGGCAACAGCTGCGGGAATTAGCAATGCTGAACTCTACTCTGAGAGAGGATAGCCCTCATCCTGGAAGCGTCTCTCCTTTCAGTAATGGTGGCATGAAACGTGCAAAACCGAGCCATTAGCGCATATGGTTCGATCTCACCCCTTTTGTCAAGGTCAATGAGCCATATGCCCTTAGGCATGCCACCGAGCTCGAGTGGTTCGTTCGATGGGCTATTGTGTAAGAGACAGTATGCCTTTTACTGGATGATTAGTCTGGTACCAAACGGTTTTCTCCTCTGGATAAGGAGATCGATGGTTAAAACTGCCTCAAATCTTTTGGCCGGTCCAGACGTGTTGTTGTAAGGTTCACATTCATTTTGTTCGTTATCAACTGTTAACCCTAGTAGCTTGTGATGCTAAGATAGGTGGTTTTCCTTTTTCAGGAGAGATTAGAGAAGTCTGGTAATGTAAGGTTTCAATTTAGAAGTTTAGTTAGATTGTATCATATCTGTCTGAACATCAAGGAGTTGCAAAATGCAGGTGATGACCATGTTAAGATGATAGTTTGATGGGAACATGTGGATACAGGGCTCTCTGTATTACAGTGTGGTGGATGGTTGGAAAGATACAATTTAGTCATACATGTTTGTCTTTCCTAGAGCTGTACATGTCTTTGTCAAGCCTAAAAACAAAATTTAAAATTTAAAATCAGCTTCAGATTGTAATCCATAGAATGGGTCTTACCGATTGTGGAGGTAAGCAAATTGTAACGTTCAAAGAGATGGAAGACTGCTTGAACCCATGCAGCTACTAATGAGCGTATTCTGGTATGCATTGGAATACAGCCCTTTGAACATGTAGCATTGGAGATGCTGGTATGCATTGGAAACCGTTGAGACAAATATTATCGAAGGAACTAAACAATGTCACAAATACCTGTAATGTCTAGATATTTACTCTTTCAAAAAAATTTTGGGTATCAGTATCTTTATTTATATTTTTTGAAATACGGTATAAACATGATGCATACATATGCATAGACTCAACCCTTATAGATACGCACCGTACCCCTATAAATAACTCCGAGAGAATAGACATCAGAGGTGGTTTGCCATCGATGGACATATCTCTAACTATTAAAAGAATAATAAGTTGTAAATATGAACACCCGCGCTGAGTCAGAGACTCGAACTCAGTAGATATATTTTACATTGTAATATGTTTATTTACATTGGATGCATTAAAAACATTAAACATACATTTAGCGTCATCCATCTAAAGAATGCTTCCGTAGCACTAAAAATTTTATTGAAATGTATAAATACACCATAATAGGAATTAGTAGTCAAAATCGCACTACAAGTTAATAGTCGAAATTGTATTAAAGCTGCCGGAAAAAAACATGTGTTTCCTCGGAATGCGTGATGACAGCAGCAGCTAGTGTCACCAACATGGGGCCTATCTAGCTAAGCAGCTAGTTGACGGCAAGTAGGCGATGTCGGCCGTTAGCGTGTCAGCCTTGATTGCGTACGTGCTCTCTGCAACTTGAAGGCGAAGAGGCCTCTCTAGCTACTCTAGCTACGAGCACAGGCGACACACAAAAGCCGTGGCTTGAGCTGGGTTGGCTAAACCGCCGGTAACTATGTAGTTATCATCCAAACCATCGATTCGGTATGGTTATCGACGGTTTGGTTTAAATAAATTTTATTTAAATTTTAAATTTTTAAAAAAATCTAAAAAAATTTTAGTAGGCAATGAATAAAAAAAGTTTATGAAAATTTTATATTTTAGAACTTCATCAAAATTTAAAAAAATAAAAGATAGGTGGAATATGATTTCTACTTTATTTAAGTGTAAAAAGGATAGTAAGGATTATGTAAAAAATTGTGTAATATTATATTGTTTTTCTAGAGATATCTACAAATTTTTTCTAAATTTTCTACAATTTTTTAGAATTTTTAATATGTTTTATAAATTTTTTTACAATTTTTTCTTTTTAGCTTTAACATACTATGATTACCGCGGCTTACCGTATGATTACCACGCGATATCGTGCGGTTACCGCGACATTATCGCTGTAACCACGCGATAACCGTGAGATTTGAAAATTTTGAATTTAAATTTTTGGAAATAAAATTCATGTGATTTTAGATGGTTACTATGATAACCACGCGGTAATCGCTATACTTTAGGAGACGATAATCCCATCCTAAACGGTATGATAAATAGTGGGCTTGAGATTTCCCCGTTTCAGCCGGCCCCTTGTCTCCCTTTCTCCAAGTTGCCCACCTCCGTTATCCGTACTTCTGTAAAATGCTCTGATATTTTGGTAAGGTATGGCGATCGATAGGGAGGCATGTGATGATAGCTGCTGGACCAGAAAAAAAATAATTTCTTAGACACATCATAGTATAATGTCACATACGTAAAAAAGTTATGTAATTTTTTAGTGGATAAATATCTGGTAGAGAAGTGGTATGTAATGTTTGTTTATAATTGTATTACGTAATATCGATTTTTTTTAATCTATGTATGACATCTGAGTTGAATTTTCGTTTTATGGTTATGCTTGTCTAAAAAAATTACTAGTACATTAATGCTTTTCTTAATTCAATGGATTCAGCATACAATGAGTAATATTATTGTATACTTATTTATCAATCGTTAATGGTAGGAAGCTATGGAATTACGGCTTTCGTTCATCTATTCACCATTCCTGTTATCGTAGCTCTAGGCAAATATTAGGGTTTTGGGGTAACTCTTTTTTCAAAGCAATACGAGGTAACTGATATTATTATAAGTCATGTGCAACTATTATTATCTATGCTTGATATTTTTGACGTAACTATCTATGCTTTGATATCATAGTGTCATTGATAATCCCGCATTGACAAGATACTATATGGTTAGATCAGTCTTATGTACACTAGTCTTGAAAACAACGATCATATGAATACTTTTGAAAGTAGACACTACAATAGCCGACTATTATTACCGACGGTACAGCATATTTTTCCCACTAATAATTGTAGAGAGAAGTCAAGTTAGGGTCTTTTCATAATGTTTACCAACAAGGTGGTGTTGAGCACTACAATAAATACGTAGTGTTACAAGTGAGTGATTGATATTTATGATAGTTATATTTCAGACATTATTTCTTTTGAATTACTTAATGATGAGGAACCAAGAGCTATACACCTTATTTAAAACGAAAGTAGTTTCACTATACCAATGATGAAAATAGCAACATCGATATCTCAGAGTGAAGTTCTTAACGCAAGCCAAATAGTCATATATGCTATAACTTCACGATACAACCGTCTTCTCTGTATCCATATAAAGCAAATGTGGTGGTAATGGTGGCTCTACTACTGTCCTACCCTACTAAATCTTTTATAGTGTTAAATTCTTATTAAGTTTTGACACTACTAATTATTTGGTAGGGTAGAGTTGTATATTTGGATTGGTACTAATATAAAGCCAATCATTATAAAAAACTAATATAAAACCAAATTTTAATGCTATTAAGAAAAAATATTCTAGATTAGTGCTAAATTACTCATTGCCAATGATTTGGTTTTAGTCCAAACAATCACTACTACTATAAATTGACACGGCATTTTGGCATCAATCCAAAATAACCCTTTGTATCGGGTATAAAGAAACAAAAAAATTTTGTGCACGCACTGCCAACAGTGACAATGAACACAGATATTTTCCAAGTCACATACAAAAATAACTTCTGCTGCATAAGCAACAAACAGATCGAAAAAGAAAGGAAACTTTTCTTCTCCATCACACGACGAATACTAAAAGAAGCCATCGAGCTTCTCCATTTTTTTACTCCTGCAGTCCATGATCATCCTGCTGCTGCTGCTTGCTGCTGTCAGACATCAGTTGTTGCAGAGAAGAAAAGTTCAGAGGCCTCTACACTGCACGTGCACACACACTAAACAAAAGAAAAAAAAAGATAATCTGCCGCTGTCATCTCCACCACACGCCCCAAATCCAACGGCTGGACCACAGCCACAGTATGATCACCAGGATGACAGCATCCAACTCATCCTTAAACAAGTCACATTTTAACCTCTACCAAACAAACCAGATGGGGTAGATTTCCAAGCTTTGACCACATCCAATAAACCAAACCAAACCAGATTTTGAATCAATCTTGACTCCATTCTTTTCCACAAATTTTCTTCGAATCGATCGATTACAATGTCAACACAATGTTACCACTACATTACATGAGATGAGATGAGATATAATTTATCAGGTATTACAGAATATTACAAATCAGTTTTGAGTTTCTCCCCAAATTCCTAATAGCAGCTGCTGCAGGAGAAGCATATGTATGTACAAGATGATAATAGCATCAGATCAGATTAACTGCATCAAATCACATCAAAAGAAATGATCACTAAGCTTTTCACATTAGGATGGTTGGTGTTATTGATTTTTTTTTTCTGGTTTGGAGATTCTAAGTTGGTGGCATGGCAGGTCGGGGAGGAGAGGATCAGGCGCGGCCGGTCTCCTCGACGGCGGCGGTGTTGGGGGCGGGGATGCGGCCGCCGCAGCCCGACTGCTTCTTGCGCTTCCCGGCGGCCAGGAGAGGCCACACCGGCTTGGGGACGAAAGGCGCCGCCGCCTCCGGGAGCTCGAGCTCTATGCTCTCCTTCTTCGCTGCCGCCATCGGTGGTGACGGCGGCGGAAGCGGCTTCTTCTTTGGAGGCAGTAGCATCAGCGGGAGCCGGGTGTTCTCCTTCTCCGGCGGCGGCGGTGGTGGTGGTGGCAGTAGCGGCTTCTTCTTTGGAGGCAGCGGCGGCGGGAACAGCAGCGCCTTCTTCCTCGGAGGCAGGGGCGGCGGAAGCGGTAGCACCTTCTTCTCCTCGGTCGGCGGCGGCGGTGGAGGTGGAGCAGGAGCTGGGACTGGAGGAGCCACGCAGCGGCGGGAGGGGAAGTTGAGGGCGGCGGCGGGGCCACGGAGGCGGACGCAGGCGTCGTCGTAGGCGGCGGCAGCGGCCTCGGCGGTGTCGAAGGTGCCGAGCCACACGCGGCGGCCGCGGTCGTTGGGGTCGCGGATCTCCGCCGCCCACTTCCCCCACGGCCGCAGCCGCACGCCGGTGAACTTCCTCTCCACCTCGTGGCACCGCAGCCACGAGCGCTTCACCACCACCCGCCTCGCCGCCGCCGCCGCTCTCACCCCCACCTCCCCCTCCTCCTCCTCCTCCTCCTCCTCCTCCTCACTACTCGACGAATCCGTCGCGTCCTCATCGCGGAAGATGATCCGCACCACGCGCCTCCTCACCCCCACCTCCCTCTCCTCCCCCTCCACCATCGCCGCACCCCTCCTCTTAACACCCATACCCCCAAACCCAATCACCTCGATCACCCCAACAAACCTCCCGCTCACCGCGTCCTCAGACCATCCGCCCCTCCATACCCGCCCCGATCGCTAGGGTTAGGGTTCCGATCCCCTCTCTCGAACGAATTGCTCGGAGGCGTGGTGAGATTGGAAAGCAAGCGAGAAGAGAAGAGAAGCGAAGCGAAGAGGAGAAGGGGAAATTGGGGAAGAAGACGGAGAGGCGCACGCTATTATTATAAGCGGAACACTAAAAGGGTAAATCGGTAATTACGCGGTCGGGGAGTCCCTCAAGGAATCTCGTCCTCAGGTGTGGACGCGTCCACGTGGCGGGGCGACCGCCGTGCGGGGCATATTCGGTCCGCAGGAGGAGGGGGAAATGACCGGAATGACCCTAGTGGGCATCTGGAATATTCCACGCAAGCTCGAAAATTCAAACGGGGTTAAGAGGCAGTGATCGAGTTTGAACCTGGCAGCCGTTTCTGGAAGCAAAGCTGGACTGGCTGGAGCCAGCAGCCTACTGATGGCAAGTGGTTAATGGCTTCGAGCCAACCAAAGCTATTATTACTACTAATTTTGGTGCTTAGTTCTTTATTTGCATCAAGTTTAGAGCTATTCTTTTGTAAAAGGAGCTAATTGTATATTTGTTAGTCATGTAAATAATACTTATGTTGTTATTGAATTTTATGGATAATAATAATCGAGATGGTCATATCTGGCCATTTAAAGTTGTAATATATTATAATAGAATTGATTGTATCTTACTTTTATGATGGTTGGATGCTTGGGTTATATTGTTCGTGGAATTATCACTTGGCATACATGATGTGTAATAAACTTTATTCAAACCAATGTTTCATGGAGAAAAAACAAATTAGCTTGCAAAATACATAATGTATGTTATACTTCATAACAAAGAGCTAGTAACATATAACATGAACCAAAATCGGGCATAAAATTCAACTATTGAATATGTAGTGGCAATAAAAAGGTAGTGCACCTGCATCTCAACAATTGATCAAAATGAATAATAATGTGGCTAAAAACATAAGCTGGTTACATCGTCTCTCAAAGTTTTAGTCCTAAGCACATGCTTCTTTTATATGAAAGGCACCTTTATAGACAACTTTGCATGTTATTTTCTTAGCCTTCTCCATATACATGTTGACGGTTTTCACTTGTTTGGAACAAGGTGGAGTCAACAGGTGATCAAGATGTTATTTATTCTCTTCTTTTCTTCGTCTTCTCTTCAAGTGGATAGCAGTATGCTAAACTTTCCTCTTCTACTTCTCCTTTCATCTATGCCCTGCTCTACCACTTCCCTGTGGCTTCATGATATCAAGTGCCAATTAGGAGGATAGGGATTTGGTGTGTTAATGGTAGTAAAGGGTGTTGGAGCCAGTTTAGCTGCTAACAACTTTGTCATTGGCAATAAGAGATGACCATCAACTAATATGTGCTAGGCCTTTCACTATGAAGTTCATCCATTAGTAGAGATAGATATATTTAGCTAGAAACACTACAGCAATAGGTCAAGCACCCTCCTAGTGATAAGAATAACAAATGTTTTGAGGCACTAGTAGAAGCATGCCAAGGTGAAATTGACGATATCTCACAGGTGTTCCATTACCAAAGTAAAGCTTCAAGCCTTCAACTTTGAACTCCTGCAGAGGTATCTTCTGATCCACTTCACAGCTTCCCAATACGTCCTCTAGGATTTGACATGAACTTACTGATTGTACTAACTGCATGAGTAATATCGGTCATCCATAAACTTGGCGTTTGTGGATGGAATCCTCAATAAGGGTTAGAAATCATTTAACAAGGGGTTTTTGTTATTCCATTTGCTACTTTACAACATATCTGTGATGTGTTTCAAGAAAGATATATTATCAGGCCTCTTTTATAGGTCTTTCACGATACCACACTTCTACCTCTAGAAGATTGTATAAAAATCAAGCCAGAAAACATATGCGCTTTATATAGCAACAAAGTGCTAATTTCATGTTCTTTCGCTTGAAAGCTCAGTCCCCTTGCTTCTTCTTTTGCTTCTACACTCATGCTTTCAACAAGTTTGTACCGGTCATCAATCAAAGAGGGAGCTCCAACCTCCACATCTAGCCGCAAGCAACCTAAAATGTTGGTTCTATCCTAAGCAAGCATGGGGGACCTAGTGGGAAGAGGAAATAAAGATAAGGGGAAGAAGCTGGGTAGAGGAATTGATCGACTTTTCAGGCTCAGGACTAGAAGATTGCAGGTTTGAATCATGTCCCTGCCTAATCACATCATATACTTGTACGATTCCTGATCACCTAGGTCATCTATGTTCGAGTCCCCTGCCTAACAAATAGAAAACAATGTGTGTACTTGGTCACAGGGGAGGGGGGGGGGAGGGGGGGGTGTTTTGTTGGTTTGATCCTAACCATGGAAATTGTTGCTAATATCAAATCGAGATTATGTGAGTGTTTGGTATCAGAATCCCTGTATTCTGGGTTTCCGTTGGTTAAAACAAAGTGATTCAAAATCCTCTTTAGCTATGCACAATGACTCTATATCCTAATAGAGTGAGATTCTTACCTCAGGATGAGTGTGGGCCTCCATAAAAGGAAATGCAAGTGAAAGAGAATTTGCATGTTTCTTTCCTAGACTAAAAGCGGTGGTTATTGCCTCCCTATGCCCAGTGGTGGAGCCACCGCCTTGGGGCCCTGAGCGGCCGTCTGGGATAATTGGCATACATGTAATACAATTTTGATGCTAATGTAGGGATTAAAAATATAATTTTCTTGGAAAATATTCTGTGTAATTAGATTTTCCTTAGGTCTAAAGGTTCCAAGCTCCACCACTGCCTGTGCCTAAAGCGGGAAACACGACTAGCTAGGTGGGCACGACTATGGTTCAAGTCTTAATTGATCGAGTATATCCATAGGTTCTGGGGAGATGAGGTGTAGAGCAATCTAGTTAATCTATCTATACTGAGTACGGAGTACAAAGGGCCATTGGTTTGAATCCTAGGACTTTGATAGGTAGGGCTGAAAAAGGTCGGTAAAATTTCCAAACCGACCGACGCTGTTTTCCGGATTTTACCGACCATTTTCTTTTTTTTCGGTACTAGTTGGAAATAATCCAGAAGACGGTACCGGGGTCTCGGAAACGGTATCGGAAATGATTTCAGCAGTTTACCGACCATTTCCGAAGTTTACCATATTTATTCAGAAATTTACTGATTGTACTGATTCGGAAATTTACCCTAGAACTGCTTCTCACCTCATCCCCTCGCTCAGTCTCTCTCTACCTCTCACTTAGCCTCCCACGCTGCCCCGCCGGCCTCCGCCGAATCCGCCGCCGGCCTCCGGTCCGCCGCCCCGCCGGCCTCCGCCGCCGCCCAGTACCCTACCCCGCCGCCCCCTCCCGTTCGGCGCCCCGCCGACCTCCGTCTACCGCCTTGACGGCCGACCGCTTTGCTTGCCTGGCGCCCCCACCGCTCTGCCTGTCCGCCTGCTTGGCGCCCCCTCGGCCTCCCCGGACCAGCTGCAGGCTGCTCCTCCGTGGTTCAGTCGCCGCACTGGTAGCCGCCCAACGCCTATGGCCGATGAGGATAGCCGTGCTCTGATTATAGGGGATGCATTCGCACTTCCATCTTGTATGTTGTCATGTTGGACATCGCTATTATCATGTGATATCGCTATTATTATGTTCATTTCTGTGATGGGTGATTATTATGTAACATCGTTATTATTTTTAGTGATTATATGAGTTACTCTAGACATCACATATGAAGTAAAGTTATTTTCGATCCGAATTCATGGATGTCTGACCGATATCGATGAATTTCCAACCGAGCAACTTCGTTTACGATGTTTCCGAATTTTTTGAATCCGTTTCCATTTCCGACATTACTATTTCCGATTCCGAATACAAAATATGAAAATAGAAATGATTTAAGAGTTTTTCCGATCATTTCCGACTGTTTTCAGCCCTATTGATAGGGGACAAAGTGCAAGGACTTGTAGCCTATCTGTGGTCGGGAAGAAGGGCAAGGAGCACACACAAAGTAAAAGGAAAGAAAAACAAGCTTATTTTGGATATTTAGCCCATTACTAGGCTTCTTGTATTCGATATCTATATAATATTGTAAAGCTATTTCACAAGTTTGATTTACATATTTCAATTATGCTATTTGTCTATTAGCCTCCTCACCTTTTTCAAAGATTCTTTTGACATCATGATGTGCTTTTGAAATTTTCCTATAAAACAAACAACTGTTTCTTAAACAGTTTAGGATACAATAGACCATAGTAGAAAGTGAGAATTATTTTTTCACATATAGCCAACTTCAAGGTCCAATTAGCACAAGAGCTGCTCCCTCAACTCAACTCCCGGTGAATACATGTTAAAAAAAAACTCTTCGTGAATTTAATAGGTTGGGATGTCTTTATTCTATTTTGTGTGTGTTTGGTTTGTGTATTAAAAAAAAATATTCGTCTTACATTCGAGACGGATCTATTCGGCCAAAACGGCCAGACCGCACCGACCCACTCTCGCGGGCGCGTGACGCGGTGAGCTTCTGTATGTGATCCAGATCCAAAGCGAGCGACAGGGGAAAAAGCGGCCAGCGGCGACGGCGCGGCCAGGTACTTATCGGCCTCCTCCCTCGTCCATCCTCCCTCCCCCTCCCTCTCTTCTTCTCTCTCTCTCCTCGCGGCTGCTCATCCCATGGACGACTGCAGTGGTGGCGGTTAGGAGGTGAAGACGCCAGCGGCGACGGCGCGCGCCCAGGGAGCGGCGACGGCAGCCAGGTACTCCTCGGCCTCCTCCCTCGTCCATCCTCCCTCCCCCTCCCTCTCTCTCTCTCTCTCTCTCTCCGGCTGCTCATCCCATGGACGACTGCAGTGGTGGCGGTAGGAGGTGAAGACGCCAGCGGCGACGGCGCGCGCCCAGGGAGCGGCGACGGCAGCCAGGTACTCCTCGGCCTCCTCCCTCGTCCATCCTCCCTCCCCCTCCCTCTCTCTCTTTCTCTCTCTCTCTCCGGCTGCTCATCCCCCTATGGACGGTTGCAGTGGTGGCGGTAGGAGGTGAAGACGCCGGCGCCCAGTAACCTCGTCCCCGCGCCCTCCTCTCTCGCCGGCTGCTACTTTGTAGCCAAGGTAAGAAACCCTAGCACTGAAACCCAGCACTGGAATGTCAGATCTGTGTGAATTTATTTATGTGATATGAATGTAAGGATTGACAAGAAGATTATTGAGTGAACAAGCCAGATATGTGTGAATTTGTTTCCTTTGCCAGATTATTGAGTGAACAATATCTTGCTCTATGGAGGCAAGATAGATGTAGGAGTAGGACTACAGACATAAGACTTGAGGTCTAAGAATTGAGGTCCAAATTTGAATGCAAAATGCCATCCAGCCATTTCTAGAAGACATTTCTTAGAAGAAATTTATCCTGTCACCTTTCATATTTCTGACCCAGCCATTAGGGAATGAGAATGGAATGAAAGTAAAGATTGGGCACTAATCTATGGATTAGGGGCTTCAAGTTTTGTTGTCATCTTTGCTGTTTCTTGAAGTATCATATCCATTTCATGTTTCTTTAAGTATCATATCCTCTTTAATAGAGCATACCTAATGTTAAAGACATAAGTAAAAGGAGCATGATCAGACATTTAAAAGACATGATCAGTATAAGAAATAGCAATAATACATCTTTAGCAAAGAGATAGCTCAACTGCAATGATAAATTCATTTCATTTACAAGATGAATAAGCCGATGTTCATGTCCCAGTTTAAAAATTAGTCACACAAAATGCATAATGCTTACATTTACTTACAGAATATACTCGAGTATGCCATCAACTTTTGGTTTGCAGTTCATTGTTGGTGGACGCCTTCGCCGTGCTTCAACATGAAATCTTGTTGGGCATTCTTTGTTGTTTGATTCTCCTCGAACAAAATCATTCACCCTTGAAAATGGAATAAGCGCAAGCCTGTCCATTGAGTCCCTCCAGCCCTTCACTCTGGACCACATGATTTAGAAGGGAAAAAAAAATACTTGCAGTTGAATCAAAAAGAGCAAATTCACAGTCTTGACGAGTGATTCAAGCACCTAAGACACAGGGAAGTTGGCATTAGGTTTTGTGGTATGCTAAGACTGTTAGACATGAACAAGTATCAACAAGGAAGCTTTTTCATCTTCATCCTTTATTTTAGATGATCTTCATCCTTTTTCTAAGAACCCATTAGTAATCTTTTTTTTTTCAAACCAGGCAGTCAATAACTCCCAATTTGGTTGCAAAAGCACTGTAACAACACTACCTCTGAATGAGCTCACAGGCAGACCTTTCCAAGCAATCCCCTCCCCCAAGAACCTGTATCTTGGATACACTCTCTAAGTCTTAAATGTCTCAAACTATCCATCTTGGCTACACTCTTAACCCTCTCCCAAACTCACTAACTGCGCAAGGATGACAACCCCGTATGCTCTAAGATATTTCAGCGGAAATGTTTGCTAAAACTTCGCTCCCCAATTCCACTGGAACGGAAACTCAAACATCCAAGATTAACAGGATCATTAATAGGATTCAGTTGAACCCCCAAGTTTTTTTGGGAACAAACTGTCTGTTTGTTTTTAGTACTAAGGTTTAAGGCAAAGAGAAAAGGAGATTCCAGATCTAGAAGAGAAGCTAGGGGTGCTCTGCTCACCTGCGGCGGAAGGAAGCAGCAGGGGGACGCCGGCGCCACTGCTCGCCTCGCAGGATGGAGGAGATCGGCGGCGCAGTCGGCGGGCGGGCGAAGCCACGAGGAGGATGAGGGGACGTATGGGGAGATCCTCCCTCGACTAGGGTAGAGCGCAACGAGTCGAGCCCCAATTACGCTGGGATGTTGCCGGTATGGGCTTTCTTTCTATTTTTGGTGTATCGTTAGTTCACCTAGAGAATTTTTATTATTTTTTAAATCTTTTTATTTTTAATTTTTAAAAATAAATACTCCATAAACTTATTTTCCAAATGTGAACCTTTTGGCCATGCCACCCCGTCTGATGTGGCAGTACAACACTGCCACCCTAAGAATAGTAGGTGTGTTAGTGTTGTCTTGTGTGGTCAAAAGATTCAGATTTGAAAATAAGTTTTCGAAAGGTTTATTTTTAAAAATAAAAATAAAAAGGTTTAAAAAATAATAAAAATCTCACCCAGATGCCGTGTTTAGGCGAAAATCAATATCAGTGAAGCAGTAATAATCTAGAAATAGTGAGGACTTCTTCTTTAGTTCCGTTTTGTTCAAAATAGCATGAATATGGTACAAAAGGGCCCCGACTGAAGGACCGTTTGAATGAAATTTGCTCATTGGGTTTGACTTGTTAGAAAAGATCGAAAGTTGTCATATGTAATTGAAAGGTGATTCATTCCTAATGTTAATATTTTCTATGTGTGGTTTTGAGTCGCTCAAAAAGTAGATTTTGTACTTTTCTTTTGAGCTCCAATATGTGGAGTTCATCAATTTTAGAACTATAGACGTGGCAGTAATGATTAATACTAACGACACCGTCTAGATGTAAATGCTCCCTAACCAAGTTAGCGTATTGCCTCCCATTGTTAATACTAGGTGAACTAACGATACACCAAAATAGAAAGAAAGCCCGTACCGGCAACATCCCAGCGTAATTGGGGCTCGACTCGTTGCGCTCTACCCTAGTCGAGGGAGGATCTCCCCGTGTGTCCCCTCTGTCCTCCTCGCGGCTTCGCCCACCCGCCGATCTCCTCCATCCTGCGAGGCGAGCAGTGGCGCCGGCGTCCCCCTGCTGCTTCCTTCCGCCGCAGGTGAGCATAGCACCCCATAGCTTCTCTTCTAGATCTAGAATCTCCTTTTCTCTTTGCCTTAAACCTTAGTACTAAAAACAAACACACAGTTTGTTCCAAAAAAACTTGGGGGTTCAACTGAATCCTGTTAATGATCGTGTTAATCTTGGATGTTTGAGTTTCCGTTTCAGTGGACTTGGGGAGCGAAGTTTTAGCTATTACTAGATAATCCTTGTGTTAGCAATAGTAACTAGTAAATTGTGTCCTACTTAGTTAAGGATAGGTAATAGTAGTTAATTTGGATTTTACATGTGAATCATGAAGCTTGTAGTAGTTTCATGAAGCTCTCTCTACTAGTTTTTACTAGAGTCTTGTAGTAGTTACTACAATGCTTACCAAAGGACAGCTAGGAGTTGAGTTTAACTTGAGCTGTAAGGGTGTGTTTGGTTTGAGAACGAAGTGGGATGGGTTAGACCCATTCCTGTTTTTTGGGATGGGATGGTCCCAGTTTTTGTTTGGTTGGAGGGATGGAATGAATCCCCTTTTTTGTTTGGTTAGGGAATAGAAGGGGATGGAATGATTCTATAACCTATTTGGATGGAGGGATAGAGGTGGAATAACTAGATAGAGATACCTCCTTGAATAGGGTTGGTGAGGTTACCTCTCATATACAGAGCCCTCGTCATCCAAGCCCTCGTCAGAGGAGGAAGAGATGGCGCGGTGGGTCCAATCCTCCTTCCGGCCGTCGTCGACGTAGCCGAGGCCGTCGTCGTCGATGATGAAGGCTCTCGCATCCTTGTGGTGGCGGGCGACGAGTAGTCCTCAGCGACGGTGTCGTACATCGGGGCCTCCATCTTCACCTGGACGGCGGCGGCGGCGCGGGCACCCCCGCGGCGGATGGCGGCGAGGCGCTCGAGCGCCATGGAGCGCGCCACCGCCTCGGAGCCCCGGGCGCGTGAGCGGCAGCCGGAGGAGCCCCCGTCAGCGGATGCATCGTCCATGGATTCGCCTCCCTCTCTCTCTCTATGGCGTTTCGCGCGCAGAATTTGGGGAGGCGGGAGGAAACTCACCGCGCGTCACGCGCTTGCGACGTGGGTCGACGCGGTCCGGCCGTTTTGGCCGGACCAATCTATCCCGAATCTAAGAGAAATATTCCCTACTGGGTCCATCCCATCCCACCAAGCCCATAAACCAAACACACCACAAAATAGAATGGACCCATCCCAACTCATCAAATCCATCGAACCAAACGCATCCTAAAAGTCTGGTACTGTAGCATGTCGGTTACTGTAGCAACCGACTTGAATACTTATAAAAGGAGATGTATACCCTCTTGTAAAGGAGTGAGTGGGGGCTTGTGTAATATATGAACACACCTTTGGCTAGACTAAAGTGTAGTTGAGTGATCCTACCAACATTAGCAAACATTTCCGCTGAAATATCTTAGAGCATACGGGGTTGTCATCCTTAGGCTTGCGCAGTTAGTGAGTTTGGGAGAGGGTTAAGAGTGTAGCCAAGATGGATAGTTTGAGACGTTTAAGACTTAGAGAGTGTATCCAAGATGCAGGTTCTTGGGGGAGGGGATTGCTTGGAAAGGTCTGCCTGTGAGCTCATTCAGAGGTAAAAGATTACTAATGGGTTCTTAGAAAAAGGATGAAGATCATCTAAAATAAAGGATGAAGATGAAAAAGCTTCCTTGTTGATACTTGTTCATGTCTAACAGTCTTAGCATACCACAAAACCTAATGCCAACTTCCCTGTGTCTTAGGTGCTTGAATCGCTCGTCAGACTGTGAATTTGCTCTTTTTGATTCAACTGCAAGTATTTTTTTTCCTTTCTAAATCATGTGATGTGAAAAACTTACAAGTTTTTTCTAAGGCATGATAGGTTAGGTGTAACTGTCATACAGCACATGCTGTTTTTTGTTGTTGTTTGTCTAAGCTGTCCTCTTTGCACAGACCAGAGATTTTTTTTTTCTAATTTATATGAAGTACTTTGGCTTTGTTTTCGTTGCTTATTTGTGATGATTCCTATGCAAATGCAGATGGCCAGATGGGATGAAATTTTGACTCTTCCAGTTCAGAATCCACCAACACCGGAGTTTTCGGCAGCAGATATCATGTGGTCCAGAGTGGAGGGCTGGAGGGACTCAATGGACAGGCTTGTGCTTATTCCATTTTCAAGGGTGAACGATTTTGTTCGAGGAGAATCAAACAACAAAGAATGCCCAACAAGATTTCATGTTGAAGCACGGCGAAGGCGTCCACCAACAATGAACTGCAAACCAAAAGTTGATGGCATACTCGAGTATATTCTGTAAGTAAATGTAAGCATTATGCATTTTGTGTGACTAATTTTTAAACTGGGACATGAACATCGGCTTATTCATCTTGTAAATGAAATGAATTTATCATTGCAGTTGAGCTATCTCTTTGCTAAAGATGTATTATTGCTATTTCTTATACTGATCATGTCTTTTAAATGTCTGATCATGCTCCTTTTACTTATGTCTTTAACATTAGGTATGCTCTATTAAAGAGGTTATAACTTACATTAAGCTTTTGAACCTCATAACACCGTTAATTTCAGGTATTGGTGTTCTTTTGGTCCAGATGATTATAGAAAGGGTGGCTCTGTCCGCCCTAGCAGGAACTGTTCAACAAAGAAAAAAACACCTGCTGGTCGCCCTCATACAAAGAGGGGCTGTATTTGCCATTTTATTGTGAAGCGTTTGATTGCTGAACCATCTGTGGCTCTTGTGATATATAACCACGATAAGCATGTAGATAAGAAAGGAAAGCCCTGCCATGGTCCCATGGACACAATGGCTGTAGGGACGAAGGCAATGTTTGCACCTTATATATCAGATGAACTTCGTCTTCAGATTATGTCTTTGCTCTGTGTTGGTATACCAGTGGAGACCATAATGCAGAGACATACAGAAATGGTTGAAAAGCAGGGAGGGCCATCAAACCGAGATGATCTTCTTACTCACAGATATGTTAGGAGGTTGGAAAGGAAAATGCGTCGATCTGTTTATGAACTTGATGATGATGATGCTGTTAGCATTAACATATGGGTTGAAAATCACCAAGATTATGTATTTCTATACGAGGATTTTTCAGATACGGACACCTTTATCGTGGGCATCCAGACAGATTGGCAGCTCCAGCAGATGATTCAGTATGGCAACCGTAGTTTATTGGCTTCTGATTCAAAGTTTGGAACAAACAAATTAAAGGTTTGTCAATGATAGATTTTTTTATTGTTTGTTCCAGTAGTGCTTTAAGGTTTGCTTGATTTCTATTTGCCATTTTGCAGTATCCTGTACATAGCCTCCTTGTTTTCGACCAGCAGAAAAATGCAATTCCTGTTGCTTGGATCATAACTCCGAATTTTGCGCATGGTGAAACATATAGATGGATGGATGCTCTTTATGATCGAGTTCGTACAAAAGATCCAACATGGCAGTTGGGTGGCTTTATTATTGATGATCCCTTAGCAGATGTGCGCACGATAAGGTAAAAATGATGTTTTTCTATTTTAATCTAGTGCTTTAGTGTACTCTTTCTGGAATTGCAGTTCCTGAGTGTAATAGCATGCTGAACAGGGAAGTATTCCAGTGCCCTGTGCTGATTAGCCCATGGCGCATAAGGCATGCTTGGCATAAAAATTTAATGAAGTGCCCAGATATTGAGAATCGTCCAATGATGGCTAACCGACTTGGGGAGGTAATCTGCACTATCTGCAGAGGAAATGGTGGCATGGAATTATTTGAAGCCTTTCTGGAAGATTTTGTTGATTGTGATGGTTTTCTGGACTACTTCAGAGCTCTATGGTTTCCAAGACTTGGTTAGTCCATGTCTCTTTCCTTTATCACATTTGTTTAGTCCACATCTGAATTTCAGTTTTAGTTGTTTTGAGTCTACTGTTGTTCCATGAATTGTCCTATCACTATTTAACCTGCTAGTGCTGACTGCTGAATGTATTCCAGGGGCATGGATAACCACGTTAAAAACCACTCCATTGGCTACTGCTGAGGTTGCTTCAGCAATCGAGAGTTACCATCACCTGCTAAAACTCAGACTGTTGAATGAGGCTAATGAAAGAGTCTACCAGCGTGCAGATTGGTTGGTTCATAAGCTGGGTACGAAGGTCCATTCCTACTACTGGTTGGATGAATATTCTGGTAAGGACAACTTTTCTCGTTACTGGAGGAGTGAGTGGAAAAGTGGACCAAATCCATGGCAGCAGGGGTTGCAAATCCCAGATTCTGATGTTGTTGTCGAAGGCAATTGTGCCAGAGTGGTCTGCCAGAAAAACAAGGAAAGGTCCCATGTAATAGTGAATCCAGGTTCTGATCTTGCATTGTGTGATTGTAGCTGGTCCAGGAAGGGAAACATTTGCAAACATGCAATTAAGTCAACTAAAGTCTCCCGCCAAAAGGGACTGGCACCACCATCCTTGGCACTATTTCGCTATTACCAGGCACTGGCTAATGTTGTTCATTGCCCACCCAGTGACACTTTGATTAGTGACCATGCAGTTGCCATAGCAGTTTTTGTTAGAACACAGTTAGATTCGTTGTTGGATGCAACCAATGGTAATTCTTCAAACAGGTCACCTCAATCAGTCACTGAGCCAAGAGGATCTGATGTTCAGGAAGCCAGCATTGAGAATGGTGTATGTGCAAGTCAATCTCAGGCTGAGTCTGGTGATGAAGCTTCTGCTGAGCAGAATGGTGATCGAGACCTCCCTGTTCGCAAGAAAAGAAAGTCCGGAGAAGCATCTGACCAAGAATGTGGCACGATACAAAGCACACAACCTTCTGAAACTGAAAGCAGTCAAGCAACTGATCTGCAGGAACCTCTTGATTGTCAGGAAAATCCTGCTCACAAGAAATTAAAGTCGGTAGAAGCTTCTGATGGGGAAAATACTACTGCAAGGCAAGCGAAGCAACCTTCAGAAACTGAAAGTAGTCCAGTAATTGATCAGCAGGAACCTCTTCATCGTCAGGAAAGTCCTGTTCACAATAAAACGAAGTCTGGAGAAGCTTCTGATGGTGAGGAAACTACAGCAGAGCTGGTCACAGAACCTTCTGAAACTGAATGTAGCCAAGCAAATGATGAACCGAATGATTCTTCTGTTTAGGTTAGATTAGATGATGTTGTAGGGATGTTGGTGGTATCTGACGCTTTTATGAGCTTAGGCTATTCTTTTGTCTGAATATTGGGAGGTATGTATATTTTGTGCTACCTGACATTTATCAGAAATGGGGTGGTCCAACTGTTCAATTATTGAGCTCATGCATCTGTGTTAGGCAGAGAAGGAAGGTAATCATGTAATTTCTGCATAAAACACATGGGATTGACCTCAGCAATCATTATTATTTTTTAAAAGATTATAAATAGTCCATTGAACAAGAAGTGAGAGGCTGATGCGTTGTTAACACTTCAAAGTCAACCGATTGTTTCGAAATGAAACTCCATGAGAAACACACTGCATTGATCCAGCCTTATTAACCTCAGGACAGTTTTGACACACTTGTTAGCCAATTTTGATCATTGACCTCTACTGTCGTAGTTAAATTTAGATTAGTTTTAGAGAGAGCAGTTTCTAGACTTCTGATAGTAAGCAAATTCAGAAAAAATAATTGGAGTCAGCCTAACCTTACATCTACATAAATTTTACATTAATCTTAAACATACACCTTTTACAAGCAAATTAGTTGCTACTATTAAATGTCCAATTGTACAAATTTTCAATGACCACTCTTCTGGCCCCTCTTATCTCGCAGCATGTTCATGCTGGGAGCCAACAATCTTTATAGCGACCAAAATATCAATATCTGCTTCATGAGAAGAGCAAACTCCCGAGAAAATTTCAACCGACCCTCGCCTGGAAGATGCAGTAACAGAATTGTTTTTTCTCATCTCTCTTCTTTTATGAAAACAATACATGCTAGCACGTATAAAAAAAACATGCCGGCAGGCAACATCTACGAAGAACAATATACCCTTTTATAAGATGCATTTCCTGTATTGATGAGTATCTTTTCCAGGTCCTTTGCAAATTCATTAACATTTATATCCTTCCCTGTAGCACCCATTTCAGAAAGGGCTGATGCCATAGCATCATAATCCTCAGTCGCGAACGAAGACAAAAAGACCTCCATTGCAGCCCAGGTCCTTGGGGATATTCGATCGACGATTCCTGCAAACCAATAGTGATAAACTTTTCTTGACCACTGTGTGCTTTAACTAATAAATACTGTAGGAATTAAAATACCAAAGTGTTTGGATTTTTAGCAAATACAAGGTGCACCCTAAATTACACATCATGATGTGATGCACATTCTGTTATATATACGATATAAGTGAGTAACTGATCACTAACCAGGCAATATAAAAACAACTTGGAGAATCTGCTACATACCAAAATCGAGAAATCCGATGCGGCCATCACGAAGCAAACATAAATTTCCAGCATGCACATCTCATGGAAGGATTCACATGAAATCAAACTTCCAAACCTGCACATTTTGTACATGTCAACATGCCTAATCTGAGGCTTGAATAAGGCAAATGAATGGCAAAACTACCTAAATACATGTGTATGGAATCACAAGGATGCATGGAGCTTGGAGCACACCAGACATTAAGTGCAGTGACTAAATTCAGCGCAGGATCAAGAACAAGAGACCTTATAGAATCAGGATCAGTGAGTGGAACACCATACAATCTTTCCATAGTTAGGAAGTTTCTTATTATATTCTTCTATACCTTAGTGATACCAAAAAAAATTTGGATCTCCCAAAATACAGAAAAGCATGAAAGGCAATTTCTTAATTGCTATATGCTGTCTCTACTGCAACATATACCGTCAATTTCCTCCTGCCAGAACCTCAAGATATATTGTGCTCCACAATGAAATATGCCTTATTTGCTATTCGATTTGGTTAATTAGTGGGATACCCGTGGAGTTGTATGGTTACATTTGATAATATAATTGTATTTGATATAAAGCTCTTATATCTTTGATGAGAAGTGCAGTTGTATTGTTATACAACTATAACAACCCTAGTTAATCAACGATGTGACAATCTAGGTCCATCAAAACAAGTAGTAAAACATTTATTTTTTTTCTCTCTCTCGGTTATTGGGAGAATTTCTCAAAACAAGTAGTAAAACATTTCTTTTTTTTCTCTCTCTCTCGGTTATTGGGAGAATTTCTTGGATTTTCTGTTTAACTCATATTTTTCTGATCTTAGGATTATTGTGGTGCCTTCAATCCAACTAGTCGATTTTACAGATATAGATAGTACAGTTTGGTGCATCTAAATGTACCAACTCTGGCACAGTGGCTAATTAACTCTTTAATATGAATTGAAAAATTCATGTAAACGAACTGTGTGAAAAGCACAACCTTGCCTCAAGCCCTCAACCACCAAAATCAAAACATAACCTCATTGCCAAGCGAGTAATTTCAAGGCATGCGTTGCATGCTGCATACAGGAATCAAATATAGATTTTGACCTTCTGGTTGTACTAATTAAAGCAGTAAAATTCTGTTTCCTGCGCTTTGAGAACCACCTGGACCAGCGATTATTCTATAATAAACGAGGTTTCTTCCAGACAATGCATCTAAATAAAAAGCATTTTTAACGAAAAAGTGTTATCCAGTGAAAGATTCATTGGGAGATGACGAACCAATGTTGTCCTTTGTAGTTCAGGGTTTACAAATCCCAAAACACGTGCAACAGCATATATAAAATTCAGGTGAGCAACCAAAGTATCTTCAATACCAGGCTTGAGGACCTTAATAACCACATCCTTCTGAGAGCAAGATGAGAATAAAGTTATCTCAGTGCTTTAGCTCCAGACAACAAAATAGTTCAGATGGTCTCAACAGAAACCTGCACTAATGAGACAGAAGCTATTGCAACTCTTCACACAATATTGACTCAATCTCATTATATGGAACAGATGGTGCACTGTCAAGCTAGTTCTGAAAACTCTGCAGGAAACAAAGTTGGTGCGAAAATTGAGTAGAGAATACTAACAGGAAAAGAGAAAGGCAGGCATGTTGCCATAGCCACTTCATAACAAGTTATACAAAACTTACCAGAAGAAGATAGGCATCTCAAGACGACACTGTTAAAACTGGCAGCAAGCATGTAAAAAAAAAAGACATGGTGTTCGAAACTTCAGAGACGCACTACTTCAACTGCTATGTTTTCCTGGCATTTTGTCTGTTATCCTTGTTGGTAATTGTCACAATTAACACAAAAAAGGACAATGGGGGTTACAAGGACATTGTTGAAGTTCAACAAACAAGGTAAATCTTAAATTTTAAATCATTGGCATAACCGAAAAAAAGGTGAAAAGAAGTGGAAAAATATCCAAAGGCATAGACTGAATGTTTCAGCGCATCAAGAAGGTGCCAACAAAAATTTAATTTTAATAATACATAAAGAACTATATTGTTTATTAATCCAAAAATTGGTTGAGTTGTACAAAACAGAGCTATCAGAAGATGCTATCGAAACGTTCATCCTAATAGTAATACATACAGAACTATAATTTCGTATTTATAAATACTAAACAATATATGGATTTAGCAACAGAACTAAGAATCATTGATCACCGACGAACAAAAAACTCTGGCAAGGCCTTACAAGACTGGGTACTATCAATGACAATGAGAGTACTCTTAATCTTGGTGCACTACTTTAGGCAGGGGTGTATATTTAAATGCTCAACACACACTAATTACAACAAATTGTGCATTTCATTGGCTCAGCATCAGCATGCATTAAAGAGGAGAGGAACAGGGAATGGGCTTGAGCACTAATGACAACAAATGCACAGATAGAGAGTTCATCTCTTCAATCTGACAGTGCTGATACCACTTTCAACTGCGAGTTAAAGGTGTTGTGTTTATGTGCCTAAAAGCATAGCATATGCACAATAAACATGTAACTGCACTGCCCACCTTTCTTTATGCCTTTTCTTTTTGCAGCAAAAAAAAATTGTTGAAGACGAGAACTGATGCGTCTGTCATTTCCACATTTTAAGTTGTTAGACATGTGACATTTTTAGGGATAGACCGGTCCCCGAGGAATTTCATTGATTTGAGGATTTCGATTAACACTTTCAACTTACTTAAGATTCAATAAATTTCTTAATACTAGCCCACGGGTCACGTCTCCACTTTGACACATTAGCCATATCACTGCCTCTGTTTATTCCCCACTCCCCAGCATGGTGATGACTGTGATTCCCATGACTGAACCAACAACTGCTTTGTCATGACAGAAAATTTATCTTCATTTGCTAATCCAGCATAGCTTTCTTAGTTATCATATGCTATATAAGATTGTAAGTGCCACATAGGATGCCATGCCAGATCGTCCAAACTTAACTTGTACTCGCTTTAGGAGGCTTTTTGAACTGGTTTTTATAATCAAAGGGTTGAAACTCAATCGTTTTTGACATTGAGTGTGAAAGGAGGGGGTATCATAATAGCCAGGGCAGTAAAATATATGTACTTACTTCCACAAAAGAAATAAAAGATAAGTCAGCTTGAATTGATCTAGATTGCATTCTATAGTTGACACAGTACATGGTAATGTTCTTTGTACAAATGGTGGAACAGATCAGTGTCCATGCTTCAGCAAGATTGATGGAGGAGGCATACCACATCATAACTTCAGGTCTAAGATCTGGAGCAACAAATCATATTGCTGAAATGTGCATAGCACTCAAAGGAGAGTCCCTCTACTAGGAACGAAGTCCTCCTTTCTTTATTTCCTGTTTGCCATAGCCTGTTGGTGAAAACAAAAAGGAAAATAAATAAATAAATAAACAAACCATGGGCAGGGGAAAGCTTGCTTTGTTGCTGCGCAAAATATTGACGAAATTAATTTCTACCATAAAAGTTACTCATCTATCCAAAGAATATATTTGTAAAGATAGATAGTATGACATATGGGAGGCAGCTAGAGAAGGCAGCTTCTACTCTACCTCAAGAGGGCTTTTTGCTGATGCTAGAAAGTCAACTTGTGCAAGAATGGTTCTCGGGGACAAAACCAGGAATACGCCAACCAGTCACCTTCTCTGCAATCTTGAGGATACGGTATATCTTTCCCTTCCTTAAAACACAACAACTTACAACTAGCAGCAGTTAGCCCAAGTCGAATCGAAGAAAGATTGGAGTTGAGGCCCGACACGTCTTCTTCAGGGCTACGTCCCAGCAGACGCAGGCCGGCCATGTCGCCGCGCGCTCAACGATACCGGGCCGTCTCCTCCACCGGGACGAGCCCCTCGGCGTCTGGCGACTGCGTCCCCCACCCGCGACGGGACCCCCGGCGGCTGTCTTCCATGAGCGCAGTGGCCGTGTCCCCTGCGCTGGACCTCGACGGGCGGCCGGCCGCGCCTCCGTCGTCGGCCGCGTCCCCACGTGCTCGACCAATCACGTATTCCGCCGTGGTTCTTGGAAGCTCCGCAATGTAATCCACTATCGAATTTTTACTGTTAATAATTTAATTTATTTTTTAATTTATAAAACTATTTTTTTTTTTAGAAATACACTCTTGCCGCCGTGGGCTAGGGTGGCATTTAAAAACCGCCGTGGCCCAGGGCAGCAAATGGTCGGGGCCCACGGTGGCGTCATCAGGCCGTGACGACGGCCGACGGTGTCAGCGGGCCGGGGGCCACGTGGCATTGCTGCCCTGGGCCGAACGCAAAAAGCCATTTGCAAATTAACAAATTTTAAAATCTTCTTGCTAATTTTTCTGCCTTATTTTCTTGCTAATTTTTAATCCCAAAAATTTTGAAAATTTATTTCTCAAAATTAGATTCTTAAATTCTATTTATTGTGCCATTGCATTTATTGGGTCGATGTTAAAAAAAACCAAATATCATAGATTGTTCATGTCGTGAAGAAAACTTGTCAAACTGAGGGTATTTCTGGATCGCAACTCGCATTCCACTCCTCGTATGTCCGGATCGGCACTCGCAATCCACTCCTCCCGTCTTTCGCCTACACGCTTCACAAAATTTAGTTTTAATCGTGGTTTAGGGTATGTTTTTTGAAGTTTTTTTTATAATCCGACGATGGTGGGCGTTGGTTTGTAAAATCGTACTGATCATTTTTTCAAGTTTATTTTCGGTAATACTTAATTAATGACATAGTAATAGGCCGGTCCGTTTTACGTGAGGGGCTTAGGACCCCCAGGCGAACAGAATGTTAGGGCCTATGAATTTTTTCCCAAATTTTTACGCAATGTACGTACTGAATGATTTTTAATTCGACATTGGGAGACGATATATTGTATTATTCGTGATCCACTTGATCGATACTTAACGCAGTGCACGTAGAATAGCATAGTGATATTAGCTAGATGCGAGCCGTTCGCATTGCGGCATGATGAATGCGACACCCATAGTACGAAATACAACAACGGATATAACTTGTGAGCAGTACAATGTATCCGCTTGTTCTAGTCACCGGTTTCTAGAAAAGCGGGCGATTCGTTCATGGTACGATCTAGACAGGCTGTAGTCGGCTGGTGATTCTGGTTGCATGTTCTAGTGCCGTGATAGATCTGACGGCGTGAAATTGTCAATCCATTGTCTGAATTGACACCTCCTTGGAGGATCCTGTGGGACGAGTTTGATTAGTAAATTCGTCACGTTTGGTGAAGGTAAACTATCTGCAGGAAGTAAGGTGCAGCTTGAACTTACATTGATATCGTTGTCAAGAATGTTCGGACAAACAAAGCTTCTGCGTCGCAGAGTTCCTAGCCTTCTCGACCTGACGACCTGGCAACGATCACCACAAGCACACGTTGGATGGTCCTTCCATCGTGGTAGTCCGAGAGGTCGATTTCTCCAGTCTGCCCCTTCTAGCTTTAGACGTTGTTCGTGCTCCGCCCTCCTGGCCATGTATTGCGCCATGCTTTCGTCTAACGGGAGGTAGTCATATTCTGGGTTATCGTTGTCAATCCACTTGATGAAGCCGCAATATCTTCCCTCGGTCTGTTAAGGTAAATATCTTGGTGTAAGAGTCGTGGGCGTAAAAATGAATATGATAAAGACTTGACTGAAACACGTACCTGGGGACTCCGGTGCACGCACTCGAAGTATCTCCAGCCGTAAGTCTCCTCCTGATGAGATACGCGTAGCCGGCAACGGTCACCACAAAGGCATATCGAGCGTTCAGCCCAAGGTGGCAGTACCAAAGCGAAACCTAAATATCGCCAGTTGCAATCCTCCACGAAAAGAGGTGTAGGAGGCATTGTTCGATGCTGCTACAAGAAGAAAAAGAAATTAGTGAGGCAGGTAGTGGCTGTAGTTCATAAACGGTGCGAAGTTTGCCCGAGGGGCTGGGTGAAGGCCCTCTGCTACTATGATGGTGCTTTTATATAGGTTGTCGTACGTCTATTTCCCTATGAGACGTACATGTCAAAATATAAGGGACATGCATATGTAAAAAGCGATTGAAGTGGCCGACCATGTATTCAGAATGCCCGTGACGACGCATGACTAAAGCGACGCGCCGAAAGCTTGCTTGTCGCAATGTGGCGCACGCGGGGCCTATATTATGCAAGTAAAGGTGGTCCGTACTCGCGCATAGTATGCGCTAAAAGTGGTTTGTCCTTTTAAAATGGTAGAAACAGGACGGAGTACCGTTATAATATTTGTGAAAGGTCAGATCTGAAGGGTGGGATCGAGCTTAGAGGGGGTGAATATGGACATGAAAAATTTGAACTAAAGCGGAAGCAATCTGCAAACAACGGATATTCCGTAATAATATGATAGAATATCCGTTTGATCGGAATTTTCGGTAAACTTTAACGAAAGTTCCGTTTAAGGTTGTTAGCAGAGAGGCACAACGGAATTTACGCTCAAGATCAACGGAAGTTCCGTTAAAGTTGGAAAACAGAACCAAAATTCAACCTCAGGACTGAATGGAAATTCCGGTCCGAACCAACAGAATTTCCATTCATGACAGAAAAACTTGTACTAAAAAGGATTTTTAAAAGATTAAGCTCTTTACGATTTTGCGCACTAGTATTTGAACTCTAGGATTCAAAGCGACAACCCTCTTAATATTTTCCTATTATCGAAGATAAAATGACAATTACATTTTACCGATACAACAAGTTATGCGAGACCTATAAATAAATAAATACAACAATAGCCCTTAGTCCGTACGCCTCCTCGTCCTCCTAGGCTGCGCTCGCACGTGCCCGCGCGAGTACGTCAGGCGGTCCGCCGCTACCCCACGGATGGCTTGGACCGCCTGAGCAGTAGGGGAAGCACCGGCGTCGTGCGGCTGTGTGTCCGGTGCACCTCCGAGCTATGACGACCCGATCACGTCCTGCTCCGGAGCGAGGTCGTCCTCGGTAGAGATCTAAGCAGAGGTGCTCCGGGCAGATCCCCGCCCAGTGTCCCCCAGGTGGTGGTGAGATCCGCCGCATGGGGCTGGTAAAGAAAAGTTCGCGTCAGCCGAATAAAAAGTGCAGTTAGTTATGGAGAATATGTTCGAACCTGATGTACCTGACAAACCTCGCCCGATCGTGGAGGCTGCCGTCCTCGATCCTCCGGCGGTACTGGAAGGACCTGCTCCCCACGACGTACTGGCCCCTGCAGAACCCACCACTCCTGCCGATGTCCCTTCACCATGGGGACCTCGCATATGTATCTGCATCGGCGGGACTGCATCGGAACGGCGACAAGTCAGAGCACGGACGACCGAGCGCATCGTGTTGCGCATCCGGCTGAACGTGATCGTCTGCTCCTGCTCCGTGAGAGGGATGCCAGCCTTGAGGCGCTGGCACAGTAGGCTGAGCTCCGTGTCGACCTGCCTAGCATCGTCCGCCTGTTCAGCAGGACATGCGTGGTTAGTTGCGCGTGGTAACTACCGTTGAAAATAGTATGAAAACCATTGACTTACCGCGCAGAAGTAGTCCTGGTCGCGGTGTGTCGGGTATGCGTCTCGCACCCTCGCGACGTGCGCCTGTGGAGCCCCGGGAGTGAATGTCACCCGTAGTCTGGTACGGGGCTGGTACCAGGAAAGGTACTGCTCGTACATGTTGGCTGTGTGGGGTGGATCTCCGTGATGACGTCCTCTGTGGCTATGACCCAGTCGTTGATGTATTCGATGACGGTGGGTCTCCACAACCTACTGGCGGCCTGGCTACGCCGATTTAACCTGCAGAGTACAACCGGTGACACAATGCATAATAATACGGAATATTCATTTCCACACATACCTGTGAACGTGTTGTGGTACGGCCTGGAGTTGTGGATAGCCGAAGGTTTGGCGCATACCGAACTGCTGCATTACATGCTGCGGGCAGTGCGGCTCGACAGAAATGTCGAACAGCATCGGCTTCATCGTCAGCCAGTACGCCTGGTCCCTGGTGCAGAGGGACGACAGCCCAAGTGGCGCACGCGCCATCACTGCCTCGGCGCTGTACGGCTCCCAGACAATGTTGTCGTCCGTGATCCTGTCAAACTCCATGACGAAGTCTGGGTACGACTTCTGCACCTGCACGTGAGCGTACCGACGCTACAAACAGGTAAAGAGTTCTCGTTAGTCCAAGTAACATAAAAAACCGAGACGGTTCTAACACCGAACATACCTCACGACGACACCACACCGTCCCCATCGTCGGATAGTTCTCCGGTGGGACATCCACGTATAGGATCGGCTCGTACGGACTGTGGTCCACCACGGGGCGGCCGATTGCGAACCACTCTGCCGCCCAGAGCTGTAGGAGGAGTGGACAACCCGTGAAGACCGCTTCTGGGTCGGTCTTCCTGCAGCCGTCGCATAGACCCCTGTACGTGGCGGCAAGGACTGCCGATCTCCAACTGTATTGGGGAACATCACCGTCGGCTATTTCCCTCGTGTAAGGGATCAAGCCCTTGTCGACTGCGTGGCCGTGCGAGTTGGTGAACATCACCCACCCGAACAGCCACAACAGGTACGCCTTTAGGCTCCTCTGTAGTGAGTAGCGTCGGCTTTCGGGTCTAGCTGATCAGACTGTAGTAACATATAAGATAGTTGACACTGTAATTCTAGTACGGACTGAAGGACGAACATAAAACAACAAGAAAGCATTCTTACCGTGTAGCTCAGTACCCAAGCTTGAGGGGGGCTCGCATGCGTGTACGGGGAGATCTCGCCGACGAGGGGAAGCCCTGGAGCACGGTGAACCGGGGCGAACCACTGCAGGATGTTGTCTCGCCACGCCTGGAGCCCGTCAACTGGGCCCACTAGATCACCGGCTAGAGGCAGCCCAAGGAGGAGGCTGACGTCCTGCAGCGTGGGGGCCATCTCACCGCATGGGAGGTGGAAGGTGTGCGTCTCCGGTCTCCACCGGTCCACAAGAGCTGTGATCAGCGACCGGTCAATAACCACTTCTTCGCCGGGTCATTCGGGTCCACTGCGGTGCTACCAGCCTACACAGCGGCAGAAAGACCTGCTCCCACAACCTGACAATCAAAACAAAGCAAGTTAGTAAGTTCACATATAAGCTTCACAGTACAACGTTCGTACGTACCTAGTCATGAACAGGGTCCATGGGAAGGAGTCGCCTAGAAGGTTGAGGACGTAGGTACCGAGCTGGAGGTTCTGCACCACCGAGAGAAACGACCGATGGTCTGATCGGTGGCGTGATCCAGCAATCAGGTCTGGTAGTCATACCTGCAAGGAAAAAGAAGCGGAACGGATTAGCTAATTAAACATAGTGCATTACAGTCAAAATTAACAGACAACAAAGTACTTTTAAAAGGCAGCACTTGGCAAAAGTGAAAACAAAGAGCACATTTCAACAGACGACAATAGATATAAGCCGATCTAGCCACACTAAAACGAAAATCAGATAGCAATACATGCAGATTGGTACACATAACAGGGAGATTACATCAGCAACCAGCGGCTATACTACACAACATAACCCGAAGGTGCACGAGGACGCCTGCAATGACGCTGCCTATCAGTGGTGCCTTCCCCAGTTGGCCGCCTTCCATCGGCGCCTGATCCTTCCACAGGAACTTCCGCTGCATTTGGGGCCTCGACGTCTTTCGTGCACTTCTTGTAGGTATGTCCCTCCTCTCCACACCTATTGCAACGTTTAGCGCTAACGCCGGCCTCGGATTCGTCCATATCATTGCGAATCCTCCGTGTCCGACGGCGGCCTGCCTTGTTCCTTGCCTTCGTCGGGTCAGGGATGTAATAAACTGGGCTTGTGTCTTCAGTGAAAGTGCCAACGATACCGAAACCAAAAATCTCGGTACTCCATGTATGCATGATTGCTTCCTTTTTAAAGTACGGGGACATATTGGCGTTCATCAATGCCGCACTCCCCGCAAGCGGCAATGACATGAGAACAGGGCTTGTGGTACAAGCTTGGTTTCCGGCAGGAGCACTTGCATGTCCCATCTTCCTTTAGGACACACTCTTGCACAGGTTTCCTTGCGAATATGCCACGTCTGGACCTGTCGGCACACAATATCTCAAATCTATGCTCTCGTGTACCCTGCACTCGGACTCGGTGCTCTCTTGCCTTCTTGCATTTCTCCTCAAGGTACTCTGTCATTTTGGTGCCGAACCAAAGGTTTCCATCGGCCATAGATGGGCCATTCTGTCTGCACCTGTCGTAGAAGTATGTCTGTGTTCCATGTAGGATGAACTCCACGATGGCAACAAGGGGGAGTTGCCTCACACCACGCATGACCCAGTTGTAGACCTCTGCAAGATTCGTGGTCATTATGCCGTACCTTGCTCCACCTTCATCGTACAGCAATGCCCATTTCTCCTTCGGCTCGTGCTCGATCCACTGCGAAAATCTTCTAACCAAGGAACCGGGCCTCCTTCTGAATGTACCGTCATTGGTGGAAAGTGCACCTAGAGCTTCAGGGCCGTCAACGCCTCTAACTACGGGTCTTGCAAAACTCTCGCCTCTATGTTTGGCTGTCAGCTCATCAAGTCTCCTCCACAGCTCATTGAATTTCTTCTGTTGATTCTAGGCGCACAAACGTTTGAACATGGTCATCAGCTCCTTGTTTCTGAATTGCTTATAAAAGTTCACGCCCATATGACACATGCACCATCTGCTCTTTATATCTTCCCACACCGGAGGGTATCCCTTGTCTGCGTAGCCGTTTCGTAGCTCCTCAATTGTACGCAGCATCCTTGCATGACGGTCATGTATGAGACATCCCTCTGGCCTCATCCCCACCACCTTTTCCTTAACCAGCTTCAGAAACCAGTACCAACTCTCTGTGTTCTCGCTCTCGACGAAGGCAAAGGCCACGGGCAACACTTGGTTGTTCCCGTCTACTCCGATTGCCGTCAACATTTGCCCTCTGTATTTTTCAGTTAGGAACGTGCTGTCGATACAGAGAATGGGCCTGCAATGAAGAAATGCAAACATGCACGCCTGCAGAGAGAGGAAGGCCCGCTGAAGGACGCTCTGCCCAGGATTTGCTAACGATGGGAAAGTTCGGAGTAGCTGCCAGGATTCCTCACACAGATGGTTTCTAGTAGGCGAGGCAAATTATTGTACGAAGCTTCAAAACTGCCGAATTTCCTTTCAATTATCTTTTGTTTGGCCCTCCATGCTTTGGCATATGTAATGGTGTACTTGTACTTCTCCTCGATGCGCTTGATAATTGACTTGGGCTCGAACCGGAGGTTCTCCACAACAGCATAATACAGCTCTGAAGCGATGAATGCAGATGATATGTTCCTGTGGTACTTCTGAACACCCGGAAGATGGCAGTTGTGCTCCGTCACGATTGACACGGACCAATAGTCGTCATATTTCTTCCTGGATGTGTACATCCTCCATGGACATCCATCGCTTGAACTTACACATTTCACTTCGTACACTGATCTGGTGGACTTTGATACCCAGAACTTCCTCCCAAGTGACACGGCCCACATCTTCATAGTCTCTGTCAACTGTACTTTTTCGGCGTACCTAGCGCCTTGCACCACTTCATTCTGCCGATACTCCCATGGCATGGTGTGCCCCTCTGAGACAACGAGTCCGGAGAAGTCCTCGTTGTCCCATTCTGCCGGGTATACATCGTCCTCCGAAGAATCATCATCCTCCATATGCTCAGGTTCTGAGTCTTTAATTTTCATCTCCTGTACTAGACATGGGTGTCTCTCCTCTTCATCTGCAAACCCTCCCGGTCCCATGTCTTCTTGGCCTCCTTCCTCTCCGGCACCCTCGTCTTCTGCCTCATTTTGCTCCCCTGTTTCATCAGGCTCTTTCGCTGTACTTGGACCAGCCTGATCAATGCTGACCCTGTCATGTACTACAACTAGGATGCTAGGTGCCCATCCTCGCTGCAGTGCACTCTCCACAAAAAATACCCAGCTGGCCGTCGAATCTATTGGCATCAATTCCCACCAAAAACCTTCCACAGCCCAGCTAACCAGTGCGTACACCGTAATTGCATTTACTTGAGGATCTACTCCGAATCCCCTCATTAACCAATTATAAACTCCAGGAAAACTTCTCTTAGCTGGAGCTATAATTCCCTTTTGTGCTACGTTGAACTCCGATAAATCTACCCCATATTGTCCTTCTCTGACATTTCCTTCACCGTGATATATCGTGAATACAACTCTATTTGCCATTTCTGTTAACAAAAAAGATTTTCACTATAGTTATTAATCTGTACTAATCAATATTCGTTCCATAAAAAGGCTATAGGTATGAGTCAAACCATTACCGTTTCTATATTTTACAAACTAACCCAGCGGCGCTAATAAAGTTATACGTTAGGTTTATCTAACGTGTTGAAATGACATATACCAACGATGGCCATGGCGGAGCATATTTATTTCTAAAATATCTACAATTTACTACCTGTCCGCTATGTTCTTCTAGTACGGTCAAATAAATTTAACACTAACGATGGTTATGCCAAACTGCTAATATTTTCATACTATGTCGGGTATTACATTACGCGTCTAGTACTAATTAACACTTGTCTAAAAAATTGACTACATGACGGAGGGAGAGCAAAAAATACCTGGGTTCGGCTCAAAAATCCGCGAGGGCTTTGCCGCTGTACTGCTCCTCCTTTGCCTCAGCTCTATCGGACGAATGCTGGAGGCAGAAGGGGAAATGACGCGCTGGCGAGTGCGCGAAGGGGTTTTATAGGGGAGGGCTAAAAACCGCCCTCCCCCAGGGCGGCGAATGCAGCCCTGGGCCACGGCGGCAAGCCCACGGGGCCTCCCCGGCTAACGGCGGCCCATGCCATCACGGCCCACTAACGGCCAGGCCATTTGCCGCCCTGGGCCACGGCGGTTTTTAAATACCGCCCTGGCCCACGGTGGAAAGAAGGTATTTCTGTAAAAAAAAATAAAAAATAGTTTTGTAAATTAAAAAAAAATAAATTATTAACAGTAAAAATTCCGTCGAGCTCGCATGGAAGGAAGGTCATGGCTGTTTCATGCTCGTCCGCCCAATCTTCTTTCTCGAATAGAGGAAAACGGTGAACTGTCTAACCCGTGAACTGTAGATGGCCAAATGGACGTTGCCGGTCCGAGCACGTCGCTACTGTAGCAGGCCCAGGTACGCAAGGCCTGGTTGGTCGTGCCGTTCTCGGGCTGCTACTCTCACACTCGGGCCGACATGGCACGGCCCGTTACCTGTAGCGAGCCGGCTCATTTATCCTATTTTTCTACATTTTTTCTATTTTTCTCATTTTTTTTTCATATTTTCCCGTTATTTGTCATAGTTTCTCTATTTTTCCCATTTTTTCCCATGAGAAACAATTTTTTCCTTGTGTTTACCATATTTTTTTTACATTTTCTCATTTTTCTAAATTTTTATGGGCCAATGAGGATAACAGGCCGCCTTTGGCCCATGGGCCTTACTCGTGCACGAGATGGCACGGCACGGTCTGTAACTTTCTTGGGCCATGCCTATCGAGGCCTTAGCATGTGGGCGACACGGCTGCTACAGTTGCCATGCCAGCCTGGCCCATCCGTTTAGCCATGTATACATGAAACCCGTTGGAACCAGACCGCCTTTTGGTTTGGATTGCGATTACGCGTTAAACTGCCCAAATCCATCGATGAATAGCCCTAGATCCAACCACTTAGGGACCCCAAGAAAGTGGAAGAGTGGTAGCATGTAGAGCACATGCTAGCTACCATGTGAAACGAGTTACTTTGCGTGCCAGCTCATTAGAGCGAGTACAATAAGATAATATAAGCGAGTTACAAGACTTGCTATGTCAGATTTGTGCTTAGATGGAGAGAGCAAATGAGAGAAGAAAAGCAGGCTATAGATTTATAGCCAGCTACAGCACGGACTCTTAACAACCTGTGGGAGTGAGATGTAGGCCATATATTAATGGTTTAGTATATAGCTATAGCTAACTATTTTATAGATGAGCTATTAGGTTAGATGTAGATAATATATCAATCTTTATGGCTAGTAGTTAGCTAATATCTATTGGTAAGAATTCGGAACAAAGCTATTTTTTCTACCTTGTGGCGGCTGTTTTTTTTTTTTTTTTTGATTCTGTAGCTACTCATTCTTAGAATCTAGGAAAGAATCCAAACCATTTGGAGAGCTAGATATTCTGGGAAAAGTTAGAGCTGCCAAAGGCATTACCAGGGAGATGGGCAGATTCTTGTGAGGTAAGGTGAAAAGCAGTAAAGAAAGAACTCACAAAAGAATAATTTGGAGTCACCCAGCTTCAATTTTCTCTAGATTTTACTTACAAGCGACTTAGTTGCTAATATAAAATGTCCAGTTGTACAAAATTTCCGTGCTGCTGTATTGTGGCTCATTCCTATGTTGATCTGGTGAAAATATATACAATTGTAGGTTACACGAGCTTGTTACTTGTCAGTGTATCACAAGCATCGAACATTGGTCACTGAAAATGATCCACTCTCCTGGCCTGTTGACGGGAGCTGATGTTAACCCTCTCATCTCGCAGCATGTTCATGCTGGGAGCCAACAATCTTGTGTAGCGATCAAAATACAGAAGCTGCTTCATGAGAAGAGCGAACTCGCGAGGAAATTTCAACCCATACGACTCGCTGACCCTCACCTGGAAGATGCAGCAATAGAAAGTGTCAGCTTATTTTTTATCCCTCATCTCTCTTGTTTTATGAAAACAATAGATGTTGGCAGTGGCAGGCAACATTTATGAATAATCTCATACACCATGATACAATTGTATATGGTAGAAGCTCTGTACCCAATTCTAACAGAAAGAAAGAGAATGAAGTAGCTCACCAGATCAAGAAATAATGCGTTCATCTGTCTCTCGTCAACGACAACATTAGCTGATACAGCTGTAGCATCAGGAGTTCTTGCAGTTGCAACTATAACTTCAGTATCCAAATCCTGCACACAAATGAGAAAGCAATTGAAAAATAACAATGAGATAAGTGGTAAAACACTAACTGAAGAACGAGTACCAAATTCAGAAAACAACTAAAGTAGGCACAGAAATTCCTGTGCATAAGCTACCCACATCCGCGTTCAGCATTTTACAACTGTCAGACCAGGCTCAACCTGGCATCATTTTTTGCAGTTTTGGCAAAAATAATAAAACTACTATTTGGGGAAACATTACCTGTATTGATGAGAATATCTTTTCCAAGTCCTTTGCAAATTCATTAACATTTATATCCTTCCCTGTAGCACCCATTTCAGAAAGGGCTGATGCCATAGCATCATAATCCTCAGTCGCGAACGAAGCCAAAAAGACCTCCATTGCAGCCCAGGTCCTTGGGGATATTCTGCCGACAATTCCTGCAAAACATCAATAGTTATGAACTTTGTTGACCACTGTATGTTTTGACTAATAAACGGCATAGGAATTAAAAGGCTAGAATACAAGATGCACCCAAGTCAGAATATCTGGTTTCTTTAAATTTCTTGATATACAATATAACTAAGCAACTGACCAGTAACCATGCAATATAAAAACTTCCATGGAGAATATGTTACATACCGAAGTCAAGAAATCCAACACGGCCATCACGGAGCAACCATAAATTTCCTGCATGCACATCTGCATGGAAGGATTCACAGGAAATCAAACTTCCAAACCTACATGTTTTGCACATATGTCAATATGACTAATCTGAGGCTTGAATAAGGCAACGAAGAACAAAAATATCCAAATACATAATGTATGACGTCACAAGGATGAAGAGCATACCAGACATTAAGTGCAGTGACTAAAGTCAGCTCAGGGTCTGGAACAAGAGACCTTATAGAATCAAGGTCAGTGAGCGGAACACCATATAATCTTTCCATAGTTAGGACACGCTTTGTGCTACAGTGCCGATACACAAATGGAGCTTTGGCCTGCCTGTCAAATCCCATTGCTTCAATGTACCTCTGAAATGCCTCAATATTTGTAGCCTCTTTCCTGAAATCAACTTCTTCAAGCATAGATTCCTTTATATCCTTGACAATGGCTACCTATAATAGAAAGTAAACTCAGAGCACAAGGACATTTCTATTTGATACTTCTACAACTTAATTAATGACACCACAAAGTTTGGATCTCCAAAAATACAGGAAACATGAAAGATAATATGCTGTCTTTACTTCAACTGTTCAACATTTATGAACTTTAAAATATTCATTTATTCGCGTTACGTGAACTAAAAAAACATATATTTTTTGGTTACAGTATCTGAACAAATATACAGTCAATTTCTTCCTGTACACAACGTCAAGATATATTGTGCTCCACCATGAAATAGGCCTTATTCGTTATCTGATTTTAGTGGGATACTTCATGCAATTGCATTACATTTTTTAATATAATTGTATTTTCTACACATCTCTTACAACAACTCTAGTTAATCTACAAAGTTATAATCTAGGTCCATCAAAATAAGTGGCAAATTTTCTTTCTTTTCTCTCGATTATGAGGAGAATATCTTGAGTTTTCTATTTTTGTCGTATACTTTCTGATCTTAGGATTAGGGTGTCTTCAACCTCACTATCGATTTTATAGATATAAATGGTACAGTTTGATGCACATAAATGTACGAGCTCTGGCACAATGGCTAATTTAACTCTTAAACATAACTATATGAACAGAAATAGATGTAAACCAACAACATCAAAAGCACAATAATCTTGCCTCAGCCACCAAAAGCAAAAAAATATCCTAGGAGCAAGTTCATGACATGCATTACATGCTGCATACAGGAATCAAACAAAAATGGATCTGACCATTTGATAATACTTAAAAAGAACAGTAAAATTTGGTTTCCTGCGCTCCGGGAACCACTTGGACCAGTATCTAAAGAATGTGGTTTATTCCAGACAATGCATCTAGAATTTTAAGCAAATCCACATTAGAATGAATTGCTATTCAGTTAAAGATTCATTAGGAGATAACTCACCAGTGATGTCCTCTGTAGTTCAGGGTTTAGAAATTCCAAAACACGTGCAACAACATAGATAAAATTCAGGTCAGCAACCAAAGTATCTTCAATACCAGGCTTGAGGATTTTAATAACCACGTCCTTCTGAGAGCTCTTCAACCTAGCCCCATGAACCTGGATGAGAATAAAGTTGCATCAATGCTTTACCTTTAGACGACAAAGTAGTTCAGATGGGCTCAACAGAAACCTGTGCTATTGATGCAGAAGCTATTGGCACCGGATCAATGTATTCATATACACTATCCAATGGCTGCTGCAACTCTTCACGCAATATTGACTCAATCTCATTATATGGGACTGCTGGTGCCCGATCAAAGCAGTTTTGGAATTCCTCGACATACTCTGCAGGAAACAAAGTTGGTGCAGATGCTATGAACTGCACCACCAGTCAGTTGACTATCCAGGTTCAAATAATAGTAAAATATACGTGATTAATTAATTGCGAACTTATTTTCATACATCTCTCTTTGCCCATCCCAAAGGTCCCATTCTAAAGATAGGTTGTATGTAACTCTAGTTTGTAATGTGCTACCTTTTGAATTCTAACCAATGTATAGTGATTAGTGAGCAATGGGCATTATCTGGATTTCTGAAAGCTATATTAGTGGCCTTTGTTTTTATTTGCTACATATACAAATAATAATTTTAGCATTTCTTTCAAAAGGTAGAGATGACTAAGAAATTTGAAAACATGCTATTAATTAAAGAACATGCAATATATATCGTAATTTTCTAATATATCAATGCATGTTGTAGTTGATGATAGTATAAACCATAAAGTATGAACATGTCCTTACCTGACCTAGCTTGATATAAGTTGCACCCATGCGCTCAAAAAGCCGTCTAAGGTAAAGGGGAGAAAGCAAACCCAGTCGCATCTGAGCTGGTATTCCTGTTGACGTGTTAGCTGTCTGCATTATATTAACATCAGAATATTATGCTTCTGAAACAAAGCTATTGACAAAGCCATTGTGCAGAAACAACAAGCTAACCTCCCCTTTTCTAAATAGCTGAAAATCCACACCCAGACTGGCCCTAATAATCTCCCTTACAACCAAACCCAAACAAATCAGTACTTCAGCAGTGCGGGCTCTATGGCCTACGATGACCCTTTGATCTTATTTACACAGCATCCACGTTATTTAACAAGAAACTAATAACTAACATGGGTTTCCCACTTGAGGCAATACAGATTGTTCGGTCAGAAGTCAGAACTAAACCTAAGAACCCATTATAATCGAAGTAATTAACACCGAGACCGACAACAATCAAAACCTCCACCCACTCCAATGCTTACATACCTAGTATAGCCATCAGTTCCCATTCAATTTAACCAGTGAGTTGGTCCCTTATCAATGTTTTGTAAGGATAGATGTTTTATTGGCTATAGAAGAGCAGAAAAGGGTCATAGGAGCAGAAATATAACTCAACCAGCCATAGACATTATCAAATATGACTCTTACCATAGCAAGCATTTCATGAATTCTATAATTATTATTCAAAAGGTTGGATCCCTTTACTAGTTAAACAAAAGGTTCGATGAAAGCATGTTGGTTAATCTGGGGTTATTGTTAATGATTAGTAACATGAACCCTCAGTAAGATACTTATATAGAGGAAAGAAAAAAAATTTCAGAAAATCAGACTATTGTACAATGCTTATCTTATGTAAATTAGTATTAATCATTTTAGCTACTGGTTTTTAAAAAATAATGCAATACTGCAACCTATGTTGGAGTGAAAACATTTCTGTGCAACTATACATACTAAGGTTACAATTATGTTTGTATGAACTAATGTGTGCTACTGAATGCAGCAGAAAGCATAATGTATATTCAGTCTACACTCTACAGCAGCTTAATTCTTTCACTTCTCTTTAACTCTGAAAACATCAAGTTTTTAGAAATAACAGATGAACGATAAAACAATAAATAACCTTTGAGAAGTCATTTAGCCACTCCCCACCAACCCCAAGGACAGCTTGGATCCCTTGGGCCATCCTAAAAGCACCTCGTGGCCCTGTGCTAATTGACGTCTGGAGAAGATCCTCAACCAACTTAGGCAATTCGCCAGCTCTATCTGCATTTCAACGAAATCAAAGACATGGTTTAATTTTGTGGAGAGTAAACAAACTTAGAATTCAATGAATCTATGATTCAGCTATCCCAAAATTGTTCACAACTACATTAATCTAAAGAGCCACTGTTCTTATCCGCACAAGTCCCAAAACATTTACTCTACGATAAGCAAAAAAACTACTGAAAATCCACACGACAAATTCCTGTTTTACCTAACTAATGAGAAATCAGTAGCACGCTCAAATGTTGAACTAACGGGCCCAAAATGTGATTCTGAACCACCTATTCGATTTACAGACGTGAGGGAAAGAGCCAATCGAATGGCTTACCTTGGAGGCGAGTGGAGAAGTCCTGGGCCTGGGTGTATCGCGCGAAAATCCTAACCCCGACCCGCCGCCCCCTCTCCCGTCCGGCCCCGATCCTACGCGGCGAGCCTCCCCGGCCGCCCGGCACCTGCAACCACCACCTCAATCAGTTGACGGAATTAGTGAATTACCACATCAATCAAGCACGATGTAGCTCTAGCTCCAATCCTAGCCGATTCCAGAGGACGGTCGCCTACTCCCAAAGGAGGGAGCTAGAGATCGAGGTGGAATGGAAATGAGACGGGGTGGACTGAGTAACTGACCAGGGGGAGGAGGCGTCGATGGTGCGCGGGGTGGTGGAGGACGAGAGGGGAGCGGGCCGTGGCGCCTCTCGCGGCCGCTGCCATCGGTGCTGGGCTCGCCGGCGGCGGGGACGACGAGGTCACGAGGAGGAAGCGGTCGTGTCGCGTGCAATGCAAGCGTGAGAAGTGTGAACTGTGAAGACAGTAGTGGAGGCCATGGGTTGGTCGGGTTCGGGCTCGATCGTGCCACGTGTACGACGGAGGAGGCGCCACGTGTTTGGCCTTCGCTTCTCCACGAAGTCACCGGTCACCACCGCCCCGCGCGATCTTTCTACTTGGGCCAGCTAAAGCTAAACCGACCTCAAAAATCAAACGCCGCGAAATTCCCCGCCTCCAACTGAATCAGAAACCGCGAAATTCCACAGTGGCGGGCGGCGACGGCGAGGAGGACCTCCTCAACACGCTCCCCGACGACATCCTCTGCCTCCCCTCCGCCGCGGCGGCCGCGCGGATCAGCGTCCTCTCCTGCCGCTGGCGCAGCCTCTGGGCCACCCTCCCCCGGACGTCGCTGACCTCGCCCGCGTCATCGCTGCCCTCCGCCTCCACGACGACCCTGTCCTGCATCGCCTGCACGTTGCTGCTAGCCGCAACGCGCCCCGTTTGAGATTGCCGCCGTCCTCGACATGGCTGCGCCCCGCCTCGTGGGCGAGCTCTTGTTCGACAACACAACGCCGGGAAATCGAAATTCCCTGGCGCTGGCGGCGAACCAAAATTCGGCGACGCCTGCGGCGGCGGATGGAACTGGAGGCGCGTTTGATATCCCCTGCTTCCGGAAGGCCACAGAGATCGCCATCAGGTTACGCGACCTTGGCATCCGGCGTCTTCGAGAAGCTCACCGCGCTGCGATTGAACGACGTCCGCTTCACCAGCGACTGCGATGTCGGCGACGTCGTCTCGTCGGAGCGGTGCCCGTCGCTACAAGAGCTCCGTCTCTGCAATTCTCAAGGCTTGTCAAATCTAGCCACTCGAAGTCTCGATCTCCTCCTTGTTGATCTCTCTGAACTTGGAAAGCGGCAGCAGCTCACGGTTTCTCGTTACTACGAAAACTATTTTTGCATGCGAAAAAGGTTTCTTTTTACAGGCAGACTATATAAAAGTCTGCCTATAATAATAATGAGAAACTCGTGTGGTCTAAAATTGTCTGTGAAAATTAATTTTCACAGTTACATGTGGTGTCTAAAGAGCACCACTAGGAAGTCCTGGATCCACATTGAGATCACATGTCTCTCCGGATAACCACCAGCTCTCCTCTCTCCCTCTCCCTCAACGGCGATGGCTGTCTGACAAGGTGGGGGCTGTGGTGGAGCTCCACTCGACCCCGGCGGCAGCGGAGGCATGGTGGGGCTTGGGGTCCGACAAGGCCCTAGCGCGCGGATTGGGAGTCGGCGAGAAACGGCGGATCGAGCATCCCTGAGCTCTGCCGCTGCTAGATCTGCAGCCGGGGAGGCTCGGGAGTGGTGGATCCATGGCAGGAAGGTGGAGCTCGAGCACTAGAGGCGGGCGGGGGCTCTGCGGCGGGTGCGGGATCGACGGCGACCGCAAGTCCCGAGAAGGGATCTAGGACTGCGGCGGTGGGTCTAGGAGCGATGTGAATCATTTTTTATATTTTATTTTTTCCCCCAAAAAATTCTTATCCCAGGTGGTCAGCTTAATCTTTTCGCTTGTAAAGATTTTTTTTTTACAGGCGGCCATTGTAAGCCTGGCTGCTTGCAGAGATTCGTTTTGGCAGGCGGCTGGTTGTCTGCCTGTGAAAATGCTATATTTTCACTAACCTTTCATTACCAGAAAATTGAATTTTCGTGAGGGTTAAAATACTCCCACCTGAGCACGCTTAACTTCGGAGTTTTAACAGGATCCGGTGCTTTGGTGCGGGTATAATCACATCTGAAATACTTATGCCCCCGGTTGGTCTAGTTCTTTCTTGTCCGAGTGGGGGACGATGGCACTGTACACTATTTCGTGAGGGGAAAAATATTTTCGTGACGGTTTTTAATGCACCGTCACGAAAACATTCGTGATGGTGTTTCAAGCACCGTCACGAAAATATGTTTTCGTGACGATTTTCGATATACGGTGTTTTCGTGTATCAAGAACCATCACGAAAATTCATCACCCTCACAAAAACGGAGTTTTCTGGTAGTGTTTAAATGCAGGCGGCGCGACGGCTGTACGTGAAAACCTATTTTGACCACATGTGTTTATCAGTTTTATAGTAGTGTCTGCTCCTGTGCTTAGAGAACTGGGTATGTCCCATTGCTTCAATCGTGGTGACACCAGCCGCTGACATCTCTGCTCCGGCGCTGGAGACACTTCGGTGGATTGATTTGTATAATCGGAGCTCGGTCCACTTCCGTATGATGGCACGCCTCCAGAGACTCTCCACCATTGGAATGGCGTATGGACAATCAACTGTTCATGACTGGCACTCTCTGCAACTCCTGCGGCATTTTAGGGCAGTCCCCGATGTTCTGCTCGTTCTCAACTATCCATATGCGCGTACACCTTCTATCTGTTGTTGAATGAAACAATGAATAAGCTAACGTCGTAATAATCCTTTTTTGTTGTTCAATACAGTGGCCACTAATATTATCTTAGCGTAAGCACCGATCAATATAAGAGATAAAATTGTGCAGACATTATTGGTGCGAATCCTTACTGTGCTATATGTTTTTCACATTAGCAATTATTAAGAAATTGTGCTAATCAAACTTGAAACAATAATTTAAGAGGACATGAATCCACTGTGGTATGTGTATTTGGGCATTGACTGAATAGATAATGGAGATATTTGGGGCATTCTTAGCCCAATTCTACAGATAGATGTTTCTGGAGGTTCTTCATCTGAAGCTTTATATGCTTCTCTTATACATTTCTCAATCTTATTGTAACATACCACAAAATTGTACTCTGTAAATTGTGAACTAAATGTGGTAAGGAATGAAAGCCCTCATGTTCAGTGTGCATAATTTATTTTTTCATGTTTTTGGATTTTCTTTGCACAACATATTAGGCCTCATAAGCACATGCTTGATTATGGAAAATTTCAAAAATTTCTTAAGTAAGATAAAAATCTGAGAAAATTCTCATAAATACTACAGAACACAAGTAGCTTACTGGAATTTTTTTTTAATTTTATCACTTGATCTTGAACCCCAATAAAATTCTCTAATTAAGGGAAACTCTAAATATTTAAATATTATTATGCCTTCTTTGCACCCTTACCAAAATTTAACCATTTCATAAATCCTAGTGTAGCTTGGTCAGATTGTTTATCAAACCTTCATATACCAGCAGAAATTTTGGTTCCTTTAAAACCCTAAGAAAACCACATAAAATGATAGTTACAAACCCTCAACAAAATATAGACTGCAGGAAAACATAATTTTATGCCTACTTCGGCGCTTTGCCATTTTCAAACCATGCACATTTAGGAAATGCCACTTTGTCAGCTTGTAGACCACACTTCACTCTACCACCAGTGAGCTTCGCATATTTAAACTCACAGCAGAAGGGAGTTTGGGGGAGGAGTCAAAACCGCACAGTGAAACAGCCCATAGACTTGGATACTAGAGCACTCCATCTCTCTCCCTTTCCCTCACTGCCAGCAGGCCCCATGGCATGTGGGACCCCCTTGTCAGCCTCTAGAATATGGCGTCATGGCCCCACAGTGCAGGGCACGCGCACCATGCGCCTCCCACGCGTCAGGGCGCCCTAGACACGGCTCTGGCGACCACCCGTGCCCCAACTCCCTCCATTTAGCCCAACCTCGTGCCCTTGTGAATTTCTCCTCGCTCTCGTCCTGTTCGGAGGAGCCGAGAGATTCCACCTCGGGAGCTCCAGGAATGAAGGCATTTTCCTCAACACCGGCGAGCTCATGGTCGTCGCGTTGCACCGAGCTTCGCCACAAGCTAGCTCTGGGAACGCGACCTCCATTAATGTCGAACCTATCCATGCCCTTTCCTTCCTGTATCGTGCAAGTCAATCCCATGGCGCCGCCGCGGTTCACGCTGTCGGCTCGGGGAAGCACCGTGGCCACCCAACCCCGTTCCGGCTGGACTAGAAGAATCCGGTCGAGCCACTGTGCCGATAACATCGCCTCACCACCCGAGCCAGTATCCCTAGCAGCTGACGCCAACGAGCCCTAGGCTAGTAGAATCAACCCTTCTTCCCCACAGTCGGTCGATGACCCCCTTTTTGATTGCATTAACCACGGTGAGAACCGCGTCGATTCCTTGCACATGCAGCCTCTGTAGGGCACTAACCACCCATTGCATGTTGTTTCTTGGCAATGTATTGGCCAGATCTAGCCGTTGCCGACCGCCTGGAGCTCTCTGCCGCTACCGGACCAACCCAATCACTGCCACTCCCATCCCGACCTTGCAAGACCTCGCCTCAAGCTCGGTGAGCATCTTGGGAACCTTAAAACCCACATGCATGCATTCTTTAGGCTAGATTCGAGCCGTAGCACCGCCGCCGCCGATGATTCCGTTCACCATTGTAGCCAAGAAAGCCACCGATAGATTCACCTAGCATCCCTCTACATTTTGTTTTTTAGCTGCCTCGCGCGATTTGCCGCCGTTCGTCGTCGGCGACGCCGCAAAGCTCACCGGCCGCGCGCACAGCCGCAAGCTTTGCTCCGTGTCTCTGACGCATGGGCCCCGTTGTTGTTAGCACGAGAGCACGGAGATTAGTGATAGTTTAAAACTTCTAAGGTCTCTTTAGTAAAAATGCCAGTCACCGACATGTGGGCCTTGAATCTATATGTAATAATGTAAAAGAATAAGGACTATTAATAAAAATGGCTGTCACACGTGCCCAAGGACCGCGGGTTGATTTCCAGGAAGCCGAGGGACTTTTATGCAAAGTTTCAGTCACTTACAGGTGGGCCCACTAGGATTTAAAATCTGGAATATTTGAGAAAATGTCTAAAAGCTTTTATGTTGAACTAAAAAATGGAGTAGACTTCAAAAATCATAGAAAATTCATTTTAACTCCAAATGAGGTGAACCAAAATTTGTTGGATTCACAATTTTATTCTCTACGTAAAATTTATAAAATTTCCTTCCAGAAAGAAAATTAAAATTTTTATAATGCGTAAATACTGTATTTCTAGTATAAAACTTCTAAAAATTGTATCTCAGAAATGCACATTGATAAAATAGAAATTCTTTCACTAAAAAATCACTTTAGGGCAGTACCAACCCACTGTGAAACATTCATGCATGTTAGAGAATTTTGGATTTTTCTGCATATTTGTATTTATTCGACTATACGATGTTATGTCTAGAGGAAGAAGCCGTGTTTGACGAAGAAGCTGAGTTTGGTATTGACCAGGGTATAGAGATTGAGCAAGGCAAGCCTCCTCCCTTCACCCTTTGAACATATTGCTCCTATGTTTTGGAGGGAAAATGTTTATATTGCCAAATTGCATGCGTATTTACAATTATCGGTTGAAAAATGAGTAAATGGTAGATGATACTTAATAGATGCATTATGTTCACTTGAAAGTTGAATTTCTTACTGTTTGTAGCCATAAGTTGGATGGAGTGCTCTTCTTGCACTCAAATGGGTTTATTTATGTTTATTTATGCTACTAATTGCTTAGCCATTCTTAGTATTATGCTATTATTCATTCTTGTCACTTTATAAATGTTAAAATGAGAATTTTATTACTTATGAACAGAGGTGTAATTTGTGATAAAATTATGAGGAAAAATATTTTTAAACTTGGGCGGCAAGTGGTACGCATATGTGTTAGTTGTGTGCCGATAGGGGGAGTGTCTGCCTAAGTCGATTAAGGACCGAACTCAATGTCTTTTACTATTGTATACAAGTACGACCACATGTGCTAGTGTAGGATAGCCATAGCTCACTAAATTGCTTATTATTTCGCCTTGCATTTTGGTAGGCCAGAGTAGTATGGGTTAAGTTGTTATATTGACTCAAAGGAACTACCTATCGGCGCGTAATTGTGTAGGCGTCTAAATCTGTCCAATACAACGGTATAATGCCTCGTGGGGGAACAGAGGGTTTGCCGCCACGACACTAGGTTAAGGCATGGGCCCACCACCTAGCAGCTCTAGGGTTGCTCCTAGGGTGGATTCTCGCTTGTCGTCACTGGTGCAAGGCTAAATGGTGAGCAATGTAAAGGCTATGTTGCAAGTAGTGAAATGGGTACCTTCGATATCGTGTGGCATGCTTGGCATGATCACTATTTCGTGTCGTATGGGTAAAGTGTACACACTCTGCAGAGTTAGAACTAACCAATTAGTCGTGCTCACGGTCATGAGTAGCATAGTGACTTATGTTGAGTATAGTTTTATGGATTTGTGTAAAATGACATGTGAGTGGATTTTTTTTTGAAAAGATGATGACTTTGTGGATTCTAAGTTGTATTATAGTCTTGCTGCCATGAAGGGTAGTAAGTGGCTCTTTTCGGATTTACCATGATGAATATATGCTCTACATTATGTATATTTTTTATATGCTTGTGAACTATCCATTGCAAAATGTTTGTGAAACAAATCTTGCCTTTATGATAATGATGAACCACTAATAGCCTTTCCTTCGATTATATCCCACATGTATCTTAGGTTTGGCATTGTCAGTACATTAGTGATAATGTACTGACTCTTGCTCTTGTGTATGTATATTGTATTTAGATCTTGTTGCGGCCTTGTTCGTTTAGATGGGGATTGGGCGGGATTGGGCCTCAATCCCCGTGTGTCATCCCGGCCTGGGCAAAATTTCCCTTATGGGCCACGAGTGCATTCAGCTAGGCTAGGGTGGGGAAAATTCCCCGCCCAACTCACGCCAACCCACGGGGGAGAGAAAAATTTCCATCGAGATGGTTTTTTTTCTCCCCCGTAGCTGCTGGGTCTCGCTCTCCCCGACGCGCTAGGGCAGTAAGCTCTATCGCTCGCCACCTACACCATCACGCAGATCTCCATCACCTCAAGCAGCTGGTGTCGGCGTCCTGCTACTTCCACTCCCAAGTTGATCTCCTCGTCCGCTCAGCCTCGATTCCTGTCTCCCACGAGCTCGTCCGCTGCCTGTGCTGATCTCCATCCATCCCGCGAGCAGAGCAGTGGTGCCGTCGTCCTGCTGCTTCTGCCTCGATGAGCTCCCATGCCGACGCACATCCTCTTTTCTCATCCCTCTAGATCTACCCACACCTTTTCTCTTTGCCTTAACCTTCTCCTTCTCTCCTCCTAGGGTTTGATCTAATATTTTCTCAGATTTGGTCGAGAGGTAGAAGAAGAGGGAGAGAGTTCTTGTCATCAGCCAAGTTCTTGCCGATCAACCTCCAGAGTTTGGATTCTTCACTTCTGGAACATGGTGAGATCTAGTTATCCATAGTGCCGACAGCTACTTCTCTGATGCTAAATTATAATTTATGGTTGGATTCAAATTTTTGTGACACGAATATAGAATACTACAAAAATTTTAGTGAGCTATTCATTTGCTGATTTTGCCTGCCACTGTACTTATAGGGTACAAGTACAGAAAATTATTTCTATCATGATTTGCTTATTGACGGATTGTTGCATTATATGTTCACTGAATATTAATGGATGAATGTGATCCCCTGTCAATAAGAACCTTAGTTCCAGTGATATCTTTGTTGAAATTCAAATTTAGGAAGCACAAAGTAATTTGATTATCTGGTTCTTAGCACAAAGTAATTTGATTAATGCATCTTTATTCTGAAAATGAGTAGTTGCAATATTGTGTTTATAAAAAGCTAGATGTAGTTTATAGCAGTTTAAATTATATGTTTTATTTTTACACATAGTTTAAATTTGATTGCACAGTGGATGCTTTTTTGTCTGAAATGTTGTCTAGTACATGAGTTTAAATTATAGCAGTTCTATATTTTTTCTTTAGTGATAAAATCATTTCAAGAATGGTGCACCAAATTAAAAAGAGGAGAGAAGAGGACGATGATATGATGCTTTTTGTTTTGTCTGCTTTGCATATGTTGTCTAGTACAACAAAAAGTGAGAAAAGACCTAGACATACCTCAAGACTATCCGATAAAGACAGACTTGAGGAAATCCTTGAAGGACATGCAATGGATTGTAAAGTTGCATTCCATATGGAACCTCATGTTTTCAAGACAATTGCAAATTATCTTAGAGAGAATAAGTTGTTAAAAGATAGTAGAGGTGTGAGGATTGAGGAGAAACTTGGAATGTTCATGTTCATGCTCTCACACAATGCAAGCTTTCAAGATTTGCAGTATGAATTCAAGCATAGCAGGGACACAGTTTATCACCATATCAAATCTGTTTTTAAGATAATCCTAGCTCTCATCTATAGATTTCTCAAGCTTCCTCATGCTGACCAAACACATTGGAAGATTAGAACAAATCCTCGCTTCTTTCCTTACTTCAAGGTGAACTTGACACTCAACTAGAAATGAATATCTAGTTCTTGTCCAACTAAATAACTCATGCATATTTTTTCCTTTTCTTTCCTTTTTGCTGCAGAATTGCATCGAGGCTATTGATGGCACCCACATTGTAACGACCCGCTTTCCTTTTCCCTGTTGTAACTGGTTTTCTGGATCTTAATCTTTTCCTATCCTGTCAGCTGTGCCTCCGTTTTCCCTCTCCCCGGCCAGCCGACTACCTTCTCTCTTGTGCCGAGTAGAGTTGCTACTCAGTCCTTGTATCCTGCCCTTATCCTTGTCTTACTCGGACCTCTTTGCTGCCGAGTGAGCACGGTGATGTGGCCGACTACCTTGTTGAGACCTGTTGCTTCTTTGTCCCCGAGTTGCACCACCCGTTGGACGCCGACTACCGAAGTAGTGAAGAATCAATCTTCACCTAACCGCAGTATCGCTTGGACCAGTGGTCAGTCCGAAGCCCGGTCAGTGAGATTTCTCCAACCTGTCCTAGCCTTGACCTTAATGTCTCATCGCAGCTACAGTGCCTGCCAACTCCTCTGACCAGTTGGACTCCAAAGTCACTTCCTGTCATATCCCTGTCAGTTCATCTTGACTTCCTTGCTCCACCCGTTGCCCAGCTCCACCGTGCCCCAACCTTGCACGTCGGCTAAATATATGGCCAACCATGCCCCCTTCTTCCTTTGTTTTGCAAACCGGCCAGCTCCAGCTCTGCTAAGTTTTCATCCTCTCAAGCTTTGGAGCTCTGTCGCCTGGTTCGCAAGCCTGGTTCAGCCGACTGCCCCCTTTTCTGCAGCCGACTACTTCTTGGTCCTTTTTCTTGGTGTTTTACTTCTCCTGCTTATCAGTGTTTCCTTCTGCTTGTTCAGAACCTGAACCGGTGGACGATCCCGAAGCCACCTTCGCCGAAGAAGACCCTCCTTGGAACAAGGCAAGCCTCTTTGATCATATTGTTTCCCATATATGCAAAACTATGTGTTTTGGAAAATATATGCATGCTTAGTTACACTTTTTAAACTGTTGGCCTCGGTTATGCAAGCGCAACCGATGGACCGCCGCCAGTAGTAGCACTTATTTGGTAGGATGTTGTTATATTTCCCCCTTGAAGAGCCCCACAAATGGCACGCTAGCATCCTATCTGAGGATACGATGCCGAGTAAAATAGCTTAGCTCTGCAACGTTGTTTGTTGTTGGGAAAAATGATGGGTTTTACTAAACAGTTTGGAAAACCCGATACCTTGTGTATCGGCGCATTTTGTGAAATAAAGGAAAGATTTGTGAAAATCTTGATGTACAGAGACAGTGCCTGTGTGGCTTGGCTATGTATTATCATTAAGGATCGATTCCCATGGCGTAGATTTGTTTGTCAGTGATTTGTGAAAAGTGTTTGATGGAAAGGGAACCATGACCTGAGTTTGCCGAGTAAGCAAACGGAAGGCCTGTGTGGCCAGAAACGGATCTGTGTGGTCCGGGGTGTTAAGCACCATAAACAAGTGTATGAAAAGTAAACAGGATGAAGATCATGCTCCCGGGTTGTAGCCAGGGCAGCAAAGTTTAAGCCCCCGGGTTGTAGCCAGGGCGGCAATTCAGTCTTCGGGTTGTAGCCAGAAGACGGTGATGAGCACGCTCCCGGGTTGTAGCCAGGGCAGCAGTGTTCTAGCTAGCTGGTTGTAGCCAGCCTAGCGGGCATTTAGTGCCATGATCATGCTCCTGGGTTGTAGCCAGGGCAGCGATGATGAGCCCCCGGGTTGTAGCCAGGGCGGCCGACTAGCTAGCTGGTTGTAGCTAGTGTAGCGGGCATCAAGTGCCACAGCTGAGATTTGGTTGTAGCCGAGTCTCAGGGTCAACGAGTGGTTGTAGCTACTCGGGAGATAAAGGACCAACAAATGCAAAGTAAAAGATAATAAGAACATGTATGATTATGCTTGATTCTTTAAGTGGTGAGTTGTTGAAAAGCAACTTGCGGATTGGATGGAGACGTGAGCCTCTGTCCGCCAACTAAAATTTGGAACTCACTAGTGTTTGCAAAGAAAAGAGTTTAATAAGGCAGTCTTTCGCAAATGAAACCCTTAGCTCTTCTTGTCTAACCAACATGACATCATTCCCGGCTTGCTGAGTACGAAAGTACTCACCTTGTTCATATATATATGTATAGTAGGTTTTGGAGTGGAAGACGAAGATCCGACTGCTGCCGAGTTCCTCCAAGACCAGGCCGACTACGAAGACCTCTGAAGGTTTCGAGCCTAGTTCCCAACCGAGCCTGTGGAGTAGTTTTTGTCCAGCTTCCGCCCTGTTCTGCTGTTTCGCTAGTTACCAGTTGATTATTTTGCCCATCCCGGGTCTGTCCTGGATGGATCTCCTTGTACGTATATATAAGTACTCTGTTATGTATTATTGTAACTCTGTGTTGTATCATTGTTGTGCGTACCCGACTACTGATCCTGGGATCGGGTGCCTTATGCACATGGTGGCCTTCCACCTAGTCGGGAGGCGCCACAGCGGTGGTATCAGAGCAAAAGGTTGGCCCTAGGAACGAAACCCCACCCGTGTAGATGTCTTTGAGGATCTTATTTTGAAAACTATACTATTTGCAAAAGACTAGGACTTGTCTGGGTACCTCTCTCTGCTTTGTAGAATTTGGAAATGTTTCTAAACTCTTGGCTATTTCCCTACCTTGGATTCCTGCGCAAGCTCTTAGGTTCTAGTGCCCCATCTGTCATCTTTTTGTTGAGGCTGGGTTCCCGAGTATATTCCTTGTTCTGCTGCTTGAATCCATCTTGCTAATCTTGTTGCTCCTTCATCTGTTCCATCGGTTTGGTTGCCGATATCCTTGCTGAGCCCCTCTTCCTTTGGTTGCCCTTTTCTAGGACCAGATGGCAGAACGTCAGCGCCGTGCCGTCCGTACCCCGGCCCGCTTGGGTTTTGAAGACCAAGGTCCAGTCCGCAACAACCTGCTTACTGCCGCGGAGGAATAAGAAGTGGAGCAGACCCACGATCGGATGTCAGGAAGTGGCCGTGCAGCCGGCCTTGGTACCTTCGACGCTGCAACAGCAAACCCTGGAGGATTGCCTCAACCTCCTCACCTTCCAGCAGACCCCCAGCAGCTTATGGCCATCCAGACCCAGATCTTGCAAGGCATTGCTCAGAATCTGGCCGCAATGCAGCCTCTTCTCCATCAAGCTCGACCAGAACAAGTCAGTAGCCGCTCCAAGCTTGCCGACTTCATGAGGTCCCGTCCAGCCGAGTTCTCGCAGACCGCTGAGCCAATGGAGGCTGACGACTGGCTGAAGATATGGATAGAAAGCTGAACCTAGTGCAGTGCACACCCACGGAAAAGACCCAGTTTGCTGCACATCAACTTCGTGGTTCGCAGCTGACTGGTGGGAAAACTACTGTGCTGCCCATCAAGATGCCCAACATCGCCTGGCCGAGTTTGCGGAAGCCTCAGAAATGCACACATGTCCAGAAGGAGTAATAGACATCAAGAGAGAAGAGTTCAACAACCTCAAGCAGGGACATTCCAGCATCAGCGAGTACCTGAGCAGGTTCAACCATCTAGCTCGCTATGCACCAGAGACGTGAACACGGACAAGAAGAAGATCAGAAGGTTTCTGAAAGGGATGAATGTGGCAATGAAGGTCCAGCTTCTTGCCCATGACTTCCCTACTTCCAGCACATGGTTAACAGAGCCTTAGTGGTTGAAGATGCGAGGAAGGAGATCGACGTTTTTCGCAAGCGCAAGGCCTCCCAGATGCAGTCTCGTAGTGGTCCGAGTTCTAGGCCCTATCTCCCCAGTCCTTCCCGTCAGTTTGCCCCATCCCAGTTTCAAGAGCGGGTGTTTCGCCCGTCTGTTTCTCGCCCGACTTCTTCTGTTCAGTCCCGACCCCTCAGTGCAAATACCGGAGCAAGTCGCCCTACCTCAGCCGGCCTTCAGCGGAAGAGTATTCCGAGTGCCCCAGGAAGCCGATGCTACAACTGCAACGAGTTGGGTCACTTCGCCCGACACTGTCCCCAGAAGCAAGACCCTGCAGTCCCTGGACGCCCTAACGCCAGCACTTCAAGAGCCCCTGTGTTCAGTCGAGGACAGCCGACTACACATACTAATGGATCTGCCTCCCGTGCCCCTCCGACCTTTGGACGTGGCCGAGTCAATCATATCCAGTCGGAGACAGCCCGAGAAGCTTCAGATGTGGTAATGGGTACGTTTCTTGTCAACTCCGTACCTGCAGTTGTTCTGTTTGATTCTGGAGCATCGCATTCCTTTATTTCTCAATCTTTTGTGGATAAGTATGGTTGGGATGTTCGAGGTCTTAGTATACCTATGGTCATACACTCCCCTGGCAAGGAGTTTAGGTCAAACCAATCTTGCCCTGGAGTTACCTTGGTAATTAAAGGAGTTAGTTTCTCAGCCAACCCCATTGTCCTGGAATCACAAGGCTTGGATTTGATTCTTGGCATGGACTGGTTAGCTAAGCATAAGGGCCGAATAGACTGTGCAACTAGCACCATAACCCTGCAGTGCCCTTTTGGACAAGAAGTGAAGTTTGCCTCCCTTGGAGACCCTAAGAACCGACCCCTCCTGAGCTCCATGCAAATAGTCTCTTTGGAAGAAGTGCCGGTGATCAATGAATACCCTGATGTCTTCCCAGACAGTTTACCCGGAATGCCCCCTGATAGAGAGATTGAATTCTCTATAGAGTTGCTACCCGGCACAGCACCCATATCCAAGAGACCCTATAGAATGGCGGCTAATGAGTTAGCCGAAGTGAAAGAGCAGATAGAAGAACTTGAGAGCCTAGGTTTTGTGCGACCTAGCACATCACCTTGGGGAGCTCCAGTGCTCCTAGTGGAAAAGAAGGATAAGACCAAGAGGATGTGCGTTGATTATCGCGCACTGAATGGAGTAACCATCAAGAATAAGTATCCTCTACCAAGGATAGATGATCTGTTCGACCAGCTGCAAGGAGCTAAAGTTTTCTCTAAGGTTGACTTGAGATCAGGATACCACCAATTGAAGATCAGATCTGAAGATATACCCAAAACAGCTTTCCTGACCCGATATGGATTATATGAGTATACGTGATGTCCTTTGGACTCACTAATGCTCCAGCTTTCTTCATGAGTCTTATGAATAAGGTATTCATGGAATATCTCGACAAGTTTGTCGTGGTATTTATGGATGATATCCTAATCTTCTCCAAGGACGAGCAAGAACATGTTGGACATTTGAGAATGGTTCTAGGAAAGTTAAGAGAGCACCAGTTGTTTGCCAAGTACTCGAAGTGTGAGTTTTGGCTAGACCGAGTTGCTTTTCTCGGGCATGTGGTCACTGCCCAAGGAGTAGAAGTGGACCCGGGGAAAGTGAGAGACGTGCTTTCTTGGAAATCCCCGACTACGGTCACGGAAGTGAGAAGTTTCCTAGGTTTGGCTGGTTATTATCGGAGATTCATTGAAGGATTTTCAAGGATTGCCAAACCCATGACAGAATTGCTAAAAAAGGAAAAGAGGTTTGAATGGAGTGACGCCTGTGAGAAAAGTTTCATGGAGTTAAGGAAAAGGCTGACTACCCCACCTGTGTTGATCCTTCCGGGTATCAGGAAAGACTTTGAGGTATACTGTGATGCATCCCGACTAGGCATAGGCTGTGTGCTTATGCAGGAAGGAAGAGTGGTTGCGTATGCCTCAAGACAGTTAAGACCCCATGAGCTGAACTACCCGACCCATAACCTAGAGTTGTCAGCAGTAGTGCATGCCTTGAAGATATGGCGACACTACCTGGTTGGAAACCGGTGTGAAGTATACACCGATCATAAGAGTCTGAAGTACATCTTCACTCAGACAGAGCTTAATCTCAGACAAAGAAGATGGCTTGAGTTGATTAAGGATTACGAGCTTGGAATACATTACCACCCTGGCAGGGCAAATGTTGTTGCCGATGCCCTCAGTCGGAAAGTCCATTGTAATGCCATCTTGACCCCGCCCCTTCAACCCGAGCTAAGTCGAGAGCTGGAAAAGCTAAGGATAAATATGGTCAAGCCAGGAACGCTGGCGACTTTGCTGATTCAGCCTACCTTGGAGGACCGGATCAGAGAAGCTCAAAAAGTAGATGAAAAGATTGTATCTCTAAAGGAAAGCATGACCCAGGGAAAAGCCCCCGAGTTCTCCATCGACAGCAAAGGAACTGTTTGGTTTGGGAAACGCATTTGCGTGCCCGACAGAAAGGAAATCCAAGACTTGATCTTGAGAGAAGCCCATGAGTCCGCTTATTCCATCCACCCAGGAAGTACCAAGATGTACAAGGATATTAAGGACCATTACTGGTGGCCTGGAATGAAGCGAGATATTGCCGAGTATGTCGCAGTTTGTGACATTTGCCAAAGGGTTAAAGCAGAGCATCAGAAGCCAGCAGGATTGCTTCAGCCCTTAAGGATACCCGAGTGGAAATGGGAAGAAATAAGAATGGATTTCATCGTTGGATTACCTAAGACCCCGGCAGGACATGATTCCATCTGGGTAATAGTGGATCGACTGACCAAGGTCGCCCACTTTATCCCCGTCAAGACAACCTACCCGGCCAAGAAGCTAGCCGAGCTGTATCTGACCAAGGTTATTTGCCAACATGGAGTCCCAAAGAAGATAGTGTCTGACCGAGGAGCTCAGTTCACCTCCCACTTTTGGCAAAAGTTGCATGAGACAATGGGCACTAACCTGAATTTCAGTACCGCATATCACCCCCAGACGGATGGGCAAACCGAGAGAGTCAACCAGATCGTGGAAGATATGCTAAGAGCATGTGCCTTGGATTTTGAAGGAACCTGGGATCTCTGTCTGCCTTATGCCGAGTTCTCCTACAATAACAGCTATCAAGCCAGTATCCAGATGGCCCCCAATGAAGCTCTATATGGACGCAAGTGTAGAACCCCACTCTGTTGGACAGACGTAGGAGAAAAGATGGTTTTTGGACAAGACATTTTGAAAGAGGCAGAAGAGCGAGTTAAGGTTATCCGAGAGCGCTTGAAGACAGCCCAAACCCGGCAGAAGAACTATGCAGATAATCGGAGACGAGAACTCGAGTTTCAGATAGGAGACCATGTGTATCTCCGAGTATCACCCCTACGAGGAACAAAGAGATTTGGAATGGGTGGAAAGCTAGCGCCTCGCTATATCGGACCTTACCCTATCGTCGACAGACGCGGAGTAGTGGCGTATCAACTGAGGTTACCCGAAGAACTCTCTGACGTCCACGACGTGTTCCATGTGTCCCAGTTGAAGAAATGTCTTCGCATCCCAGGAGAGCAAGTTCCGTTGGAAGAGATCAACGTACAACGCAACCTTACATACAAGGAACGCCCTATTCGGATTTTGGAGACAAGGGACAGACATACAAGACGAAAGGCAATCAAATTCTGCAAGGTGCAATGGAGTAACCATTCTGAAAACGAAGCTACATGGGAACGAGAAGATCGCCTTCAAGCTGAGTACCCGGAGCTCTTTGCCGAGTAGCCGAATCTCGGGACGAGATTCTGTTAAGTGGGGGAGGTTTGTAACGACCCGCTTTCCTTTTCCCTGTTGTAACTGGTTTTCTGGATCTTAATCTTTTCCTATCCTGTCAGCTGTGCCTCCGTTTTCCCTCTCCCCGGCCAGCCGACTACCTTCTCTCTTGTGCCGAGTAGAGTTGCTACTCAGTCCTTGTATCCTGCCCTTATCCTTGTCTTACTCGGACCTCTTTGCTGCCGAGTGAGCACGGTGATGTGGCCGACTACCTTGTTGAGACCTGTTGCTTCTTTGTCCCCCGAGTTGCACCCACCCGTTGGACGCCGACTACCGAAGTAGTGAAGAATCAATCTTCACCTAACCGCAGTATCGCTTGGACCAGTGGTCAGTCCGAAGCCCGGTCAGTGAGATTTCTCCAACCTGTCCTAGCCTTGACCTTAATGTCTCATCGCAGCTACAGTGCCTGCCAACTCCTCTGACCAGTTGGACTCCAAAGTCACTTCCTGTCATATCCCTGTCAGTTCATCTTGACTTCCTTGCTCCACCCGTTGCCCAGCTCCACCGTGCCCCAACCTTGCACATCGGCTAAATATATGGCCAACCGTGCCCCCTTCTTCCTTTGTTTTGCAAACCGGCCAGCTCCAGCTCTGCTAAGTTTTCATCCTCTCAAGCTTTGGAGCTCTGTCGCCTGGTTCGCAAGCCTGGTTCAGCCGACTGCCCCCTTTTCTGCAGCCGACTACTTCTTGGTCCTTTTTCTTGGTGTTTTACTTCTCCTGCTTATCAGTGTTTCCTTCTGCTTGTTCAGAACCTGAACCGGTGGACGATCCCGAAGCCACCTTCGCCGAAGAAGACCCCTCCTTGGAACAAGACAAGCCTCTTTGATCATATTGTTTCCCATATATGCAAAACTATGTTGTTTGGAAAATATATGCATGCTTAGTTACACCTTTTTAAACTGTTGGCCTCGGTTATGCAAGCGCAACCGATGGACCCGCCCAGTAGTAGCACTTATTTGGTAGGATGTTGTTATATTTCCCCCTTGAAGAGCCCCACAAATGGCACGCTAGCATCCTATCTGAGGATACGATGCCGAGTAAAATGGCTTAGCTCTGCAACGTTGTTTGTCGTTGGGAAAAATGATGGGTTTTACTAAACAGTTTGGAAAACCCGATACCTTGTGTATCGGCGCGTTTTGTGAAATAAAGGAAAGATTTGTGAAAATCTTGATGTACAGAGACAGTGCCTGTGTGGCTTGGCTATGTATTATCATTAAGGATCGATTCCCATGGCGTAGATTTGTTTGTCAGTGATTTGTGAAAAGTGTTTGATGGAAAGGGAACCGTGACCTGAGTTTGCCGAGTAAGCAAACGGAAGGCCTGTGTGGCCAGAAACGGATCTGTGTGGTCCGGGGTGTTAAGCACCATAAACAAGTGTATGAAAAGTAAACAGGATGAAGATCATGCTCCCGGGTTGTAGCCAGGGCAGCAAAGTTTAAGCCCCCGGGTTGTAGCCAGGGCGGCAATTCAGTCTTCGGGTTGTAGCCAGAAGACGGTGATGAGCACGCTCCCGGGTTGTAGCCAGGGCAGCAGTGTTCTAGCTAGCTGGTTGTAGCCAGCCTAGCGGGCATTTAGTGCCATGATCATGCTCCCGGGTTGTAGCCAGGGCAGCAATGATGAGCCCCCGGGTTGTAGCCAGGGCGGCCGACTAGCTAGCTGGTTGTAGCTAGTGTAGCGGGCATCAAGTGCCACATCTGAGATTTGGTTGTAGCCGAGTCTCAGGGTCAACGAGTGGTTGTAGCTACTCGGGAGATAAAGGACCAACGAATGCAAAGTAAAAGATAATAAGAACATGTATGATTATGCTTGATTCTTTAAGTGGTGAGTTGTTGAAAAGCAACTTGCGGATTGGATGGAGGCGTGAGCCTCTGTCCGCCAACTAAAATTTGGAACTCACGAGTGTTTGCAAAGAAAAGAGTTTAATAAGGCAGTCTTTCGCAAATGAAACCCTTAGCTCTTCTTGTCTAACCAACATGACATCATTCCCGGCTTGCTGAGTACGAAAGTACTCACCTTGTTCATATATATATGTATAGTAGGTTTTGGAGTGGAAGACGAAGATCCGACTGCTGCCGAGTTCCTCCAAGACCAGGCCGACTACGAAGACCTCTGAAGGTTTCGAGCCTAGTTCCCAACCGAGCCTGTGGAGTAGTTTTTGTCCAGCTTCCGCCCTGTTCTGCTGTTTCGCTAGTTTACCAGTTGATTATTTTGCCCATCCCGGGTCTGTCCTGGATGGATCTCCTTGTACGTATATGTAAGTACTCTGTTATGTATTATTGTAACTCTGTGTTGTATCATTGTTGTGCGTACCCGACTACTGATCCTGGGATCGGGTGCCTTATGCACATGGTGGCCTTCCACCTAGTCGGGAGGCGCCACACACATGCCTATAACTATAAATGGAGAGAAGGCAACTCCTTAGAGGAATAGAAAGGGGACTTTGAGTCACAATGTGATGGTTGCATGCGATTTTGATCTAAATTTCACTTTTATCTCATGTGGTTGGGAGGGGTCTGCAACCAATGCTAGTGTACTTAGATCAGCATTGAACAGTGGTTTTCAAGTACTAGATGGTAAATTTTTTCTGGTTGATGGTGGTTATGCCAATACACCACAGTTCATTGCTCCTTATCGTGGTGTCCGATATCATCTAAAGGAGTTTCAACGTGGTGGTCATCATCGACCTAGAGACTACAATGAGTTATTCAATCATCGACATGCCATCTTGAGAAACCATGTAGAAAGAGCTTTAGGTGTTCTAAAGAAGCGATTTCCCATCCTCAAAGTTGCACTTTCCATTGGATAGAGAACCAAGTAAGGATTCCAGAAGCCACTGCTGTGTTTCACAACATGATTCGGATGCTTAATGGTGATGAGGGATGGCTGGACAACCAACCTGATAATATAGAGCCTGCTGATCTTCTTGATCTACCGGAAAGTGACAATGAATACCACAATGATGTGGGATCCCTTAACTATCAAATGATTAGTGGGAATAATATTAAAGATACAATTGCTAAGAAGATGTGGGAAGACTATGTTCATAGCTAGCAAAAATAACATTTTGGATGATTTGTATTTATTTCGTTTTATGTAATCAACAGTTATGTTAGGGACAACTAATAGTTTGTTATGCACAGAGTTTGTTTTTGCTATTCAATAAGTTTTCAATAAAATACTACAATGCAATACAGTTATGATGTTTGGAAGAATTTCTTCGAAGGCAAGCCTATTGCAGCACAGGCATGCATAAAAGAAGCCATCACCAAAGAGTTACAACACACAAAAGAAGGGGGTTTCTCCAAAAGGTAGTATCTAACTTGGTGATGTGAAATATTTTCCTTTCATTTTAATTATTATAAACTTTTCTTAGTATCATCTAATTTTGTCTAGCAGCTCTACAATCTAGAGCTTCATGGAACCCAGGACTAGAAAAGGCTCTAGTTGATTTACTTCATGAACACAATAACCCACATTACCGGTGCCAAAATGGATGGATAAGTGAAGCATGGAATAAAGTAGTCAAAGAATTTCATGAGAAACATCCCTATGTCACCATGAATAAGCAGCAAATTCAAGACAAGGAGAAAGAATTGAAACGAGATTATAAATTGCTTAAGGAGGCAAGGAAATAGAGTAGGGCATCTTAGGATCACCAGTGTTGCATGATTATTGCTGATGATGTAGTTTGGCAAAACATAATCAAGGTATGATATTTGGGCAGAGTTGTTTTGTCCTCTTTCAAATCAATATTCAGATTCAGCAGTTGATTGAGCAATATTTGATTGTTTCCTAAAAGACCATGCAATCAAAGAAGTTCTCAGAAAATGACATATTCCACTAGTATTTTTTCTATCAATTCTACAACCACCAAAATCCACATCCAAATAACCACTTAAACATATAGATGATGATGTAGAATACCAAATGCCAAATTCAAGAGTGTGTTGTAAATACCTCAAAATCCGCTTGACGGCTTGATGATGCGAAACACGTGGAGAAGCTTAAAATTGAGCGCATAAACACACAACAAACTGTATGTCCGGACTTGAAACAGTAAGATAAAGTAAAGAACCAATCATACTTCAGTATTCTTTTTGATTAACAGCTTCACCATCTTCATTCGGATCCAAAATAGTAGTAGATCCCATAGGTGTAGAGATAGGCTTGCAATTCTCCATCTCAAATCGTCGTAAAAGATCCTTGGTGTACTTTTGTTTGATGTATAAATGTACCTTGTGGTGTCTATTTGATTTGTAGCCCCAAAAAGTACGTCAACTCACCCATCATATTCATCTCAAAGTGTGATATGAACAACCAAAGATGATATCATCCACATAGATTTAAACAAAAAGTTGATCATCACCATGCTTAAGAACAAAGAGAGTTTTATTCTTTTTCCTATTTGAAAACCTTTCGCAAGCAAAAAGTTTTTAAGTCTATCATATCATGCTCTAAGAGCTTGTTTCAAACCATACAAAGCTTTTGATAATCTAAAAACATGGTTGAGAAAATTAGGATTTTCAAAACTCTGTGGTTGTTTTACATAAACTTCCTCCTGTATAAAACCATTAAGAAAACCACTTTTAACATATATTTGATACAATTTAAAACCTTTTGAAGCAGCAAAAGCCAACAAAAGTCTAATTGCTTCAATTCTAGCAACAGGAGCAAAAGTTTCATCAAAATCCAACCATTCCACCTGAGTAAAACCTTGAGCAACAAGTCTAGCTTTGTTCCTCACAATTAAACCATCCTCATTTTGTTAATTTTTGAAAACCCATTTAGTTCCGATAACATTATGACCAAGAGGAGGTTCAACTAAAGTCCAAACTTTGTTTCTTTCAAAATTCTCAAGTTCTTCATGCATGGCATTAATCCACGATTCATCAGTTAATGCATGAGTAACATATTTGGATTTAAAAGAAGACCAAAAGTAGAATTCACATAATTATGAGTTACCTTAGACCTTGTAGTACGCTCACCAATGTTACATATCATTTGTTCCGGAGGATGCCGTCGTTGAATGTGCAAAGGAGTAGAGACTTCATAAGTTGTTTCATATTCTGAACCTTGAACAGTAGAAGTTGTGGGTTCTGGAGGACCACCAGAATCAGCATGTGCTGAACCAGAGCTAGATCCCCCTGCTAGATCTGACTGTGGCTCCTCAGGTGGTCTGACCGGCGTTGTTTTGGCGGTCTGACCGGCCACCTCAGCTTTGTCCTCATCATCGCTCTCCTCCACAAAAATGCTATTCTCTTCCTGAATCTGCGATAATGTACCTAAAATTTTTGGTTTAGTACCTGGACTAGCCTCATCAAAGGTGATTTCGCAAGTCTCAACAATTTTGTTAGTTTCTAAAACAAGTACACGATATCCTCAAGAATGAGCAGGATAACCAAGAAACAATTCATATGTAGAACGTGCTTCAAATTTATCCAAATTTCTAGATTTAAGAATAAAACATTTGCACCTAAAAACACGCAAATGAGAAACTTTGGGCTGATGTCCAAACCAAAGCTCATAAGAAGTTTTTCCAAGTTTAGATCTTAAAAAAACACGATTAGAAATATAACAAGCAGTGTTAATAGCTTCCGCCCAAAATTTCCTGGGTGTATTATACTCATCAAGCATAGTCCTAGCCATCTCAACCAAAGGACGGTTCTTTTTTTTCAATAACACCATTTTGTTGAGGAACCCGAGGAGACGAAAACTGATGTTCAAGACCTTTTTCATTGCAAAATTATTCAAAAGACGCATTTTTAAATTGACCAACATTATCACTTCGAATAGTTCTCAAAAATCCATGAAGTTCAACAACTAAACGAACATACAAATTGCGAAAGTGTTTAAAAGCCTCATCTTTAGCTGCCATAAAGAAAACCCAAGAATATCTCGAAAAATCATCCACAATAACCAACACATACTGCTTTCCTCCAATGGATTGCACTCTAGCTGAACCAACAATGTCCATATGTAAAAGTTGTCCTGGTACATCCGTCATCACAGAAACAATTGGATTATGTGAAGAAGCAACCATCTTAGCATGACGACATGACGAACAAACCAAATCAAGATCCTTTTTAAGTTTAGGCAAACCACAAACAAGATCTGAACCACTAATTCTAGTAAGATAATCAAAACCAACATGCCCAAGTCTACGATGCCAAAACATTAAGTCATTTGAAAATTTAGCAACTAGACATGTGATCTCAGATGAAACACCACTTTCAAAATCAGCTTTAAAAACTCTTCCATAACGAGAAATTCCCAAAACAAAATCTCTAGAAGAATCAAGAATTTTACTCCCAGTTTTCTTAAATCTAATCTCAAAATTTTCATCAATAATTTGAGAAACTGAAAGCAAATTATACATCAAATTTTCTACCAAAGCCACCTCATTTAAAACAAACTTGTCACTTACCTTGATAGATCCAGTAGCAAGAACGGCACTAGCAGAAGTATCTCCAAAGATAATTGATTCAGTCTTAGATGCCAATTTAAGGGAGGAGAATCAACTTTTATCACCGGTTATGTGCCGCGAACAACCGGAGTCCATTGTCCATACATTCTTCTTCCTTGCCACCAAAGCCTACACACAAAAAGATGTCGATGTCTCAATACTGAGGTTAGATAACAAAAATTTTGGAATCCAGTACTGAGACACACGACCAGAGGTACCAACAGGCATATAACCATGAGCAAAACCAGCTTTATCCTGTTTAGAAAAATTTACTCGAGACCGGTTTGACCGTTGGATGAACTGCGGTCTGACCGCCAGCCTCAGCCCAAAACCTGATTTTTTCCATTTAGATTTTGCAAAAACAATTTCCCTTTTCTTTTTCTGTTTTTGATCAAGTCTAAAACAAAAACCAACTAGATGTCCATCTTTTCCACAAAAAGAGAAAGTATACTTTTCATGAGAAGATGAATTCGCAACCAAACGTTTTGAATTCAAAGAGAAGACAAAATCCCAGCCAATTTAAAAATGGTGTGTTTAGGTTCGGATTTTGTTAAAATCTTACCCTTTTTAGTGATACCCAAAACAACTGGTTGGTGAGAAGTAAAATAGACATGTGCATCAAAACCTATACCTCTGTTGTGTATGCTCACTTTTGATTGATTCAAAATCATATTTAGTTTCTTATTTCCATCGAAAAATCTTTGCAAGGAGCTTTTTAAATAAGAAACCTCTTTTGTCAAATTAGCACAATTTTCGCAATCAACCAAAATACATTTTTGTTTGCGAAACTTTGAGCAAAAAAGTACCTCATGATTTTTCACAATATCCTCCATGTACTCAACACGACATAAAGCATCTTTTACTTTCATCTCATTTAAAGAACATGTTGAGTAAGTTTTAGATACAGAAACATATTTTTGTTGTTTTAGTTTTCTAGCACTCAAAATATTAAACATGAAACTTGCACAAAAAGCAACTTTATATTTACTCAATAGCTTTTTAGTCAAAAGTAATTCATCCAAGATTCTAGTATGCAGCACAGTTCTAAGAGCAAAACAAGATTCTAATTTTTTATTTTTAGTGAAAGTATTTTCAAGTCTTAAGCATGTAGCATCATTTACATCTCTTAAAGCAGAAATTTTAGAGAATAAAACTTCACAAGATTTGCAATCATCATCATCAGGAATCAAAGATCTTAGTCTAGAAATTTCAAATTTTAGAGATTCAACAATAAAATTATTTTTCTTAATTTTTTTCTTGTAACGCTGAATTTTAAGACTAAGAGCAACTACCATCTCTTGACAAGTTTCAATGAAAGGAGTAAATGTAGATATCTCATCATTGTCGCACTCAGAATTGCAGTCATCTAAACTTGATCCTTCACGAGCCATGAGGCAAACCCCTAAGATGTTCATACCTTTATGATCATCTCCATCTTCACTGTCGTAATCGACGTCGCTTGTCCTAGTTTGTTCAAAAGCAGCATAGACTTGATTAAAGAACTTTTTGAAATCTTTCTTGCTTTGCTTTTCTTTGAACGCTTGCTTCTTCTTTACGTCTTTGGGCTTCTTCCCTTCATTTTCCTTTGTAGATCTCCCAAGCTTCGAATTTTTAGATCGAATGTGGTTCAACTCGTTACACCCAAAATACCGAATTGATCCACCTCTTTTCCTGGTTTTGACATTATTCAAAGCTTGAGAAAATCTATTAGTTAATAGTACCAAGTCCTCCTCGGAGAATTGCTCAAGTTGATCATCGAAAATAGCATTTAAAGCATTAAAAGAATTCGATGAAGGGCCATCAAAAGAAGAATCAGATAAAGAAACTAAGACAATAATTTTTGAATCTGACTTGCGAGAAAGAACATTCAATTTATGGGTTTTTAGCTTTGTATAAAGATATTCTAAAGTTAAAGTTGTCATATTAACAGATTCTTAAATCGATGTAGCTTTCATCTCCCAAACTTTCATATCTAATCCAATCAAAAGATGTCTTGCAATTTCAGATTGAGGATAGTTAACTTCAAAAGAATCATCAACAGATCGAATATTGCTTAAAACTTTGTTAAAGCGAGCAAAATAATCATCAAGAGCTTCTCCAGATTTCATCTCAAATTTCATATAGTTCTTTTTGAAAACATCCCTACGAATTTCCTTGATGTCAGAAGATCCTTCGTGAAAATCATGTAGAGCCTTCCACATTTCATGTGCAGTTTCAAGATGAGAAATTTAATCAAAATCCGAGCAAGAAACTCCACACAAAATCATGTTGCGCTTTTTACAATTGTTTTCAAACTCAATTTTATTTTCTGCAGAAATAACATCAGGAATTTCATAAAGATGAGAAACTTTTTACCAAATATCGTATTCCTGAGACATAATATAAGATTGCATCTTTTTGCACCAAAATTGAAAATCAGCTCCATCAAAAACATGCGACTTGGTTGAAAATCGGTTAGCCATGGCTAAATCTAAAGATCGGTGAAGATCAAAAAGAAAAAATAAGGCTCTGCTACCACTTATAGGATCAAACACAAGAACCAAGCCTACCAGAGAGGGGTGAATGGTAGGAAAATCTTTTGTGGAATAAAAGAAACCCTCAAACCTGGATGGAGTGTACCGGTCATACCATCTCAGTTGCCCCGGTCTGATCACCATATATCCACCAGTAGAACCGCCGCCTTGTCGTCGTGCTCTTGTCGGATGAACCGTCGGAATTCAGAAGGATACACATCGAAGATATTTTTCAAAATAGATTAACTTTATTGTATAAAAATATGTTTACAAAGCGTATACAAAGCACTCCTCTCTCTCAAAATTAAACCCTAACTTTTTTCTCTTTTAAAAGTTATGACTCTGGTGTCTCAACTCCTCATCTATTTATACCTAAAACCTAATACACAAAATAAAAGTAGAACTCTTACTCCCATAAAACTCAAACCCTTGTATTCCAAATATAATTCAATTTATCAAAATTAAATCCTTGTTTTTAACAACCGGTCTCAGTTTTCCATTCCGACACTCGGACTCCCTCAGCACGCACTCCTGCTGTCCACGGTTACGTTTCTCCACCCAATCTGACTCCAATTCCATCGGGACCTGCACCAAGCCAGAGACCTGCTCACCGACCTCAGTGTCTCGTCCCTTTGTGCTGCTGCCGAACAGAACCAGCGATGCATGCTGCCCCTTGCCTTCCTCCATGGGCCAATGCCAGCACACATATACATGTATGCAGCCAGCAAGTGCATCACACACATATACACGCATGCCACACTACCCAGCCAAAGCACCGTAGCAATTTCTCGTCCTCTATTTTTTTTCTTTAATTATACTCCAAATTTACTTATAATTTTTTCGCCGTTTGCACACATGACCTGTGTAGCCTGTTGCGAAGATCCCTACATGGTGTTCATCCATCGTGTGCCACTTTGTGTCCAATCTCATCACCCGTATCTTTAACCGTTCTGGATTTTGGCTTCTCTCTGAGTGTAGTCACGATCCTACCGTTGATCAAGATTGACCACAGGTCACCTACACACTCATAGACAAAACAACCGTTTCTGGACACAGATATCGCAACCTGACCCACATTAGTCACACATACTCACGCCAACATCGACTTATATTTTTTAACAAATATTCATTAAATAAATTATTTGCAAAACCAATTATTCATTATAAAATATTAATCATGACAATGATTTTATAAATTCCTCGATCAACGAACTAATTCAGGCAGCCAGGTGCTTCGATCTTCATGCGTCCACAACAACTAGAGTATAAAAGTTGTATCAAAATTTTAGGTTGACTAATGAAGAGGATAATAATACATCTACAAAAATTCATAATTAAATTCAATAGGATATATTGAAATCCCACCTTTACACTAATAAGAACAATGCTGCTATTGCCTTTCAGCTTTAGATGCAATTAATATCTCCTTTCAAATCTGGACATCAAAAGTAGCATTGTTACACACATGGTGCTTGACAACAAAGTAAAAATGCAACATCATATGCAAGCTTTTCCTTGACTTCTATGTCTCTGTTTTTTTTGCGAGCATTATTTTGACAAGGCAAACTATGTAGGCCGTTGAATATGGTTAAAGCGCCTGTAATGCAAGTCTAAATTACTCTTAAGTCTTAGTTACTCTAAATTACTCTCCTTTTTTTAGGCTTTAAATCCCAACATTGCAACCTATTATGCAAGATAAATTAGGATGACTTTGCTTCAATTGTTTTACTCCATGCACCACCAGTTCTTTTAAATAATACGTACATTACCCGTTAATTACTCACAACTATACACTTCTTTTATACATACATACATACATACATACATACATACATACATATATATATATACATACATATATATATATATATATATACATATATATATATATATATATATACATATATACATATATATATACACACACACACACACTAGCAAAATACTCATATGTTGTAACGGGTGAAGTTAATACTAATTACTTTCATGGATAATTATAAGAAATGTATCGATACTAACTTAAAATAAAATTATATTATACATATCGGGAATGCTATACGACAGGATCCCGCACGCCGTGGATGCGATGGTATAGCCTGCGACCTCGACTTCCTCCTTAGCCTCTCAACCCTCGCCACCCTCCTTAATCACCATTTGGCCATTGAAGTGGCACACGTGTGACGGCACCTCATCGCCGTCCTCTCCGGTGAGGGCCGCTGGTGCCATTCCACCACGTGATCCTGACCACAAACGTAGGATAGGAGGCCAGAGGGGGTGTTGCTATTGTTATTTGCCTCTCCCCCAAAGGCCGCTGCCCTTTCTTCTCCGACGACCAACCTAAGATTTGGGGAAGCCTAGATTCGAAGGCGCCGAAGGGATACAGGTTTGGCACCCTCGGGCTTGGGATGGCCAGATCCCGCAGCGGCGTGGGAGGAGAGAGGCCAATAAACGGCAGATGACAGATGAAGCATGGTAACATCCTCGCCGCCGCCGGAATTTGGAGCTGTGGCGCATCTTGACATCCTTCCTCTCCAACTTGTCGGGGTTGGGCAATGGCCACAAGGATGGCGAGAGGATGCCAGGGAGGAGAAAGGATCACCAGGGAGGCCAAGCCGCCAAGGGTGTGAGGCGCGCGTGGGGCTAGATCAGGGTTTACTTTTTTGATGAAATTTATCGAAATTTGGTGAAAAATGTCATACCACTATGGGTCAAGATCTGGCACTCACTCAGAAAGGTGAACCCTAGGCTGGATCGATCAGAGAGGGAGAAAGACTCGCGTGGGTGCATTCGAAAGGTGCATCTGAGGATCGGAGTTTGCGGGTCTACGCGACACGCCATGACAGGATGACAAACGAAGAGGTCGGTGTGACGAACGAAAAAATCCATTCTTTTTAAGTATGTATATATAGCAAAATGTCCATGCGTTGTAATAAGGAAAAATAAAATAACGATACATTGGATCCATGCTTTGAATGTTTCCAAAAATTCCTCAAACTTAATTCAGAAATTTGAAAATGAACTCAAATTTCCCCTTTTGAATTACTTTCTTTTCTAATCAGTCTTCCTGTTTTTCACAAATCTTTCAAATTCTCTGTATGTCAAAATCCACCTAAAGATGCAAAAATGTAGATCCATAAAAGTTATGTAGAATGTGTAGACATTGATCGCTTTCACTTCCGGAAAGGCTATGCTTTCTCAAGGCATATATATTTCAATGCTGACAACTGTGTGATGCCACTATCAAATGCATATCCATAGTGTCCAAATGCTTCCTCGAGAGTGATAACTTCGCTTCTTCCATTCATTGCCATTTGGACAGCATTGACATTCTCCGTGGTCTATGCACAATGAAGCATAATTATTGAAACTTAGGTGTTGTTCACAAGAGTTTCTAGCTTCTGGCTTATATTTTATTTTTCATTAGCACGTTTCCCAAAACACAAAACAGTATATTTTTTGCAAAAACTTTCCTATAATGAAAGTATTCTCTAAAAATCAAATAGATCCATTTTTGAAAGTTTCTAATAGTCAATACCAATATTAATCATGCACTAATGATATTTCTTGTTTTGTGTGTGGCTTACAAGCCATATACAAAAGCACAACCGAACAAGGCCTTACGTACATTACCAGTCAGCCCTGTGAGACCTAAATGTAAGCCACACACACAAAAGCACAATTGAACCGAACCAAGGCCTTACGTAATTACCACCAGCCCTGCGAGCCTAGAATTTTCTTACAATTTTAGATGATCTCTTTGCATGATGAGAAATTCGATGCAGATATTCCTGTTGATCAGTATAATCAACCGTAAATTTCATCTCAGACAAGTACATGTGCTTCTTCAAAAATTTATCCTTTTTGTGCCTATATGAACCTTTTAATTTCAAATAGGGCATGCCATGCAAATGAAGTCTGTGAAAAACACTCCCATGATCATATAAAAACACAGCGAATTTAGACCGAACATCAGGTTCAGTGAACAAACAGATGGTGCTACTGAGTACTAACTGGATATGAGCTTCAGTTAATGATTTGTGACATGCAAAGTTTACTTCAAAAGGAAACAAAATGTGATCATGAAGAGTGTCAGTACGCTTCATTCCATCCTGATTCTGTTCGTTAACAGTCTGTTTTCCAAGTTATGCTTTATATCCCCACCACTTATTAGAAAAGACCATTTTTCCAGTATGTTAATGCATCAAACTCTAATCATGAAGACCAAAACACCTATTTGCTCCAAGTTCTAGCACACCCTGCCTGTCGATCCTTCCTCTTCTAGCACACTATGCTGCCCTGTCGATCCTCCTCTCTTCACACCCAATCCATGAAGGAGCACCAACGAGAATGGCACCGGAGCCAGTGTTAGGACGTAGGCTAGCTAGTAGTCTCGGCGCGCGCACTAGCCCTCCCGCCTGGTTGAAGTAGACCTTGTTGTGGCTGCGTGAATGTCTACCGGCATCAATGCGCGCGGCGGGGAGACTCACAAACCGAAGGGGCTTTCCTCGTTGGTTCTTCAAAAATCACAGTACTATGATCATAGTTTCCTTTAAACTACTCATTCGAGATAGTGTCTATTGTATATGTTCATGATAATATTTTTGGAATTTGGATGGATACATTATGACTATTTTGTTGTAGGCTCGAGAAAGAGGATATTGTGGAGGCGAGAAGGTGATTCAGATTCGATCGAGCACGCGCACCCGAACAGATTGATGGAGCCGACACAGAATCAGAATGGAAATGCGCATGTGGACGGACAAGCAGGCATGATGGACGAAAATTCCGTGACAAAAACACTATTTATTTTATAATAATAAAGATAGAGATATATATGCCAATCTATTCTACAGCTCCTTCATAATAACTATCCTAAAACCCCCCCTCCCACGCATGTCCATTCTCCTCGGACAACACGCGCGCGTTGGTCTTTCCCTCCTGGCACGCGCTCCTGCTTCAATCCCAGGCCCAGTCCCCGCACCTCCTGACGTTGGCCCACTCGAGCTTGCGCGATGTACACGATGCCAGCCTAACCAGGATTTCCCATACGTGAACGAGATCCATCAGCAGGAGAAATAGATCTCCTAATCACAAGGAGACAAAAAAATCTAATCACAAAAGGACAACCTTGTGAAAAACTCAACCTCCCAATCACGAGAACTTTGCATGGATATTACATTCTTTGTGCTTGAGTCAAAATAGAACTTACGTTGCATGTCTATTTAAGAAAAACTCACATTGTATGCATGTAAAACTAAAATTTGTTGCTACATTAATTCCACTCACATGAAACCTCGCCGAGAAAAGTAAAAAATATTTTTATGCAGTACGCCCTTATACAAAGCCATGATTTCATCCAACATCACAGATACGGTAACTGTCAATATCATTAGTGGCGGTTCTAGAGGGTGGTCCGGGTGGGCCGTGGACCACCCTAGAATTTGGCCCAGAAGTATCCCACCAAAAAAATCGGCCCAATAACTCAACAACAATACTGTAGCTTTGGAAGGAAGCGGAGCAGCAGAGAAGCACAAACAGATCGGAGAGGCAGGCGGCGCTACCCGTGCCGCAAGTCGCCGGCCCGCCGCCCGTGCCCGCCGTCGCGCTTCGGTAGCCCTGTCGCTCGGGTGTCCCGGCTGTCGCCACCGCGCCGCCGCCGGCAGGGTAGGGTGGTGCCGCAGGTCGCACGGCGCTCCCGCCCGTCGCCACGCTGTGCGTGGTCGCGGCCTCTGCGTAGGGGGGTTCATGTAACGCCGCGCGCCGCGTTGCCCGCCTGTCGCCGTGCCGCGCCGCCCGTGCCTGCCAGTCGCCGCGCCGCCGCCTCCCGCCCGTGCCCGCCGGTCGCCGCGTTGCCGCCTCCCGCCCGTCGCCTCTAGATCCCCTCGGGCGGCGGCCTCCATCTCTGTCTGTTACCTGTACTGCAGGACATATATATATATAAATATACATAGAGCTGTACAGAAGTATATATATATATATATATATATATATATATATATATATATATATATATATATATATATATATATATAAACAGAGAGAACGAGAGAGCAGAAATAAAGTAGGTATGTAGCTTTTAATCGGTCGTTAATTATTGGCAAAATTAACTTCCTGTCTTTAGTGAGATTGTAGTGCGAATTTATTTCTTTATCTCTTTAATTTGTGGTGCAAACTATAATGAGATATGAAAAGAAATTGTCTCTTTAATTTACGATGCTATGAGATACTATCGTTATATTTGTATCGTATTTTAACTTAATTTTATATATGTATATTGAGTTTCTTATGTTATAGAAGTTTGACATGTCAAGAAAGACCACCCAACAAAAAATTCCTGGAGCCGCCACTGAATATCATCACACATAATAACACTAGATGTTACATGTAGTAACAAGTATATTATCAAGGATATTAGTTAATATTCTATGGCACGTTACTGCATATTCTATGGCAACTTACTATGGTACTATACATAAAAAAATTTATTATGTTCATACATATTCTACACCTCTCCCATTTCCTAACCCTCCAATCGTGCGCTCCTTCGCTCAGCCCCGTGCCCTCCTTTACTCGCAAGTTGTGTGCGATGGCTCGGGCGGGCTCGCGCCCGCAGGGGCAGCCCTCCCTTTTCAGTCGCACACACTGTGGGCACCCCGGAAATGCATTATGAAGAGTAACTATTACGGCAACGCGAACTATCTAGATGGATGGGGTCTCGAATAAAACCCAAATAAATGCGGTAACCATCCATCCTCATCGCAGACTTGCCATAATCTTTACTCATTCACAATACAAATCCGAAAATGCCGAGAAGTGTACAAAGAGATAATCATAAGGATAGCTTGCCAGTCCTCCCGTCATTCGCCCGTCAAACCACTCGATGGTGGCGACCAAACACGATACGTACCCCAGAGGACTCGAACCACAATAGCTATCCCCCAACCATCTCAATTATACACAACTCATACTCATGTTCAGCTAGTCCCCAGGAAAGCAACTAGCCTCACATTTTCATCTCTAGCAATGGTATACAAACATTGGGTATACAATTATAATGAAAAGAACTTAGATACAACTAAGGTTACATAGGCCAAAAGGCCAAATAATATGATTCAGCGGAAGCTTGTCTACCCATACCACAGGCAATCCGACTAGGGGTACACCCCTCAAAGAATCAATCCTGAAGAAACAACGGAATCCCGTAGCACTCAACCTACAACAAGGTAATAAACGGAAATACAAGCAAGAGTCAGTACATTACCGAAATAATGTACTGGCAATGTCAATCCTACAATACATGCAAGTTCTAAATCAAGGAAAGGCTATTTGTGGGTTCAGTTTTTGCGTAAAGCTAATTTTAGTTCACAATCATTTTGCAACGGTAATTTAGAAAGCATTTAAACAAGTATATAATAAGTAATGAAGTGATCAACATAATATCAACATAATAATTTTCCTGCTTGTGCCCTCCTCGGCAACAAGACACCATAAGCATTGTAATAAGCATAATAGTTTTCACAAATCACCAATCCTCATCCCAATTTCATAAAGCATTTTAGAAACATAAATCTATACTCAATGAGCACAACCATGCCGCTCATGACCGTGAGCACGGCTAACCGATTAGTTTTGACTCTGCAGAGTTTGTACATCGTTACCCACATGATGTGATAGAAGCCCAACGGCTGTACCCTAGTTTGTTCGGTACCCGTCGGTACCACCACACTCTTCACGTTGAATGCGGTCTAGAGGTCACAACATAGCTTTTACATTACCTAATATTTAGCCTTGCACCAGCACGAGGTGTGTTATTCCACATCGGGGCGCTACCCCAATGCCGTGGGTGGCGGGCCCACGCCTTAAACCCAGCGCCGTGGCGGCAGCCTTCCTGACTCCCCACGAGGCACACAACGTTATATTGGACACGCTTAGACGCCTATGCCATGAGGTGATCACAGTCCCTCATGGTTCACATAGGTAGCTCCTCTGAACAGCCCTACAGTACATTCATAGGCACTGCCCTTACTACTCAGCCTACCAAAATGCAAGGCTAAACATCAAGTAACTTAATCCACTATGACCATCCCATAACTGGCACATGTGGTTGTACTGTTTAACATGAGAATATGGCACTGAGTTCAGTCCTTAACTGACCCGGGCGAACACTCCCCCTATCGGCGTGCAACTACTCCATATGCACACCACTTGCCGCCCAAGTCTAAATCAGGTTCCATCATTTTAGTTCACAAATAATCAGAGGCTTCACCTCTGTCCAGGAGTTATAAAATTCCCATTTTCAAATGTATATAGTGATCACCGTAATATTTAGCACGTTACTAAGCATGGCTAAGCATAAGCAAGTGTATTAACTTAATATGGACCCCCATGAGTACAAGCCAAGTACTCTAATCAAGCCTAAGGTTACCAACAGCAAGGAATACAATGTTCTAAGGTGGATCATGCAACTAATAGGTTATAACTACCATTTACCACAATTCAAATACCGTTATTCCCAAATACGCATGCAATTTTGCAAACAACACATTTCATTTCCCAAAACATAGGATTCAATTTGTTCAAGAAGGAGGGGAGAAAACTTGCCTTACTCTTGAGTACACGGACTCCAACTATTTCACTCCTTCACCGATATCGAATTCGTTCTCTAGAGAGAAAATAACGTACGATCGAATAAATAGCAAATAATGCAGAAAATATGAAATGCTCTAATATGCATGATATTTATGCCTTAGGTTGCTACTGGTCTAAAGTGAATTTAGGTGAAGGAATTTCTATTTTATCACGTTCTGTTTGAGAGTTATGAATGTTACGAGTTCTATACAAAAATACGTCCGAATACGATTTAAGGTCAAAGTTGAAGTTATTCTGATATGTGTGAGATTTATACAGTGACTAGGTACTGGTTTTATATACTCTCTGGTGAACTTATTTTTATCTTTGCACTTGCCATTTGTGAGATATGATTTTTACGATTTTTACATGTCCTTTTAGTAGTATAAAATGTACTGATCATGTGTGGCCTAATTTTGTGCAATCTGAGTTCATAAATGGAAAGTATACATTTTTATGAGAATTACAAAATTGGTTTGACATTTTTCTGAGTTATAATGAATTTCTTATGAATTTTCTAGTTAAAAGTCTCATTTTCACCCTTTATTTACTATTATAATTTTTGGCAGATTTTCTGTACAGAAAAGTGCTACTTTTAATTTACCAGATTTTAGAGAATAAAATTACAGAACCAGCAAAACTGGTTTTACTTAATTTTGGAGTTGTAATGAATTTTATATGATTTTCCAAAGTTAAATCCATTATCAATGTAATAGAAAAGCATTTATTCATCTCTTTTAGTTTCTGGATTTTATAAAGGATGGGGTCCACATATAAATGAGACAGAGCAGAGCAGGCGTGCACTGAAGCATGGAGCGGACCGTTCAATTGCAGTTCGGACCGTCCGGCGAGTGGAATACAGGGGCACAACCACAATAGAACGGACCGTCCGATTGCAGTTCGGACCGTCCAGCCAGGCGAAACAGAGGAGACGCATGTCAGCGCGCTTTTCCGTGGCAGCGACGACGAACGGTGGCTCGGCTCGGGTAGTGACCAAAAGAGAAAATGTGGGGAAGCATGCGGCGAAGCTGTGGGTGGTCTTCTTGCCATCTCGGGTGATCGGAATCTCACCGGCGGCGGGCTCCAGCGGCGGCTATTTTCGGGCTGACGATGCCGGCTTTGGTTTGGGGCTCGATTGGCCGTGCACATGCATGCTTGAGCATTACTAGGTGTAAGGTTCTCACTGTGGCGTCTGGCGAGGCCGGCGAAGTCAGCGTAGCAGCAGCAACGTCGAAGGCAGGCCGACGGCGGTGGAACGCAGTGGATCTTCGTCGATAGCATCCTCCGGTCAACGAGCTGCCAAGCAAAAGGGTGCACGACGTCCTATGAGTCCTAAGGTAGCTACTCGTGCGATGAATCGATCTAACTCTCACCGGGAAGTGAGGAATCGACGGCGGCGGCGACTTGGCTGGAGAGGAAGAAGATGGCCTCGATCTCAAGCTTCACTGCATCATCTCCTGATTCCTTCTGCCGGTTGTCTTCTGGGAGTAAGGCGATGACACTGGTGAGCTGGCTCGGTCAGAAACCTCCTGTGCCGGCCAAAACGGCGAAGCGACGCCGGCGGGGGACAGAGACAGAGCACGGCGGCGCCAGGGCAATTTCAACCGACGAACCTAGGGCTGTAAAGTGCGAAAATGGAACCATTAGAAGGTGTAGATCATGTTCCCGAGACTTAGAAAGGATGGAGCTCACCGGCGTTGGCTCGGGACCGATCGAACACTGCCAGCTGAGAGAAAAGTGAGGCTGCTGGCGGTGATCCTTGGGAAATCCGTGGGTTTATCCAGTAGGAACGTGGAGAGGAGAGGTGAGAGACTCTGTTGATGCGTTCTGAGGTGAAAATGTCGATGCTCTCAAGGCATGGAGCTGGGCTGGCTGAATCAGTAGGCAGAGAGAGTGAGAGGGAAGAAGGAGAGGAGGACACGTCTGCCATGCAACAGCTGAGTTGTATCCATCTCTACAGTACCCTTGGTGGGTCCCACATGTAAGATAGCACTTTTCTACACATATTTGGCTAGATTTTCTCTATGACTTGTGGGTCCAAGTAGTGATGTTCTAGGAAGATGAGAGAGGTGTGGGTGAATTCCTTGGTGAAGCACACTGTCTCGTGAAAGGCTGAGGCTTACAGGTGGGCCTGGGTCCTGTAGGTCCCACTAGTCAGTGACTTGAGAGAGGAGAACACTCTAGAGACTGTTTTGTGAGCTGTCCAAAACATGCAGTCTTTACTCAGGTGTTTTACTAAGTTACCAAGGGGTATAAATCTGGGAAAAATTACTGTGGGCAGTAGATGGTATTGGCTAGCTCTGTGCCAAAATTCAGAGTTGTGGGACTTTTGGATTTCTCTGGAGAAAATGGCAAAGTTCGGCCAAAAAGCAGTTTCTGCTGTGCACTAGTCTGAGTCAGTGAGCTTTACCCTATTATTTTATGTTCAAGTTTTGCGAAGATTGTACTGAAATTTTTACTGCTATTGGTTCACAATCTAATACAGCTTATGGTAAATTTTGGTGAGAATGTGATTGATGGATTAATTCTGGCAAAGGTGTCAAGTAGGCTGTCTGCAGGTGAAAGTTTTTCTGTATTGCTGAATTAAGAGTATTTATTTGAGACAATTATTGAATTGATAAAATCTGGTAAAAATTACTGGAGATCGAAAAGAATGTGGTTAACCTTCTGACCAAATTTTGTTGCTAGAAGTGATCTCATTTTTATTTGGTGAATTTTAGAAGTATACCTATTCATCTTTAGCTAGCTTCCTAGTCTAGCTGATTTGAGAGATTTTATTGAAGTACCAATTGAAGTGATAAGGTTATAGAAAATTTACAGTGGATTAATTTTGTGGGATAGTGGTTACAGGAATTTTTCTATGATTTTACGTTAGACCTATTCTCCTTAGAAATTATTTAGGCTATACAAATATATATGCATCCTATTATGAAAGTGCAATATAAGATCCAAAAACAATCCAGAAAAAGGTATGCACAAGAAATGGTAATTGCTTTATTTATCTCCATATTTTTATATCAAACTTTTATCTATACATAGTTAGTCATATTACGTTTTCTGTTTTTTTTGTGAGTTAACTCCTAGAATCTTTATGCACTCCTAAGGTATTCTAACTTGGTCAACACCTCTTATCGTTGCCCTCTAGTTTGGAAACTATAGGATTTTACTCTCGAGGTCTTTTTGTTAATTTGTTTTGGTTAGAATTTCGAAAGTCGAACTTCTGGTATGTTACAGCTCTACCCCCCTTAAAATTGAATCTCGTCCCCGAGATTCGGGAGGCTCATAGGCGGTTGGGGACTTTGAGGCTTGTAGGTGAGGTTTTACGTACAACATTCTCTTAGTAGTTTGAGGGTGATAGGGACAGAGTTGGACTTCACTCTGAGTCTTTGTTTGGTCATGTTGTTATGGTTACTACTGGTCTATGGAAAGCTACCTACGGTTACATGGTTGAGATTCCCTTTTTCCTCCTTATTATCAACACAACTTCACTGGTAATGAAGAGTGCAGTCGATTTGCTAGTGGGTTTACTGTATTTTGCACTAAGTTGGTCACTGTGGTCGGAACGTCTAGTAAATGGGGATTTTATGACATCCTTTTGAAAGTTTATCCAACTGGGACAAGAATCATCGGGGATCAACCTAAACAACGTAGGTAAGGTAGGATCCAAGGCTGGCATACTAAGATCATGTTGGATGGTGCTACCAACGGCATTAGTTTTTCCTTAGCAGGGCTACTATGAGGTTACTCTTGGACATATAGACCTACAAGATTGTCTAGATTTATCTCCTTCACAAGGGTTGGGTTATCTAAACATCCGGTCGAATTGCCAGTTGGGGGACTTACTAAAGGATCATTGATAAGGGGTTGGATTGCCTACATGGTTTTAATTTAAACCTATCTTCATTTCAAACAAATCAGGTTCAATATTTCTACCCGACTTTGTAACCCATTGGCTACTAAGGTTCCCACAGTTACGCGGAAAGAATTTCCACGTTCTAGTCAGGAAGTTAAATTGAGCTAGCTAGTAGGTTCAGTTCAAAGGATGGGAGTGACTGGAGTATTAAGGTTGATTGACAGCTAGATTTCACCCGACAGTAGGTTCAGTATTAGTTGAGGAATTTTTTTTTAGTGATCTAGCATGACTCCGATTTGGTCCTTAGCCCAATTGAATTCATATTTTTGGAAAAATTTCTTTGATGCATGTTTGGCTACTTATTGTTCAAACTGTAATTTCAGGTTCTGATTTAAATTGGTGCACAATTACTACCATTTCATCCATTCTCAAGGGTTTATGCATAAAGGGTTACATGAGGGGTATTATTGGGTAATGCTATTGGCCCTATAGATCCTAGTTTAAGGCACTATGATGATACAAGGTTATAAGCTTTATAGGGTACTAAGGTATAGGTTCTAAGTAGATTTCAGATCTACTAAAGGCATAAGCTTGTCCTAGGATACGTGTATATGATACTAGTTTTTAAATTCTTTAGGTTTGTGGGTGCAATCAAATGCTTTAATTTCATTAAATTTAGAAGCTGCTAAATTAGAACATACTATAGATGTTCAAGGATTCTAACTCTTTTAGATTCTATGTCTTTATCTTAGTGTACTACCCTCCTAAAAAAAATCAGACTAATTAGATTGATAAAAAAGGAGGATAAGCCAACTAGTTGTTCGGGTCTGTCCTACATGTTTATAAGCTGAAAACCAAGCCTAAGGGTCAAACTAGAGGGGTGATAAAATTATAAAACTTTTAGATTCCAATTCCTAGTGAAGGGTATTCTGTTCTGTGAGAGATTTGGATTTTTAGCTCATGTGGATGTTCCTATAGAAACTGAACAAGACCTGTGATGCAGTTCTAAAACAGCTTGTTAGGTGCTCTTGTTAAATTTTTGTCTCCTAATCTGCTAGTTCAAAAATTCCAAAAAAAATAAAAAAAATAAAAATTAATGGAACTTCCCTGATATGTTTAGGAGCTATTGAAAAAAAAAACCATGATTCTAGAGCTTATGGTTTGTCCTACACAAAATTATTAAATCAGCTGACTACAGATTGCAGGACGTGAGCATGCGGCTTAGTTAAACTTTTATGCCATGGTGTACTGATTCAAAATTTTCAGAAAAAAATTCATGAAGTCTACTGGAGATATCTGTAGGCTACTGTTTAATTTTTTTTTATCATGTATGGTATGATGTACCCAAAATTATAAAACATGTTGGCCTGGTATGCTACCCCCCTTAAAATTTTTAGGATGTGAACTAGTGAGCAGAGGACAACTAATCTAGTAGGTCAGGCCTGCTATAAATTTTCTTAGCAATACTATTTTCATTAACCTAATGATACCAGGATGACCAAATGGCTGGCTATTCTATACTATTATGGAAGGTACACTAGTGTTTAGTAAAGCAAATGTAGATCAATGCACTTGATGTCTTATGTGATTTAATTAGGAGCTTAATTTCTAGTTGCCAATATTCTAAAGGAAATGTTAGATAACTTAAGATGAGAGCTAACTTAGGATAAAGGTTAAAGAATTGGATGTTTATAGGATCAAGGTGCTAGTTCTTGGTAGCGTGATGGGGAAGGTGGTGAAGTCTCTCGGTTCGGCTTGCTCTCTATCGCCCGAAACGGCAACGGCCCTAGCAGCCGCACTCCCAGTCTCGGTGACGAGATCAGCGAACCTTCAACTCCTCCAACCTATACGGTGAATGATGGAGCAAGCTAGAATGAACTTAGGTTTTCGATATCTCAACCATAGGTTGACTAACTAACAGAAACGTTATAAATAGGTGGGAATATGGAATAGTGGTACTAGAAATCCTCTAACTTGGGTTGGGTAACCTAGAATAGGATTAAACTAAGCTGAAGGGTTCTAGGTTGGCATATATGAATGTATGGCTCCATGATGCAACCATAAGTGATAATGTCATGGATAATCATGATGCAATTATGGATGATATGATGAATAGTGCAATGCAGTTATGAATGACAAGATGCCATGCATAATGTGGTGCAACCATAATATAATGCAATGATGAGTTTCATAGTGCAATGTTGTGGATGGTGCGTTAATGCTATGCACCAGATGACGTGATGCATAGATGGGATGGTGCTATGCAATTGCCTGATGGTATGATGCAATTCATGATATGGTGCAATTACACATGCTTGCCATGATGCAAAATTGCTTGAATGTCTTGTGCATTATATGGCATGATGTAGTGCAGGATCATGAAAGCATGGTGCAATGCATGGTTGCAACATGATGATGCGCCCATGTCATGGTGCAATGCTGAGTATGGTGCAATGTGTGATTGCAATGAGATGATGCTCGCATGTTATGCTGTATTGCTCATGTCCTTTTATGATGATGCACATGCGTAACGGTGCGATATGTTAATGTAATGGTGCAATGCTCTATGGTGGTGCACATGTATCATGGTGCGATATATTAACACCATGGTGCAACGCGTGATGCGATGAGATGTTCATGCTTATGGTAATAGGTTCTACTAATCCAGGGTTTAATCTCTGGGTAATAGCGTTTTTGGTATGAGGTGCTATGGAGGTTCAAAGGTCAGAAGTTTATCATCTAACTCTATTTTGGCTTCTAAGATTTTCATTCCACTACCAAAGTCTCCTATCTTACTCGTGGAACTTCCTTGATAAGTGGGTTTCTACTAACTAAAAATTTCTATTTCAATGTGGGTGGATGCAACTTTAGGTAAGACAACATTAGTGGTTTTTGGAGATGCTAATAGTAACTAGAGGCATATTTTAGTTCTAAATGTATGGTCTCTCCTAAATTAAAGACCGATAAACCCTAGGCAATTTCTAACCAACACTTCTGAAGTTCTCCTAGAAAGATTTGGTGGACATACATGATTTAGAACCGGTAAAAGCTAAAAGAAACTATCAAATTACTACTATAGTCCTAGGAGCAAAACCTACCCGATACCTAGCAAGTATGGTCGATCTTACTTAGGAAGGCTTTAGGTGTCTTAGAGCTTGCGATGCATCTTGACTTATGTTTCGAGCTAGAGGTACTACCCCATCTTAAAATTTTTAGAAGTTTTGATCAATTACATTCGTGAAGAACAATCTATCAACTATACCCTAGAGTCTGTCTTATGCACTTATCTGGTAATGACAGGGTCTAAGGGCTATCCTACAGACCTGATTAAATTACAATAATTTTATATGCAAGTCCTCTTAAGTTTCTCTTTGTTCTGGGAAAGAATTAGAATTTTTACACAAATAGAATTTTGTGGAGAAAATAAACAAGACAGACTATACACTGCTGGAGCAAATTGCTGGTGCACTTTTTTAGTTCTTAACATACTAGTTCAAAAATTCTAAGAAAATTTCTAGGGCTTCCTCACTGGGTTCCTGAATTACTGACCAAAAATGGTTATTTTGTCACTCATGGTTCGGGCTGTACAAATATGTTAAGTAGGTAACCTACAGGTTCCAGATTCTGAACATATCTAATGTGTGGATTATTTGATCATGATTCAGTCATCTAAAAAATCCATAAGAATTCCAGAAGCTTACTGGGAAACTCTACGAGCTACTGGTAAAAGATCAAGATTTTATCACCTATGGTTTACCTTACACAAAAATATGTAGTATGTTAATTACAGATTTCAGGACATGACCATGTATTCTATTTGAATTTTTATGTAGTGATGTAATAGTCTAAAAATTCAAGGTTAATTCATGGTGCTCCCCATGTGAGTCTATAATCTACTGGAAACAGCTCAAAATTTTAACACCTATGGTTTGGGCTATACAAAATTTTACAAATCGGCTATCTACAGATTTCAGAACATGTGCATGCATCATAGTTGAATTCTTATGCCATGATGCAATGACCTAAAAATTCCAGAAAAATTCATGATGCCTACTGGGTAAGTCTACAGGCTACTATAAAAATTTGAGACTTTTAGTATGTTCAGTATGACCTATACAAAATTATGAAGTATGCTAACTACTGATTTTTAAAACGTATACAACTACTAACATTCAAATTTTAGGACAAGTTTTAAGTAGTTTAAATCCATTCCAATTCTGATGATGTGAGGGTAACCAGGTCCAGAAGCTATATGAGTTTTTGGAGGTCCATCTACGCAAACAATCTAGTGGTTAAAGCACAACAATTCCAAACCTGCCCCAAACTATCCATTCTAGGACTTTCGGTAAGTTTTGAAATACTGGGATAGAAGAAGATTAAAATCACGCAAAATTCATTTTTGGTACAAGGGTACCTTGGTGAAGTGTTACAACCTATTAAATCTAACAATTTTTTTTAGTTTGGCCATCTTTTATTTCAAAACCTACTCTATAGGCCATTGTAAACCGATATTTAAAAATCGTCGCACTAGATTTTGGAATTACTTTGCAAAGGGGAATTTTAAAACTTTTAAACCACTTTGGTACTGTCTTTTAATGATTAGTGGTTGATTTTGAACATAAATTTTCAGAAACTCCATTCTACTAAGGCTTTTGGTCCAATAGAGCGAGAATGGGAGTTTAAAATCAAAATATGAGACATAGGGAAGAGTAGTTCCTAGAGAGAGATGAGACATAAGAATTAGATTTATTTTCACAAATAGTTTGTAGCTGAGAGCAAAGTTCTCAAAATACTTTTAGAATGCCAAACTAACGACCAATTTAAGGGGCTCCTATAGTCGGTATTGGCTCTGATACCACCGCTGTGGGCACCCCGGAAATGCATTATGAAGAGTAACTATTACGGCAACGCGAACTATCTAGATGGATGGGGTCTCGAATAAAACCCAAATAAATGCGGTAACCATCCATCCTCATCGCAGACTTGCCATAATCTTTACTCATTCACAATACAAATCCGAAAATGCCGAGAAGTGTACAAAAGAGATAATCATAAGGATAGCTTGCCAGTCCTCCCCGTCATTCGCCCGTCAAACCACTCGATGGTGGCGACCAAACACGATACGTACCCCAGAGGACTCGAACCACAATAGCTATCCCCCAACCATCTCAATTATACACAACTCATACTCATGTTCAGCTAGTCCCCAGGAAAGCAACTAGCCTCACATTTTCATCTCTAGCAATGGTATACAAACATTGGGTATACAATTATAATGAAAAGAACTTAGATACAACTAAGGTTACATAGGCCAAAAGGCCAAATAATATGATTCAGCGGAAGCTTGTCTACCCATACCACAGGCAATCCGACTAGGGGTACACCCCTCAAAGAATCAATCCTGAAGAAACAACGGAATCCCGTAGCACTCAACCTACAACAAGGTAATAAACGGAAATACAAGCAAGAGTCAGTACATTACCGAAATAATGTACTGGCAATGTCAATCCTACAATACATGCAAGTTCTAAATCAAGGAAAGGCTATTTGTGGGTTCAGTTTTGCGTAAAGCTAATTTTAGTTCACAATCATTTTGCAACGGTAATTTAGAAAGCATTTAAACAAGTATAATAAGTAATGAAGTGATCAACATAATATCAACATAATAATTTTCCTGCTTGTGCCCTCCTCGGCAACAAGACACCATAAGCATTGTAATAAGCATAATAGTTTTCACAAATCACCAATCCTCATCCCAATTTCATAAAGCATTTTAGAAACATAAATCTATACTCAATGAGCACAACCATGCCGCTCATGACCGTGAGCACGGCTAACCGATTAGTTTTGACTCTGCAGAGTTTGTACATCGTTACCCACATGATGTGATAGAAGCCCAACGGCTGTACCCTAGTTTGTTCGGTACCCGTCGGTACCACCACACTCTTCACGTTGAATGCGGTCTAGAGGTCACAACATAGCTTTTACATTACCTAATATTTAGCCTTGCACCAGCACGAGGTGTGTTATTCCACATCGGGGCGCTACCCCAATGCCGTGGGTGGCGGGCCCACGCCTTAAACCCAGCGCCGTGGCGGCAGCCTTCCTGACTCCCCACGAGGCACACAACGTTATATTGGACACGCTTAGACGCCTATGCCATGAGGTGATCACAGTCCCTCATGGTTCACATAGGTAGCTCCTCTGAACAGCCCTACAGTACATTCATAGGCACTGCCCTTACTACTCAGCCTACCAAAATGCAAGGCTAAACATCAAGTAACTTAATCCACTATGACCATCCCATAACTGGCACATGTGGTTGTACTGTTTAACATGAGAATATGGCACTGAGTTCAGTCCTTAACTGACCCGGGCGAACACTCCCCCTATCGGCGTGCAACTACTCCATATGCACACCACTTGCCGCCCAAGTCTAAATCAGGTTTTCCATCATTTTAGTTCACAAATAATCAGAGGCTTCACCTCTGTCCAGGAGTTATAAAATTCCCATTTTCAAATGTATATAGTGATCACCGTAATATTTAGCACGTTACTAAGCATGGCTAAGCATAAGCAAGTGTATTAACTTAATATGGACCCCCATGAGTACAAGCCAAGTACTCTAATCAAGCCTAAGGTTACCAACAGCAAGGAATACAATGTTCTAAGGTGGATCATGCAACTAATAGGTTATAACTACCATTTACCACAATTCAAATACCGTTATTCCCAAATACGCATGCAATTTTGCAAACAACACATTTCATTCCCCAAAACATAGGATTCAATTTGTTCAAGAAGGAGGGGAGAAAACTTGCCTTACTCTTGAGTACACGGACTCCAACTATTTCACTCCTTCACCGATATCGAATTCGTTCTCTAGAGAGAAAATAACGTACGATCGAATAAATAGCAAATAATGCAGAAAATATGAAATGCTCTAATATGCATGATATTTATGCCTTAGGTTGCTACTGGTCTAAAGTGAATTTAGGTGAAGGAATTTCTATTTTATCACGTTCTGTTTGAGAGTTATGAATGTTACGAGTTCTATACAAAAATACGTCCGAATACGATTTAAGGTCAAAGTTGAAGTTATTCTGATATGTGTGAGATTTATACAGTGACTAGGTACTGGTTTTATATACTCTCTGGTGAACTTATTTTTATCTTTGCACTTGCCATTTGTGAGATATGATTTTTACGATTTTTACATGTCCTTTTAGTAGTATAAAATGTACTGATCATGTGTGGCCTAATTTTGTGCAATCTGAGTTCATAAATGGAAAGTATACATTTTTATGAGAATTACAAAATTGGTTTGACATTTTTCTGAGTTATAATGAATTTCTTATGAATTTTCTAGTTAAAAGTCTCATTTTCACCCTTTATTTACTATTATAATTTTTTGGCAGATTTTCTGTACAGAAAGTGCTACTTTTTAATTTACCAGATTTTAGAGAATAAAATTACAGAACCAGCAAAACTGGTTTTACTTAATTTTGGAGTTGTAATGAATTTTATATGATTTTCCAAAGTTAAATCCATTATCAATGTAATAGAAAAGCATTTATTCATCTCTTTTAGTTTCTGGATTTTATAAAGGATGGGGTCCACATATAAATGAGACAGAGCAGAGCAGGCGTGCACTGAAGCATGGAGCGGACCGTTCAATTGCAGTTCGGACCGTCCGGCGAGTGGAATATAGGGGCACAACCACAATAGAACGGACCGTCCGATTGCAGTTCGGACCGTCCAGCCAGGCGAAACAGAGGAGACGCATGTCAGCGCGCTTTTCCGTGGCAGCGACGACGAACGGTGGCTCGGCTCGGGTAGTGACCAAAAGAGAAAATGTGGGGAAGCATGCGGCGAAGCTGTGGGTGGTCTTCTTGCCATCTCGGGTGATCGGAATCTCACCGGCGGCGGGCTCCAGCGGCGGCTATTTTCGGGCTGACGATGCCGGCTTTGGTTTGGGCTCGATTTGGCCGTGCACATGCATGCTTGAGCTATTACTAGGTGTAAGGGTTCTCACCGTGGCGTCTGGCGAGGCCGGCGAAGTCAGCGTAGCAGCAGCAACGTCGAAGGCAGGCCGACGGCGGTGGAACGCAGTGGATCTTCGTCGATAGCATCCTCCGGTCAACGAGCTGCCAAGCAAAAGGGTGCACGACGTCCTATGAGTCCTAAGGTAGCTACTCGTGCGATGAATCGATCTAACTCTCACCGGGAAGTGAGGAATCGACGGCGGCGGCGACTTGGCTGGAGAGGAAGAAGATGGCCTCGATCTCAAGCTTCACTGCATCATCTCCTGATTCCTTCTGCCGGTTGTCTTCTGGGAGTAAGGCGATGACACTGGCGAGCTGGCTCGGTCAGAAACCTCCTGTGCCGGCCAAAACGGCGAAGCGACGCCGGCGGGGGACAGAGACAGAGCACGGCGGCGCCAGGGCAATTTCAACCGACGAACCTAGGGCTGTAAAGTGCGAAAATGGAACCATTAGAAGGTGTAGATCATGTTCCCGAGACTTAGAAAGGATGGAGCTCACTGGCGTTGGCTCGGGACCGATCGAACACTGCCAGCTGAGAGAAAAGTGAGGCTGCTGGCGGTGATCCTTGGGAAATCCGTGGGTTTATCCAGTAGGAACGTGGAGAGGAGAGGTGAGAGACTCTGTTGATGCGTTCTGAGGTGAAAATGTCGATGCTCTCAAGGCATGGAGCTGGGCTGGCTGAATCAGTAGGCAGAGAGAGTGAGAGGGAAGAAGGAGAGGAGGACACGTCTGCCATGCAACAGCTGAGTTGTATCCATCTCTACAGTACCCTTGGTGGGTCCCACATGTAAAATAGCACTTTTCTACACATATTTGGCTAGATTTTCTCTATGACTTGTGGGTCCAAGTAGTGATGTTCTAGGAAGATGAGAGAGGTGTGGGTGAATTCCTTGGTGAAGCACACTGTCTCGTGAAAGGCTGAGGCTTACAGGTGGGCCTGGGTCCTGTAGGTCCCACTAGTCAGTGACTTGAGAGAGGAGAACACTCTAGAGACTGTTTTGTGAGCTGTCCAAAACATGCAGTCTTTACTCAGGTGTTTTACTAAGTTACCAAGGGGTATAAATCTGGGAAAAATTACTGTGGGCAGTAGATGGTATTGGCTAGCTCTGTGCCAAAATTCAGAGTTGTGGGACTTTTGGATTTCTCTGGAGAAAATGGCAAAGTTCGGCCAAAAAGCAGTTTCTGCTGTGCACTAGTCTGAGTCAGTGAGCTTTACCCTATTATTTTATGTTCAAGTTTTGCGAAGATTGTACTGAAATTTTTACTGCTATTGGTTCACAATCTAATACAGCTTATGGTAAATTTTGGTGAGAATGTGATTGATGGATTAATTCTGGCAAAGGTGTCAAGTAGGCTGTCTGCAGGTGAAAGTTTTTCTGTATTGCTGAATTAAGAGTATTTATTTGAGACAATTATTGAATTGATAAAATCTGGTAAAAATTACTGGAGATCGAAAAGAATGTGGTTAACCTTCTGACCAAATTTTGTTGCTAGAAGTGATCTCATTTTTATTTGGTGAATTTTAGAAGTATACCTATTCATCTTTAGCTAGCTTCCTAGTCTAGCTGATTTGAGAGATTTTATTGAAGTACCAATTGAAGTGATAAGGTTATAGAAAATTTACAGTGGATTAATTTTGTGGGATAGTGGTTACAGGAATTTTTCTATGATTTTACGTTAGACCTATTCTCCTTAGAAATTATTTAGGCTATACAAATATATATGCATCCTATTATGAAAGTGCAATATAAGATCCAAAAACAATCCAGAAAAAGGTATGCACAAGAAATGGTAATTGCTTTATTTATCTCCATATTTTTATATCAAACTTTTATCTATACATAGTTAGTCATATTACGTTTTCTGTTTTTTTTGTGAGTTAACTCCTAGAATCTTTATGCACTCCTAAGGTATTCTAACTTGGTCAACACCTCTTATCGTTGCCCTCTAGTTTGGAAACTATAGGATTTTACTCTCGAGGTCTTTTTATTAATTTGTTTTGGTTAGAATTTCGAAAGTCGAACTTCTGGTATGTTACACACACACACCCCTCTCCCTCTCTTTTTCTCAAGTACTAGCCCACCTCTCTCTATCTCGTTAGAAAAAAATATCCTCTCTATCTCTTTAGAAAATTGTAAAAATTATGAGGTAACGTCCTAGCATATCACTCTATCTATTTGGAAACAAAAGTATTCTCTCTATCACTTTAGAAAAATTGTAAAACATATGAAGCAACTGAGAATCAAACTTGTAAAAAATCCCTCTCTATATCTCTTTAGAAAAGATTTTAAAAATTACGAAGCAACTGAGAATTGAACCCAAGATATATGGGTTAAAAGCCTCTCCTGCGGACCATATACTTGTTACTGCATACAACTAGAGGTGTTACTATACAAAAGTTATAGTGTTACTGCACACAAGTAGAGGTGTTAATGCACGAAAGCTATAGTATTACTGCAGATAATTAGCAGTGTTACCATGATAGTTGTAGCGTTTCTGCATTGTTTATATGAGACGAATGTTAGATGAGGTGTGTTGTCTGGAATGTTTGCAAAGTGAGTTTGACCGAGGTCTGACCGGCGTGGGAGCGCTTTGATTGGCTTAATTGGGGTGGAAGGTGGTTTACTGCAGTAACACATAAATCTTCAATAACAACGTTATGGCATGCTCTACACCACGTAACTGCATCACTACAGACATGTTATGGCGTTACTATACATTACAAGTCATGTTACTACATTTGTCTGTGCGTGTTGCTGCGTTACTGCACAACAATGATGAGTTTACAAATCACATTGCCGTCCCTCCTCTTGCGTGCACCGTAGGCCCGTGGCCCTTGTCGTTCTCCTAGTTTCACGATGTCATGCAGTGGCGCAGGCATGTGCATGTCTTGAATGTTTAATTCCTACACAAACTTGCTGTAATCAAAAGAAACTTGCCACTTCCATATTAAATAATTGTAGTTCCTAACCGCAAAATAAATACATCTTTTCATTTTTGTGATTAGTGTGGCTGTCCTCTAAAATTTTCTCTTCAAGTCCGTGCATGCATATTGTGGCACTATAGAGTGCATGCATCATATAACACATGGTCTATTCTCCAACGGGATGTGGAGTGGCACAAAAGTTTCCATTGAGAAAATTGGTGAGAAAGAATGCATGCAGGAATTTATGTAGGGGGAAGTGGGAATTAGGCATGCATGAAGAAACGTAGGTAGAAGTAGGATTTGTTTTTTTTTTCGTTCGTTCTCCCGTGCATGCAGGGACGATGGATGGAGGGGGTGGGATCTTTTTCTTTTCTTTCTTTGTACCTACCGGAGTTGGGAGGAGACGCACACACGTGGTCAGGAGAGTCACGGGAGGGGTGCAGGGTGGGAGGAGATGTAGAATAGTTATTCTTGTATCAAATGGACACAAATTGCGCACCCTCTGCTCCCACTGATCTGCATACATGCAATTGATCTTCTCGCCTCTCCCTCTGATTTGCATGTGCGTGAATCTCCAAGCTCAGGGCCTGTGGGAGGCCATCGACCCTAGCACTGACGACTTTCGCGGTGACCGCATGGCACTTGCCGCCATATTGTGCGCGGTCCCCTAGAAAATGTTGACCTCATTGGCATAGAAGAACACGGCAAGCGAAGCCTGGGAGGCGATCCGTGCAATGCATGTTGGGGTGGAACGCGTCAAGGAGGCGAACGTGCAAAAGCTTCGGCAAGACTTCGCCACCATCACCTTCAAGGACGGCGAGAGCATCGAGGACTTGTCCCTCCGCATCTCTGGCCTCACCAATGAGCTTCGCGTCCTCGGCAACAACATCACCGACAAGGAGGTGGTCAAGAAGATGTTGCAGGTGGTCCCTAAGTACCTCAAGCAGGTGGCCATCTCCATCGAGATGCTTCTCAACCTCAACGTGGTCTCGATCGACGAGGCCACGGGCCACCTCCAGGCGGTGGAGCAGCGCAAGCGGCTGGCGTCGGAGGAGGTCAAGGACAACCACGCCTGCCTACTCCTCACGGAGGAGGATTGGCTCGCGCATCACAAGGCACGCGAGCAAGAGGCATCCAACAATGGCTCTAGCAGCAACAGGAGCGGTGGTGGCAACCGCAATAAGGCCATGGCGGCAGTGATCCGAGTGCAGGGCGAAGTCAGTCCTCGAGCCGTGATGGGCCAGGGAACACCTACCGAACATTGGGCCAAAGACTTTAGGTCCAGGCCCAAGAAGACTAGCCAGGCCCACGTGGCCCAAGATGAGGAGCAAACGCTACTTCTGGGGGAGGTATGTGTTTCCTTATCCACTCCGCCCCCATGGGCTCGATTCCCTTCTCCATCGCCGTCACTATCAAAGCCATGGCGATCGATGTCGCCGCCCGCTGCATCAACACCACTCCTCCACTTATCCGCCAAACCCTCACCTGCTGCATCAAGGTCGCCGCTCCGTCTCCCGATGCCAGCACAGGAGCAGGTGCATTTGATCGAGGAGAAAGTCCTCGCCTAGATCGGTGATGAGCTCCCTGCAACAATCGCCGATGGGTGGTTGACACCGGGGCGACCAACCACATGTCCGGTGCCCGATCCGCCTTCTCCAACCTCAACACCGGCATTGGCAGCACCGTCAAGTTCGGAGATGGCTCGATGGTGCAGATTGAGGGGTGCGGGGGTGTTGTCTTCAACTGCAAGAACGGCGAGCACCGCTCCTTCACCGGCGTCTAACTTCATCCCCAAACTTCACACCAACATCATCAATGTGGGACAACTTGATGAGATCGGGTTCGAGGCGCTTGTCCGCAGTGGCATCATGCGAGTCCACAATGACGAAGGGCATCTGCCTGCCAAAATTCCCGCACCTCCAACCGGCTCTACGTGCTCGACCTCACCATGCACGACTAGTGTGCCTCGTGGTGCGGGGTGCAGAAGATGGCTGAGGTGGCACACATGGTTCGGCCACCTCAATTTCTCGGCGCTGCAGAAACTAGCGCGGGACGAGATGGTGCGTGGCCTGCCATCTGTGGAGCAAGCTGACCAGCTGTGTGAGGGGTGCCTCGCCCGCAAGCAGCGCAGGACGCCATTCCCAGAAGTGGCGTAGCCTGGGGCTCAGCGAGCCCTAGAGCTGTTGTACAGTGATCTCTACAGACCAATTACGCCACTGACGCCCGGTGGTAAGAAGCTGTTCCTGCTGTTGGTTGATGATTTTAGCAGGTATATGTGGCTGGAGGTCCTCCCGTCAAAGGACCGCGCGTCGGCAGCAATCAAGAGAATTCGGGAGGCAGCTGAGACCCAGTCCGGGCATAGGCAGAGCTCCCTCCTCATTGACCGTGGGGGGAGTTCACATCGGCGGACTTCAGTGAGCACTGTGCCACGACCGGAGTTCACCACTGTAACGCCTAGAAATTCAACACCGAAATTCTAAACATTCATGTGTATTAAACTCCTGTCCAGGACAGCTAGGGTACACAAACTAAGTTGCCATACAGAGTGCGTCTTACAAACAGAGTAAAATTATATTACACAAAATGCAGCGAAAAAGATAGATTAAAGTTTATAAACATCTAGCCAAGCAGCAACTTCCATCCCACAAGCACCTTGACGACGGAGCTAGCATATTCCTCAGGACGATCCTCGTCAGACGCGTACTCCACCACTGAGAGGGGGAAAAGGGAGTAAGGCTGAGTACCACCCACGGTACTCAACAAATCACACCCACAATTATGCATATGCATGGGAAACAAAGAAAGGCTAGGGATTGATTTGCGTAAAAGCAGTTGCAATCAGTAGTAGTTCGCAAACAGTAAAAAGGTTGAATAATTGAACAATATTAATTCTCCACCGATTAATGTTACCCCATGTTAACCAGGCCCAACCATCCCTTACTGATCAATGTTACACCACGTTGACCTGTCTCCACTGATGAACGCTACACCACGTTCATCAGACTCCTCCGATTAACGTTACACCACGTTAACCAGACTCCACTGATTAACGTTACACCACGTTAACCAATCTTCACTGATCAACGTTACACCATGTTGACTAGGCCGCACTGATGAACGCTACACCACGTTCACCAGGCGTCACTAATGAACATTACACCACGTTCACCAGTCTCCACCGATTAACGTTACACCACCTTAACTAGCCTCCACCGATCAACGTTACACCACGTTGACCGGACTCCACACTTTCCACCCAAACCATACCAGTTCCAAAAAGCCAAATTAATCAACTAGAGGTGAGACTAATCACGGTGAGTCTTGACCAACGTGCCCATAGCCGTGGGTGCGGCTATTCGAATAGATTTAACTCTGATCAGAGATGTACAACTTTACCCACAAGACACAGCCTCACACACGTTTCCTTGCGCCATTGCATCACCGCGATACCCCGTAAGAGGCCGTGACAGGACTGCTCACGCAACCTGTAACGACCTGTTTTTCTTTTCCCGCTAGTCTTCGCTTTCCCGAGCTCCCTTCCTATCCTGTCAGCTGTGCCCCAGTTTTTCTCCCCGGCCAGCCGACTACCTTCTCCCTTGAGCCGAGTAGATTGCTACTCAGTCCTTGTATCCTGCCCTTTTCTTTGCCTTACTCGGACCTCCTTGCTGCCGAGTAAGCACTGTGAAGTGGCCGACTACCTTGTTGAGACCTGTTGTTTCTTTGTCCCCCGAGTTGCACCCGCCCGTTGGACGCCGACTACCGAAGTGGAGAAGAACCAGTCTTCGCCTGCCCGCAGCACCGCTTGGACCGATGGACAATAACCCGTTGTATCGCTCGGACCAGTGGTCAGTTCGAAGCCCTGTCAGTGAGATTTCTCCAACCTGTCCTAGCCTTAACCTTAATGTCTCATCGCTGCTATAGTGCTCACCAACTCCCTGACCACACCAGACTCCCCAGTCAATCCCTGCTTGGACATCAAATCCTTTGTCAGTTCACCCTGACTTTTTCTCCCTAGCCGTTGCCAGCTTCACCGTGCCTCACCCTTGCACGCCGGCTATATATTGAGCCATCCATGCTCCTTCTTCCTTTGTTTTGCAAACCGGCCAGCTCCAGCTCTGCTAAGTTCTCATCCTCTCAAGCATTGGAGCTCTGTCGCCTGGTTCGCAAGCCTGGTTCAGCCGACTGCCACCTTTTCTGCAGCGGACTACTTCTTGATCCTTTTCTTGGTGTTTTAACCCTCCTGCTTATCAGTGTTTCTTTTTCTGCTTATTCAGAGCCTGAACCGGTGGACGATCTAGAAGCCGCCTTCGTCGAGGAAGACCCCTCCTTGGAACAAGGCAAGCCTCTTTGATCATATTGTTTCCCATATATGCAAAACTATGTTGTTTGGAAAATATATGCATGCTTAGTTTACACCTTTTTAAACTGTTGGCCTCGGTTTACAAGCGAAACCGATGGACCTACCCAGTAGCCGCACATATTTGGTAGGATGTTGATATATTTCTCCCTTGAGAGCCCCACAAATGGCACGCTAGCATCCTATCTGAGGATACGATGCCGAGTAGAATGGCTTAGCTCTGCAACGTTGTTTGTCGTTGGGAAAACATTGGGTTTTACTAAACGGTTTGAAAAACCCGATACTTTGCGCATCGGCGTGTTTGTGAAATAAATGAAAGATTTGTGAAAATCTTGATGTACAGAGACAGTGCCTGTGTGGCTTGGCTATGTATTATCATTAAGGACCGTTTCCTTTGGGTATTCCATCCGAGCATCTTACAGTGCGACCATACGGGTATTATGGGATGCCCCTGGCCGAGTAAATAGTAGGTTTAGGGAAGTTCAGTGCCGACCACTGAATCCTGTGTGGATCTTTCGGCTGGCATTGGATAACCCTAGACTAGCTTTGGAAATGGCCTTGTTACGAATTTCTGGGTACAGGCCAGTACTCGGTGTAATTTTCATGTCGGATGGGTAAAGCGCACACCCTCTGCAGAGATTAGCAGAACTGTTCGAACAGCCGTGCCCACGGTTAAGGGCGATGTAAGGAATTCCCATAGCGTAGATTTGTTTGCCCGTGGTTTGTAAAAATGGTTGATGGAAAGGGAACCGTGACCAGAGTTTGCCGAGTAAGCAAACGGAAGGCCTGTGTGGCCAGAAACGGATCTGTGTGATCCGGGGTGTTAAGCACCATAATCAAGTGTGTGAAAAATAAACAGGATGAAGATCATGCTCCCGGGTTGTAGCCAGGGCAGCAAAACTTAAGCCCCCGGGTTGTAGCCAGGAAGGCAGTTGTGCAGTTGTCTTCGGGTTGTAGCCAGAAGACGGAATTGATCAAGCTCCCGGGTTGTAGCCAGGGCAGCAAGTTGATCAAGTTTGTGCTCCCGGGTTGTAGCCAGGGAAGCCAGATGAGCAAGCTTGAGCTCCCGGGTTGTAGCCAGGGAAGCAAGATAGCGAGTTGCGCCCCCGGGTTGTAGCCAGGGCGGCGGCTGAGATTTGGTTGTAGCCGAGTCTCAGGGTCAACGAGTGGTTGTAGCTACTTGGGACATACAGGACCAACAAATGAGAAGTAAAAGATGATATGAATATATATATATATATGCTTGATTCATTAATTGGCGAGTTGTTGAAAAGCAACTTGCGGAATGGATCCAGGCGTGAGTCTCTTTCCGATAACTAAAATTTAAGCTCACTAGTGTTTGCAAAGAAAAGAGTTTCTAAAGGCAGCTTTTCGCAAATAAAACCCTTAGCCTTTCTGTCTAGCCAACATGGCATCTTTTCCTGGCTTGCTGAGTACGAAAGTACTCACCTTGTTCATATATGTATAGTAGGTTTTGGAGAAGAAGACGAAGATCCGACTGCTGCCGAGTTCCTCCAAGACCAGGCCGACTACGAAGACTTCTGAAGGTTTCGAGCCTAGTTACCAACCGAGCCTGTGGAGTAGTTTTTGTCCAGCTTCCGCCCTGTTTTTGCTGTTTTCGCTAGTTTACCTGTTGATTATTTTGCCCATCCCGGGTCTGTCCTGGATGGATCTCCTTGTATATATACATATGTGTACTCTGATATGTATTTATTGTAACTCTGAGCTGTATCATTGTTGTGCGTACCCGACTACTGATCCTGGGATCGGGTGCCGTATGCACATGGTGGCCTTCCACCTAGTCGGGGAGGCGTCACACAACCTCTCCCAAACCATCCACACCATGCTGAGGTTGCACCTGCTAACAAGACACCCCATAGTGGCCAGGCTATCCCCCTTGCGCCATGATGGATCCGGAAGCCGATCAACCCTACCCCAGGCCGACCCAATTCCATCACACCCACCCTCTTCTTCGATGCCTAGGCGAGGGAGAAGAAACGCTACAAGTCCAGCCATTACCCACGCTGGCTTGTGGAAAGTACGAATAATTGTTCAAGGGGGTCCTGCGAACTGGTCCTTAATTGCCATAGGTGCGACCAGTAGAACCACACACCCACAGCCCACCATTTAGGTCCAATTTTAATAATTTAACATTAGCCTATCCAAAGTTCTATTTTTCCGATAGAGTCGAATCAAAAAAAGAAATAGTATTTAATTCCTAGGTGAGCTATGTTGCTAAGCATCCTAGGAATAGTAATCTAATCATATTATTACCCAGGTGACAAGGATTCAGGGTTCAAAACTAAGACACGGTCCTATCATTATAAAGGTTATAACTCATCCACATGAAATAATGAAATAATGTAGTTTATTTAAATAAACAAAGCATTTTAGTGAAAACCAGGTACAAAATGATCAAGATTTTAGTGCGACTTGCCTTGCTCCGGCTTGACGTACTTTGCTACGACCTCGTAATACACCGGAGAATCGACGGTGTCGGATTCTATAACAGACAATGCATAAACAATTAAAAACAGTACATGTGGGCAATCAAACATGGGCTAAAAGTATTTTTAATAAATTCTTGGCATTTTTTTGAATTTAATGAAATTTGAATGGACTTAATCGGAGCTCGTATGAATTAGTTTTGAATTATTGAAGTTTTACTGTGTTTTCTAATACAAATATAATTACTAAGCGATTTATTGCGCAATTATCCGATTTAATGCGTCACTAGACCGGGAAGCCGGCGCCGACAAGCGGGCCCTACCGGTCAGCGGCTGTTAACGCCAAAATTTGGCATGATCCATATCAGACTTCGGTTAAGGAAAGAGGCTATATCAACCGATGGAAGTTAATCCAGAAGAAGCCGAATTCAAGAAGGAATCGTGAAGACCACGGCATGCTAGTTAATTAGTTTATCTATAAATTAGGTAGCTTTAATGATTTTTAGGAAAACCTGATCTCGCGTCCAATCAGGACTTGTTAATTTTCCTTTTATAGTTAGAAAACTCCTCTTTCATATCTGATCAGGATTGTATCAACTTGGGGTATAAATACGTATGCCCGGGGACCATGTAAACTATCTCACAGATCAATACAACTTCGGCGCATCGCCACCCTTTTCGACGGGTTCTTGCTTCTCGAGCCGGGCTGCATCGGTTAGGTCCGAACTCCTGCGAGAGGGTAAGACTCGTCACCCCTTACCACGGTGTATCTATTCTGTCTACGGCTGCATCAGTTAAGTTTGATCTCTTAGGCCGAGTGGATATATCACATCACGCGTGCGTAGATTTTATCAGCTTACTGGGTGTAATTTATCGTCAGTTTGTGCTGCATCGGTTGGGTCCGACCTACTAAACTGCTAGTGATAAGTTATTCCTGCTAGGTTGATAGATTTTATGCAAGCGTTTTATCGGAATGTATAGCCGATAAGTTATCATATAGTTCATCACGATTGCATTAGATCTATCGGCTCATCGAGGTTCTTTTATCATTATTAATCTGTGCTGCATAAGTTAAGTTTGACCTACTAGATTGATAATGATAGATTTATCCTTATTAAGCCGATGAGTGTTTATGCAATGTTTTATCGGAGTGCCTAGCCGATAAGTTATCTTTTACTAGATAAAGCCGACTATATTGTCTTGATTATTATTACAATTATCTACACTATCATCGGCTTTCCAGCCGATGCACATGTTCTATTGGTAGTCGGCTGATTTATTCATTTATATCGTTATCGGTTTCTTAGCCGATACACAAGTGCTGTCGGCAGTTAGGCAGTCGGCTCGAGTGCCATCGGCAATCGGCTGGAAGGAGTCTGTATCGGATGTTTGGCCGATTGGATCAATGATCTAATATTTTCCATCTCCTTGTCAATTGCTGGGTCAAATTGACTAGCACGCCCGCGAACCTCAACTATTTAGGACTTGCACTGGAGCTAAGCAGATCTCCCAGGCCTTCGCGTGTCTTAAGGCGCCGAACCATATCATTGGCTCGTTCCCGACGCTGCCGGTGATTTTCAGCATCAACAGCGGCGTGGGGGAGAGCGGCGCACGGTGGATCGAGTCCACCGCGGCCCGGCAAGAGGTGGCCACGCGGCGGGGAGGCGCGCGCCCACGGGGAAGGCCATGCGGCGGTTCAAATCTGCCCTGAGGCAGATCGGATGGCCACGGACAAACGAGGACTCGCCCCCACCAATGCAGCCGCGCCACGGCGGGGTGAGTAGCTTGATGGTCGCCGCCGGCGACCATCCGGCCCCCGGAAGACGACGGCGAGTTGTGGGAGGAGGTCAGGAAAATGAAGGAGAGCTCACCGAGGGGTTTTGACGGCCGGAAGACGGTGAACGGCGGCGGACAGAAGGGACAGGCGGCGGCAGAGGTACGGGACGACGATGGAATCGGCGTTCCGATGAGAATTTCCAGCGACGGAGACGTGGACGGGGCTAAGGAGATCCTGGCGAAGATGTGGGAAGCAATCAGGGCCAAAATGGCCGAATGGATCGACGGGGAGGCGTGGCCGAAGGCCAGCGGAGTGGCTTACTGAAGGAGGCGACGGCGGAAACGGACCTCTGGTGGCGTAGAGGTCCTCGGAGGCGGTGGCCTAGCTTTGCTCGGGCGCGGCGGAGCTGGTGGTGGCGATCCGGTGGTCTGGCGGCGTCTACGGCAGCGGCGGCGAGCGGCTGAAGATGGCGATTTGTGGCGACAGTTCGGGAACACAGCGCGGAGATGGTTAGGGTGCATGGGGAGTCTGGTGTTTGGGGGAAAAGGAGCGGCGGAGTGCGGTGGTGATTTAAGTAGATGCGGGGAGGGCGAGATTGTGGCCATAGTGGCCAGATTTTGCGAGTTGAGGGAACGGTGGCGATGACAGGGCATGCAAAATCCGCACGGGGTCGTGCATGAGAAGGGCGGGGAACGTGGGGAAACAGCAGAGCAACCTTGTCCACGGAGTTTGAACGTGAAGCGGGTGTGGGCACCGATCGAACGGTGGAGGGGATTTTTCCCCTCTGCCCGATTCGGACGGAGGAGGAAGAAAGGGCTGACAGGCGGGCCTGGCCTGTCAGCGGGGAGACACGCAGGCGTGTGGGTGAAGCGGCCCGACAGGCAGACCCCGCAGCGCAGAAAGAGCGAGCGGGAGGGACTACCGACAGACGGGCCCGGGGCGCGGCATGGCCCGCGCGGAGGCTGGTGGCACAATGCTGGGCCGCAGCCTAGTAGAAGGAAAATAGGAGAAAAAGGAAGAAAAAGGAAGAAAAGAAAAGAAAGGAATTTCCAGGGTTAATTTAATTCCAATATTTATTTTTGATTTATTAAAAATAGTTTCTGTGCTCTGAAAATTCCACTAAAAATCCAGTTAATAAATTTTGGCAAGGGGAACATAAGAAAAATATTCCCGGCCACAATAATTTATTAATTTGCATTTTTCACCTATAATTAATTCCTTTGGCCTTCAAAAAATTATTTTTCTAGGGCATTTTCACAGGTATTATTTTGTGTGGCTAAATTTAGGGTGTGACAATCGCCAACTCACCGCACCGTACTTGCCTCAACAGAACTGTGTGGTGGAACGGTGGAATCAAACCTTCGTGGCGGCCGCCCGCTGCATGCTCAAGTCGAAGGGGCTCCCCCAAAGCAGTGACAACTGCGGTGTACCTACTAAACCGATTGTGGACGAAAAGTGTGGAGGGGATGACCCCCTTTGAAGCTTGGCACAGGAAGAAGCCTGCCGTCCACCACCTGCACTCTTTCGGGTGCATCATGCACGTCAAGAACACTGCTCCGCATCTCAAGAAACTCGATGATCGGAACACCAAGATGATCTTTGTTGGCTATGAGCCCGACGCGAAGGCGTACCATGCCTACAATCCAGCTACTGGGTACGTGCACATCACACGCGATGTGGTGTTCAACGAGCTCACCCAATGGGACTGGGGCGATGATGTAGGTGGTGACAACCCTGACGCCTTAGAGCCCTTCAACATCAAGTTCATTACCATGATGACACACCACCCCAACCTCTAGCAGGAAGCAAGCCTAGCACCCGCCTGCCAAGTCCAAGCTCGCCGGCTCCAATTCCGATGGAATTCGCTTCTCCACCAAGTTCTGCTCAAGACCTCGATGTGGACCAAGACGATGCCCCTCCCCCTTCGGTTCCGCAGGATCGACAACATGTTGGGTGATGTGGAGGCACCAGGACTAGTGCAGCGGGCTCTGCACGACAAGCTCCATGTCGTGAGTGCCAAAGAGCCTGCAACGCTCACTGAAGCCGAGTGGGAGCCATGCTAGCGTGTGGCCATGATCGAGGAGCTGAGGTCGATTGAAGACAATGCGACCTGGGACATCGTTGACCTACCTATCGGCCACCAAGCCATAGGCCTCAAGTGGGTTTACAAGGCAAAGTGCGACAAGCATGGGCATATCGTCAAGCATAAGGCTCGGCTCATCGCCAAGGGCTACGTGCAGCAGCAGGGCGTTGATTTTGATGAAGACTTCGCCCCGGTGACCTGACTAGAATCGGTGAGGCTCATCTTCTCTATGGCCGCTCATGAAGATTGGTGCGTGCACCACATGGACGTCAAATCGGCGTTCCTGAACGGGGTACTCTAGGAAGAGGTGTATGTGCAGCAACCACCCGGTTTCACCATGGGAAAGGCTGGTCAAGTGCTGAGATTGAAGAAGGCCCTCTACGGGCTGCAACAGGCACCACGTGATGCCTACCTCAATTCCCTCAGCTTCACCCGCAGCGACCACGAGCATGCTATGTACACGTGGCAAGCATCGAATAGACCACTGGTGGTAGACGTGTACGTCGACGACCTGCTGATCATCGGGCCTGTCGACGGCTACATCGAGTAGTTCAAGAAGGAAATGCTGGAGCGGTTCCGGATGAGCGATATGGGCCTACTTTCCTACTACCTAGGCATCGAGGTATGCCAAGGCGATTCTAGTATTTCCCTTTGCCAATATGCTTATGCACAGAAGTTGCTAGAGAAGTCTGGCATGGAAGCCTGCAATCCCTATAATGTTCCTATGGAGCCAAAGCTCAAGTTAAGTAAGTCCACCACAAGTGCGCCAGTTGATGCCACCAACTACCGCAACATCGTGGGAGGACTGCGGTACCTTGTCAACACCAGACCGGACTTGGCTTTCTCTGTAAGCAATGTGAGTAGGTTCATGGCGGAGCCACGAGAAGATCACCTGGCAACAGTAAAGCACATACTGCGAAACATCACAGGGACTCACGACCTCGGCCTCTTGTACACAAGGGGCCAGCCAGGAGGATTGCAGCTGTGGGGGTACAGCGACATGGCTGGAGATGTCGATGATCGCAAGAGCCCGACGGGGGGTTTATTCTTCCTAGCAAGAAGCCCTGTCACCTGGCAATCTCAGAAGAAGAAGGTGGTGGCACTCTCGTCATGTGAAGCAGAGTATGTGGCGGCAACGGCTGCTGCATGCAGAGCAAGTGGCTGGCCAGGCTACTTGAGGAAATCATTGGCTCACCGGCTACTACATCAGCATTGAAGGTGGACAACAAGTCCGCCGTCGCCTTGTCCAAGAACCCGGTCCACCATGATCGAAGTAAGCACACCCATAATTCACTCGCTTGGATGCAATACAGGTTCAGATTCAGGTTTCTTGACTGAAGATGAAGGTGTTGTCGAGGCAGATAACTCTGGTGTGAGGCGCTTTATCAGAGTACAAGCTAAGTTGTATTCCGGTCGCTCATACTCAACAGCCAACTTTAGGATGGACCTGGATTCCATGGATAAACATATGAATAAGATTCTAGGGAAAACAACCTCCATCTGATGTGTACATATAAAACAACAGGTGATGTGGTGAATGCACTCTCAGAATTGTTCAGTGCTGAACCGCTGCTTGTGTCTCCAGTCATAAGTGACAGAAATGAGGCATTTTACAGATCATTTTCCTTTGTTTTCCACAATTTTGTGCTTCTTGACCTCCTTGTTTCATTTCTTCAGTCTCAGGTGATACAACAGTTGTCAACACGATATTATTTAAATTCAGTCAGAAGCAGCAACTCAAAACATTGGCAATTTGTTTGAAAATGGTTTGCAAGTCTTCAAAATGAATATGCCTGGTATGGTGGTGAAAATTTGAAAAGCTGGATATTTACTATCTCTTCTGCCAAAGGCAGTTGCTGGAGCATCCAAAGCCTCCCTTTTATTCAATAAAGAGTTCAAAGCATAAGTAAAAAATTACAGGCTAAAAGTTCAGATAATTGTGTTGATGCAAGTTTGTAGATAATGGTTCGTACTAGTATTTCTTAAGATAGCCTGATTTCTTAAAAAAAAAATATCTGCTTGATGCCTTGAGTTACTGCAGGATGGTAGTTCAGAAGCTGCAAGCAGCATTTTCAATGTCACCATGATCAGTAAGTATGGATAGCTTGAGCAACAGTACGAATTTCAGCTTAAATTTTGAAACTATTCAAATAACTCCGGAATCAAATCGTAATACAAATTGTTTTATCAAAATTTCCTCAAAACCTTCAAATCAAATTTCAGCAAAAGAAAAAAAAACCTTCAAATCAAATTTTATAAAACAATCCAAAAAAAACTCCGGGCGGCAGCGCGCTAACACGCAGCCCTTGCTCGCGCGCGCGACAGGTTGTCACGCGCTGACGTCACGCCTTCGATAAATTCAAATCCCGCCTTGCTGAGAAGATTCACACGCACGCTTCCTCTCCTCTCTCTCAACCCACGCTTCCATCCCCCAAAACCCTAGAAATTCTCAGGCGGCGCTCGCGATCGAGAGTTCCAGACACCAATGGCGGCGGCGGTTGGCGTGGATGGGCTCCCGCCGGGCGTCAAGTTCGACCCCAGCGACGACGAGCTCGTCGCCCGCTACCTGCTCCGGCGCCTCCAGCAGAAGCCCCTCCCGCTCGACGGCGTCATCATCGAGGCCGATCCCCTGAGGGCGCAGCCGTGGAACTTCTTGCGGATTAATGGGCGGGGCGACGAGGCCTTCTTCTTCGCGGACGCGCAGGCCAAGAACGGCAAGGGCAAGCGGCAGAAGCGGACCGTCGAGGGCGGAGGATTCTGGCAGGGGCAGAGGATATGCGTCGGCGGCCAGAGGTTGCTTGTCCCCGACGGCGGAGGACTGGAGATCGCGTGGCGCAAGTATGCTCTGAGTTTCTTCGCCGAGGGAGAGAGGGGCAGCTCCGGCTGGGTGATGCACGAGTACGCCGTCACCGCCCCGGCTGACCTCGCCTCGTGGCCGCTCCGGCTGTACCGCATCCGATTCAGTGGCCACGGCAAGAAGCGAAAGAGAGAGCCGCAAGGCCCGGGCGGCCATGACGACGACGATCGAGCACTTGCCGCGCCCCGGCGCGCCGTGGCGGGCCAGGTGTTGCTGCTCGAGAGAGCGCGGGCCGCCGTCAGAGCTCGTTCCCCCTCCTGCGGTGGTGGATGACGCTGATTTCACCGATCAGGGCTCCTCCGGCGTGATCGACGACATGGTGTTTCGTGATCTTCCTGATCTGGTCGTCCTGCGAACAGAGCAAGCTGATGCCGGCGGTGGTGACTCTGAAGTCTCCAAGCAGAACTCCTCCGGCGTGATGGGCGATGATTCTTCCCTGCTGCTTACTGATCTTCCCGAGATAATAGATGACGATGAGCTGCAGATTCTGCGTGAGTTCGACTTGCCCAACCTGTTCGCCCCGCAAGCAGAGGAAGCCGGTGCCGGTGGTGGTGCAGCGCCGGCGCCGGACAACCAGAGCTACTCCTCATCATCAGGCGTCATGGACGGCGAGGCACCGGCATGGTCTGGTTTGGAGTTTCCAGAGAGCATTGATGATGTGCTTAGCTGCATCGACTTCACCACTGACGACTCGAGCTGCTTCGACTTCACCATGGACGAGCTGTTCGATCATTCAGAATAGCGTCCGTCGAAGATAGCAAGAGACGAGCTGTTCGATCATTCAGACTAGCGTCCTCAAGAACACTGACAATTGTCCTTGTAGGAAGAGATTTTCAGTAGTCTGTAGCCTGTAGGGCAGGGGCAGAGATGTTCCTGAGTTTTGTCCGTGGAAATGGCAGTATTTATTAGTTGATTGGTTGAATTGAATGTAATTAAGCCTATGCCAAGCATCTGGTTTATTAGTTGATATTGCTGCTGATTGGTTAAATTCAATGTAAGTAACATTATTGTAACCATAGCACCCCTGTTCAATGAATATATTCCCTATTCAATTCATTGCTTTGTCAAACTTCTTGAGTGGTACGCATTCAATGAAGTTGTTTCTCTTAAATTCCGTGAAGTGCTAACTTTTTATGAACAGAACACAGTTGTTGATACTGAAATTCTGTTTTTCCCCTTCTATGTTTCCTTCTCTGTTCGATTATTTTCAGAACTATAGATATAAACAGGCAGGTTGTGAAATAAACGAATAACCATTTTATGATCCTTCATGTTTACACTGCATGGATACAATCCTTCAAGAATTGACAGCAGGCTCCAAAAAGAACATTTTGATTTAGGTTTTGCACGTGACATGGTGAAAATTCAGAATATTCAAGGTGGATTTGAAATTTTTTCGAAAGATATTAGTAGAAGAAGCAGAACACAAATTACAGATTAATGTACAAAGTGGTGCTTAGCACCTGATCTGCCACACACCATCACTAATAACCTAAAAGGACCTATTACAGAGTAAATACTTCGCCTACTAAAGAAGCAAAGCATAACATCAGGGTCGTAGAAAATTCCCAGGTGCTTCGATCCAGCGGCATTATGGAGCTTAATCTGAATATTCAGAAGGTGGATCTGAATATTCAGAAGTAGGAGGCTTTGGGGATTGTGAAGTGGTACTGTGGTAGCTGCAAATAAAAGGGAAAGGGATTTTGGAAGTGGATCTGAATATTCAGAAGTAGGGTTCTAGATTACTCTTAGTCTTAAATAATAAAGGACATAAATTGAGGTATCAATTTTTTTACCTATTTTTCATGCCACAGGGTATTTAAAGTGTTTACATCAAAACGGACTTAAACTATTTTTAGAATTATAGTCTCCGGCCCTAAATAGTACTAAAAGACAAATGATTAAGATAAACAGTGATTACTGAAAAGAACTCCAGCCACATGACCTCTATGCCATCTCTTCCTTCGCCCCTTGGCCGTCAGATATCCTTAACTTGAAATCGTTCAACCAGTACAATGCCTGCAGATTTCACTCTCCTACGAAAACGTTTCTGAACTTCTCTGAATATTGATGGCTCGATGATTTCCATTTCTGAACTTTGGGTCCTGCGAAGGGTAAAACAGTAGAAGGCAGTTGACAATGTTCAAGACAAGGAGCAAGCAGATCATGGGGAGCCAGTGGACAAAGGAAAAACCTGTTCTCATAGAACACCACACATTGAGAGATGTACATGCGACCAATTTCTCTGTAAAAACAAACCAATTTGTGCAAACATTTCATACTCCCCACCCTATGCAGTCTGAACTGAGCTGATTTTACTATTTAGAATCTCTGAAAATATGTTTGAAACTGAATGAACAAACGCTTTTGACATCAGACCTACTCTTCAATAGATAGATCCATGTGAATCTATTAAAATCATCGACAAGACTCGGTTTTTCCGCTTATGTTAGAATGTCTTGTGAAGTAAACAATGAGTCAATTAGAATTGGCGTCAAAGAAGGCGTCTTCAGTACGGATAAAATGCTCTTAACATCCTATCTTAACTACCCTCTTCTACCTACCTCAAGGCATGCTTCAGATGAGGTCACTCATAATCAGCAGCCAGCTTTAGGATGGACCTGATTCCATGGACTAACCTATGGATATGATGCTGGAAAAAAAAACCATCTAATGTGTACAGATAAAACAAGAGGTATGTGGTGCTGAATGCACTCTCATAATTGTTCATTGCTGAACTGTTGCTTTTGTGATTGTGTCTTCAGTATGTGACAGAAATGAGGGAATGGATTTCAGTATCAGCTTCTGACCACCTTTAAGCTTTGGAAACACACTAAATGCACTATGACGTGGTGAGAATATTTTTCCATTAGCTGACGACTTTTCTGCTTCTTCACCTCCTTGTTTAAATTTCCTCGGTCTCAATTGATACATACAGCAGCTTATATGAAGTTCAGTCCAAGGCAGGTAGCTTATATATTGGCATTACTATATCATAGTAACCTCCAAGATTGAAGTAATTCGTAAGTCTAAAATTTGGACAGGCATGGCATGATGGTAAACATCTGCAGTTGCTAAAGCATACAACTGCCCCCTTTTATTTCAGATAAGAAAATTAACAAATTACCGGTTACGCTAATCAATGCGCAGCGCGCTACTTAATAAGTAGCGCGCCTCACGCACCCCCTCCGTTCCTTCCATTTTTTTAGTTTTTCAGTTTTCTCGTTCTACTCCACTGTCACCCTCCCATTTCGGATAAAAGATTTACTCCCGCCCCATTCTATTCCCTTTTTTTCTCCTGCTGTCAGATAAAACCGTTCTCTCCTCTTTCTAACTCCTGCCATCGGATAAAAAATTTACTTGTTCATTTGCTCTCTTTTATTTCTTCCTTTCTCCTTCCATCGGATAAAAAATTTACTCATTCCCTTCTACCGTTCTTTTTTCTCTCAAGTCAAATGAAACATCTACTCCGTTCCTCCACCTTGTCAAGTCAGATAAAACATTTACTCCGCTCCCCAATTCTCTCAAGTCAGATAAAACATTTACTCCATTCTCCTTACCTGTAACGCCCTAGCGTTAGGCGTAAAACGTAATTAAAATAAAAGTTCTATTCGTGAAAATTTGTTTTTGGCGATGTCATGCTTGTTTGTGTCGAGGATCTGATCTCAATCCAAACACCCTAGATCAAGTTTTCCCCCTCTCTGTGACCCATCCTCTAAATTCAATATCAATCCAAACATTCAAACTCGACCATCCATTTGATTCCCTCCAAATACACAAAAGCATCAAATTCCCCCTATTCCCTTAAAAAAAGCATCAACTTCACCATGGACGAGCTGTTCGATCATTCAGAATAGCGTCCTCAAGATAGCAAGAGACGAGCTGTTTGATTAGCGTCCTCAAGATAGCAAGAGACGAACACTGACAATTGTCCTTGTAGGAAGAGATTTTCAGTAGTATGTAGCCTGTAGGGCAGGGGCAGAGATGTTCCTGAGTTTTGTCCTAGAATAGCCTATATTTATTAGTTGATTCGTTGAACGAATGCAATTAAGCTTATATAAAACATATCATTGATTAGTTGAGTATGCTATTGATCGTTGAATTCATTGTAAGTAACATTCCTGTTCAATGAATATATCCCCTATTCTATTCATTGCTTTGTCAGACTTCTTGAGTGGTACACATTCAATGAAGTTGTTTCTCTCAAATTCCATGAAGTGCTAACTCTTTATGAGTGTATCCTAAAAAATCACAACAGAACAGAACACAGTTGTTGATACTGAAATTTTGGTTTATACCCTCTTCTCTGTTCGATTATTTTTTGAAGTAAACAGTCAGTTATTACCCCAGTTTCCTGATAGCACAACATTGTCAGTGTGGATATATTTCAGAAGGTTGTGAAGTAAACAGACCAGCATGTTGTGATCCTTCAGGTTTACACAGCATGGATATAATCCATCAAGAATTGACTGCTGGCTCCGAAAAGAGCATTTTCAGATTCACCATGATCAATGCTTATAAGCTTGCACCCTTGTTACTGAATTATGGACAGAAGTGATTACAAGCAACAAAACGTTCATAATCACTCATCACAAAAGCATTTTGACCACAATGGATGATCTGAGCTCAAATAATATAGAACAAGCATTCAAACCACATCCTTCTAATTGAACTGCAAATATCACCTATAAAACGAAAGCCAGTGGCACCCTGGCACTTTCCTTGCATCAAATTACAAAACCAACATGATGCAGCGTGCAAACAGAGCTGCATTCCTATATTATGTCAGATACCAGGATATATACTCACAAGTACATCTTACATTACATTTGGATTTACTGAATACCGTACAAAACGAAAATATCTAGCATCGTCAATATTTTACTACTTTGCAGGCTCTAACGCAACACGAAATTATTCCTGCAAAAACTGATTAACAGAATTATTCTTTCAAGACTGATTAGCTGAAAACTGAAGTGAGCAGCAAAATACTACACCATGCCACTATTTTGTAAATTCAGTAGGCTTCCTGTGTACAGGCCTACTCCAGCAAGGTGTCTCATCTCCACTTCTGCAAAAGTGCTGGTTCTTGGATCATATTTTCATATATGTGCAGCAGTCCTCTGGTTCCTAGCCAGATGACAATGGCTTTACATTGTACTAGGGTACTCTCCAGTCTGGCATCGTGTCTCTTGCCAGCTAGCATTTGTGCCAAGTGACTTCCACCAAGTTTGATCTCATCAGCTTTTGCAAACTGAAGTAATATCTACAATTAAACAAACATTAAAACTTTATTAGTATCTGAACATCTCAGATTCAGAGACAGAAGCCATATCCCCACTAATTCAATTCACTGATAAAACAGAGGCATTACAGTCATGGGATGGCCATGTAATTCATCTTCTCGCTTTGTGGTATCATGGAGGATGAGATTATGATCCATTTAGCCAAAGAATGTCAATTCTTCATTCATACATGGTAAATTGTTTGCTCATGATTTGGCCTTGATGGAAAGATCCAACTGGCACAATCTGTCCAACAAAGATCTGTGGTATGCACTGCGAAGGGGACAATCCAAAGAAGATAGAAGATTAATCCATGGATACCTATTTAGGACCTGAGAATGTATCGAAGGAAAGGAATAGAATAAATTTTCAACAAGAGTCAAGAGCTGGGATGCAAGTTTCTAGGGAGGAGATTAGCCAGAGGGAGTTCAGCTACGAATAAATAGTTCTAGTTGTTATTTTCTTAGATGTTGCCGCCAATTCTTCCAAATTGTATTGAGAACCTCTATGCATGTTTCTTTTCTTCTTAATTGAATAGGCAGAGCTCCCGCCATTTTTATTTTCAGAAAAAAAATACAGTCAGTACCAATTAGCATCGGCAGAAGTAATTTAAACATTACAATTCAACATTACTGGAGAAAGGCCAGGTTCTCCCAAGGTACGTAAGCTGAGATCGAAGAGGAGACTACGTCGGAGAGCGCCGGGGTTGGGGCCAATGCTGAGCAGCTGCAAAACAGATTAGCAGTTCACCTAAATTATGACAAATATCTGGACATATACTGACAAGTAGATCTTACATTATATTTACATTTGCTGAAGACTGTACAACACCATGCTCCTTCTTGATGGGAGACAACTCGTCCTTTTTCTCTCAAAAATCGATTCAAGTTTCAACCGGTTTTCAGGTTGTTGGTTGATCTACTGGCCACCGAGCCAGGGTAAGGCGTGTGGGCTCGGCCCTCCCACTCCCACGTGCGGTTAACGAACGTGGAACGAGTTCCACGCACGCGCAACGATCGGTAGCACCGTTTTTCTCTTTAATGGACTTGCCCCCGATCTCCTCTAGCACAAGATATATAGATATATAGGGAGAAACGGCCTCTGCGTGGGTGACGATCTACGTACGCTTCAGCTCACTTCTGAAACCCTAACCGATCATTAGAGTGCTGGGCGACGCCACCCACACGGCAACCGGGACTGGCAGTTAACGATCTCATCCGCGACTCCTACCACGGCGCTTATGGCTTCAACCTCGACCGGTCAGTGACTCACCTCAATTCCGCATAATTTTAAGGTGATTATGTATAGACTAAGGCTAAGATCAAGTATAAGAACTAACATAGTGGTATTAGAGCAACCTTAGCCACATACATGCATCCATCATTCCGGTTTCGAAGCCCTAAAGCCATGCTAAGCCCTATAGTCGGCTTGTTCATGTTCAATTTTTTGTTAATGTTGAAATTAAGTCAATTTGTATCGCTTCCTATGCCATCACGCTCGGCTTGGGTAGAAATTAGAAGGAGGGGAGCCAAATTGGGTTAAGAACACAAAAATCCCCAAATTTTCCCTTTCGGCCAAAGCCTTTTCCCCGGAAATTGAGAACCCAAATGTCAAATTCCTCCAAATCCCGACTCAAAGAAACCCCAAATTGAGCAAAAACCTAAAGATTAGGGCTAAGATTAGGCTAAGATCTTACCCGATTAAGCTCGCGGGGCTAGCCGCACGGGCATCAGTCCTCGCCCGCGTGCATGCGCCTTCAAGCATCCACGCCATCCTCGTGCGATCTGGTGCACGGCCTGAGCTCCGCCATGCACCTGCTCCGCCGCCACCTCGTACCGACCCTGCTCCTGCCTCAGTTGGCCGCGCGGGGTCGAGGCTCGCCCGCGCGCGGCCATGGGCCACGCGTGGAGGAGAACCAAGGCGGGGCGGGGGCTACACGGCGCGCGACATTCAAGACGTCGTGCGCCATGGCCGCCGCCACCGCTTTGCTCGGCGTCGGTGTCACCGCTTTGCTCGGCGTCGGTGTCGCCGCTTTTCTCATCAGGAGGAGAAGGGAAAGAATGGATTAGGGTTAGGATTTTTGATCACGCTGTTGTTTTGTTCCGGATGCGATGATTTCGGGCCGTCGGATCAAAAATCTTGACGGCTGCCATCATGTCCGCACCACGTTGACTCGATCCCCAGATCCTGACCGTCTGATTAGATCGGACGGCGGTCGGTTGTGGGCCGCGGGTGTACTCGGGCCGTGCGCGCTCAACGCTGCCGGGCCGCACGCATGAGGACCGCGCGTGCCTGGGGCACAGTAACGGGCCGGCAGTCCACTAATGGGCCGCTAGGCCGTTTTCTTTATTTCTCATTATTTATTTCCCATAAATGCCTTTGAATTTACATATTGAGTTTTAATTCATTTTTGAGCCATTTCTTGATGCTATAAAATTATGATAAAATTGTGTTCTGCATAAGAATTAATTTCCAACTAGATGGAACCAACGAGAAGTTTAGTTGGATATTTTATTTTATTTCCTCTGTCATTCCGACCCAACAGAGTTATGATTTAGGATATTATTATTGACGACAATTGAGTTTTACTTCATTTTGGCCCAACGGTATTATGGAGTAGAATATTTAATTTTATGTGCATAATTAACCAGACCAACATAGGGCTAATTATACACACCTTGATGTTGCTTACTAATGTTTGTCGTTAATTTCAGCTGTTAATGATGTAGTTGCTCAAATAAACAGCATTGAGCAACTAAATGGCACTAACTTCTAGGAATGGAAGGAGAGGGTGAACATTACCCTTGGGCTGCTTGATTGCCTTACGCGAGGAAGGCCCCCATTCCACCTCCCGCTAATGCCACTAATGTAGCTAAGAAGGCTTATGAGGAGAAGGCGAAGAAATGGGAGAAGGCAAATCGCATGAGCTTGATGGTCATTAAGAACTCCATATCCCCTGGCATTAGAGGCGGCATTTCTGATGCTGAGACCGCCAAGGCATATATGGCTAATGTTGAGCAAAATTTCAAAGGCTTTTCTAAGACTTATGCTAGTGTTCTCATTATGAGGATGCTCACTTCTCACTACAACAGGAAGGGGAGTGTGAGAGAACACATTATGTCCATGACCAACATGGCAGCACAACTAAAAAGCATGGACATGGCTATCTTCGATGGCTTTCTAGTCCATTTCAGCATGAGTTCCTTGCCACTGGACTACGGTTCATTCAAGATAAATTACAATACTCAGAAGGACAAGTGGTCCATTGCCGAGCTCATCTCTCACTTTGTGGAGGAGGAAGAGCATCAAAAGGCAGAGAGGCAGAAGGAACATGCTTATCTCACTGAGACTGATAAAGGGAAGAGGAAAGCTAATGAAATCTGTGTAGGTGAAGCCAACAAAAAGCCTAACACTTCCGCTGGCAAGCCTAAGCCTAAGGCGAAAAATAAGCCACCCCAAGGTGTTGCATTTGGATCCAGTGCATCTACATCCAGTATGCAGGTTTTGCAAGAAATCTGGCCAAATGCAAAAAAGTTGCAATGGCTTTAAGAAGTGGCTTGCTAAGCATGGTAACGTTATTATTGATATTATTTCTTATGTTGATGACGCACTCTATGTGAATTATGCCTCTGGCTCTTGGTGGATTGACTCAGTTGTAACTGTGCACGTCACCAATTTATTTCAAGAATTGCGTTCTGTGAGGACTATCACAAAGGAAAAGCGAAGTCTTAGAGTGGCGGATGGCAATGAACTTCATGTCGAGGTCATTGGAGATCTTCCCTTAGTTCTAGGAGGAGGCTTCAATTTATTATTACATGATGTCCTTTATGTTTCATCTATCAAAAGGAACCATATTTCAGTTGCTTGTTTAAGGGAATGCGGTTTTCGAGTTGATTTTGGAGACATTGAATGTTTTATTAAGTTTAATAATGAGGTTGTGGGCCTTGCTTTTAAGCGAGGCAAACTTTATTTGCTCTCCCTTGATGAATCTGCAATGACTTTATATGATGTTTCTTATAATGTTAAGATTAATAAGATCTCATCGAAACTATGGCACTGATGTTTAGGCCATATCTCGAAGGGGAGGATGGAGCGTCTCATTAAGGACGAGATACTTAAACCATTAGACTTCACTGAGGAAAATCCCTGCTTAAATTGCATACAAGGCAAATTCACTAAGACAATAAAGAAAGGGGCCACTAGGAGTACAGGAATACTTGAGTTAATCCACACGGACATTTGTGGAGCCTTCCTAGTGACATCAGTAGATAGTTTTGATTCCTTTATTACGTTTACTGATGACTTTTCCCGTTATGGCTATATTTTCCCCATTAATGACCGGTCTGAAGCGCTAGAAAAGTTTAAGATTTTTAAGGCTGAGGTGGAAATTCAGCATAATGCTAAAATTAAAGTGGTGCGCTCAGACCGAGGAGGAGAATATTATGGAAAAGGTGCTCCATACGGGCAAATTCTGGGGCCATTTGCCAAATTCCTATAGGAAAATGGCATAGTTGCCCAATATCCTATGCTTGGTGAACCACAACAGAATGGAGTTGCTGAGCGTCGTAATCGCAGTCTAATGGACATGGTGCGTAGCATGCTTAGTCATTCTAGTCTGTTTGTGTAATTGTGGATGGAGTCATTAAAAACAGCCGCTCATATATTAAATTAGGTGCCTACTAAGTCCATGTCTAAGACACCTTATGAATTATGGACTGGTAGGAAACCGAGAATAAATTATTTAAGAGTATGGGGCTGCGCTGCTGAAGCTAGGCCTTTTAATCCACATCTAAGGAAATTAGACCTAAGACTGTGAGTTGTCACTTTATTGGATACCCAGAAAGATCTAAGGGGTATCACTTTTATTGTCCAGACCGTGTCAATAAATTCATTGAGACAAGACACGGTGTCTTCTTAGAGAATGATCAAATCTGTGGGAGCTCACAAGACAGACAGTTGGGCCTTGAGGAAATCCGTGTCACCATGCCGGTTATCCAACAGGAAAATCTGCTTGTATCTCGGACAGTGCTACAGGCATCCTCTTTTGTGGATCCACCTTCAGTTGAGGATAATGAACCTGTAGCACAAAACGATGTACAGAATGGCGTGCAAATTCCTTGGCCTGCTGAAATGCCTAATGAACAACTAAGAAGATCACAGCGGGAGAGGAGATCTGTCATTCCTAATGACTATGAGGTTTTCATTGGAGAAGATATTGGAAAGCAGATGACCCCATTCCATTTAAGGAAGCCATTGTCAGTGAGAATTCATCCAAGTGGCTTGAGGCCATAGAAGATGAACTAAAGTCTATGGGCACTAACGATGTCTAGGATTTAGTAGAAATTCCCGAAAGAGTCAAGACAGTAGGCTGTAAGTGGGGTCTACAAAACTAAGTATGACTCTAAAGGAAACATCGAACGATTCAAGGCGAGGTTTGTAGCTAAGGGTTTTTTGCAGAGAGAGGGAATAGACTATAATGAGACCTTTTTCCTTGTCTCTAAGAAAGACTCGTTTAGAATTGTTATGGTGCTAGTATGTAACGCCCTGGTTTCCGGGCCGTTAAAAACTATTTTGGTAAAAACCCTAATTTCAAAAATTTTGGCTTTTTGTGTGTGCTTAAGGACTAAGTGCCGTAGATCTCAGATCCGAGCCCCCTTTGAAACCCTAAATCCTCAATCCCAAACTCTCTTCAAATTCTGAGACTCGAATTTTGCAATTCGACTCTCTCTCAAAATTCCTTGGAAAATTCAACACCGAATACCTCTCAAAAGTTCTCTATCAAATACTCGGCCTCGAACTTTGCAGTTCGGAGCACTCCATTAAAATACTCTTATTTTGCTCCTCCCAAAAATTCTCTGTACTCGAGTTTGATTTTTGCAATTCGAAGCCCTCCAATGAAACCCTTCGGAAATCACCTTTGAAGCCCTCTACTTAAATTCCCTGATTTTGTTCCTCTCGAAAAACCCTAAATTCATCGAGAACTTCCTTCCCGAAATGGCCAAATTTATATTCCTGAAACCCCCAAATCTCAAGAATTTAATTAAGTTCTAATATTCCCTCAAGGTACTCCAAATCTATTCCATTACAAAAATTCCCAAAATATCCCTGAGAATCAAGTCCCAGTTTTAAATCAAAATCCAAATTCAGTCCCCTTTTGAATCTCCTCTTCTCTTTTCCAAATATCATCCAAATATCCATTTATGTGTATATATGCCCAAATCCCATCTCAGAAACATCTCTCAAAAGTCCCCACAAATTTTCCCGCGTCATGATCTCAAATTAAAAATTTAATTCGAGTCCGAACCCTCTTTTGAAACCCTCCCTCAGAACCTCTCTTAAAAATATATACATATCTACATATATGTATATATTAGAGTCCCCCTTAATTTTCCCAACATTCAATATCCAAATAGAATCCAAACCCTGGGAATTCCTTATGCCTTCCTCCAAAGTCAATATCCCAAAATTTTAAATCAAATCCGAGTTTCAATCTCCAAATTACCCCTTCCAAAATCCGTCCCTAGATCCCTATCTCATATATACATATATATAAATATATGTGGGTCCCCCTTGAAATCCCCTATTAATACCCTTTTCAACCCTCCATAAATCCCCATCAAATTCTTCCATATATATATATATATATATATATATATATATATATATATATATATATATATATATATATATATATATATATATATATATATATATATATATATATATATATGTCCAGACAAATATCCCAATTTTGGTGGTAAAAGTCCTCTCCATAAAATCTTAGGAATTTTGTGGGTCAAAATATAAAATTTTGATCCAATTTCCAAAATCAAAATCCTCCAAATAACCTTCCAAAAACCCCTAGAAAAATCTCAAGAGACACTGTTTACCGTGGGCCATCTTTCCTCACTCCCGGCCCACTCAGTCTTAGCCCGCTGGCGCACCCCGCGCACCCCTGCGCAAGCACTGGCAAGGGGGTCCCCTCCGTCAGCCTCCCCGGCCGAGTGCTGCAGACGCCGACACGCGGGCCCCAGCAGCTGCACCGCGGGCGTCGACACCCGCACGCACCCGCGCTCGGACCGCTGATGACCAGGCCCCGTCGGTCAGCCCCTCTCCCGACCACTGCCGAGCATGTGGCCGCCCGCGCGCGTGACACCAGCGCCGCACCGGGCCCGCCTGGCAGTCATCATCTCCTCCGCGTCTCCTTCTTCTTCCTCGCTCTTCTCTCTGTTTTCTCTCTCCCTCTCTCGATTCTTCTCAGCTTCTCCCGACACCGAGCAAAATATCTCCCCTCCCGTGCAACTCCACCGCTTCATCCCATCCCATCCCATCCCATCCCTCACCGCGCCCATCCCTCGCTGTCCTCCCCTCATTTTTCTCCCTGGGCGACCGAGCGGCGCAGAGGATGACGCCATCCATAGTGACCTGCCATGGCGCTCGGACAAGAGCCCGCCGAAGCCGAAGCATGTCTCCCGGCGAAGTCAAAAGTTGCGACTCGTCCCATCGCCTTTCCCCTGCCCTTATCTTCTCCCTGGCAACCGCATGGCCCCGCAATGACGCCAGCCATAGTGCACGCCATAGCCCAAGCTCTTGTCGCGTCGCATCATCTCGGCCATAGGCGCACTCCCCTGTAGCCACCGCCCTTCTTCTCTGTCGCGACGCGCCGCCTTCCGCGCCTATAAATTCCCCGCTCCACCCCGCCATTGGCCCAAGCCGAGCCGAGCTCCCTCTATTTCTCTCTCCGCCGCCATTAGAGCCTCTTTGTACCCCTCCAATTCCGTCGCTCCCGAGCCCAATCGTCCAAGCCGAAACCATGTAACGACCCGTTTTTCTTTTCCCTGTTGGAATTTGTTTTTTTTCTGAATTCTAACTCCTCTCCTATCCCGTTCAGCTGTGCCTTAGTTTTCTCTCCCTGGCCAGCCGACTGCCTTTTTCCCTTGTGCCGAGTAGATTCCTACTCAGTTCCTAAATCTTGCCCTTTTACCTTTGTCCACTCGACTATCTTTGCCGCCGACTAAACCTTGCAATCGCCGACTACCTTGTTAACCTGTTCTGTCTTGCCACCCCGATTGCCGAAGTGGTGACGTAACCCGACTTCCACCTACCCGCAGCCCCGCTCGGACCAGCGGACAATAACCCGCCGCACCTCAAGACTCATTTGGACCAATGGTTAGTCAGAGGCACTGTCTGCTAGTCTCACCAACCCGTCCTTGCCATGACCTGTATGTCTCATCGCCGCTACAGTGCCTACCAACTCCTCTAGTCACGCCCAATCCCTAAGTCAATCTCTGCCTTGATGTCACGTCACCCCAGCTAGCTAGCAATAGCCTTGCCAGCTTATCGTGACTCCTTTTTCTCTACCTATCACCCTGCACCGCCGTGTCCTTGCCTCGCACACCGGCTATAAAAAGTCATCCATGCCTCTTCTTTCCCTGTTTTGCAACCCAACCGTCTCTGCCAAACCGCCATCACCAGCTTCACCGCTAAACCCTCAACTTCCTCCTCCCTAGCCCCCGGAGCCGTTCTGCCCCACGAGCTCCATTGTCGCCGCTCATCGCATCGCCCCTGTGTTCCTCTGGTGTCTAGTCCGCAAGCTTAACTTAGTTGTCTACGATGAACCTTCATCCGGCTACCATCCATCCTCAGTCGACTGCTACCCTTTTGCAGCCGACTACCGTGATGTTCTTTTTCTAGTGTTTTACCTCTTTTTCAGCGTATCAGTAATTATCTTTTCTGCGTGTCCAAACCCTGAACCGGCAGACGATCCAGAAGCCGTCTTCGCCGAGGAAGATCTCCCGCAGAAACAAGGCAAGCCCCTTTGAGCATATTGTCTCCTATATGTGCAAAATTATGTTGTTTGCAAAATATGCATGCTTGGTTTATACTTTAAATTAATCGGCCTCGGTCTGCAAGGGCAACTGACGGACCTACTCAGTAGTCGCACTTATTTTGGTAGGATATTGATGTATTTCTCCCTCAATAGCCCCATAAATGGCACGTTGGCATCACATCCTTTGGGTGCGATCACCGAGTAGAATGGCTTAGCCCTGCAGCGATTGTGTTGTCGTCTGGGAAACAGTGGTCTTTGCTCAACTGTTTGAAAACCCGGTACTCTGCGTATCGGTGTGTTTGCGAAATAAATGAAAAGTTGTGAAAACCTTGATGTACAGAGACAGTGCCTGTGTGGCGTGGCTATGTGTTATCGATAAGAACCGCTTCCTTTGAGAATTGCATCCGAGCATTTCACAGTGCGACCATACGGGTAGTATGGGCTGCCCCTGGCCGAGTAAATTGTAGGTTTACGGAAGTTCGGTGCCGACTGGAGTGGACTCATCTGAGTTGTGGCTCGTGAGCCCTGATGCTGATGGTGGTTGGAGCCGACCTGAAGCATTGATCCTGTGTGGATCCTTCTGCTAGCATTGGATAACCCTAGACTAGCTTTGGAAATGGCCTTGTTACGAACTTCCGGTACAGGCCAGTACTCGGTGTAAGTTTCGTGTCGTTTGGGTAAAGCGTACACCCTCTGCAGAGTTTAGCTGAACTGTTCGAACAGCCATGCCCACGGTTAAGGGCGATGTAAGGTGATTCCCATAGCGTAGATTTGATTGCCAGTGATTTGTGAAATTGATTGATGGGAAGGGAATCGTGACCAAAGTTTGCCAAGTAGCAAACGGAAGGCCTGTGTGGCCAGAAACGGGACTGTGTGACCCGAGGTGTTGAAGCACCATAAGTAAGTGTGTAAAAAGTAAACAGAAGAAAAGTCTTCGGGTTGTAGCCAGAAGACGATAAAGAGCAGACTACCTGGTTGTAGCCAGGGCAGCGAATTTGTGCTAACTGGTTGTAGCCAGTGAAGTAAAGGAGCTGGTAACTAGTTGTAGCCGGAAATTACTAAGAGATAGCTGAGAATCGGTTGTAGCCGAGTCTTAGGGTCAACGGTTGGTCGGAGCCACTCAGGAGAGCAGTAGACCTAAGGAGTGGTCGAAGCCACTCGGGTGATTGCCGAGCTATGAGGTTACTCGGTTAATTACCAGAAGATGAAAATGGAAATACATGATTCATCATGTGGCGAGTTGTTGAAAAGCAACTTGCGGAATGGATCGAGGCGTGAGCCTCTTTCTGACAACTAAAAATTGGACACACTAGTACTTTGTTAAGTAAAATGTTTCTAAAAAGCTGCTTTCGCAAATAAGACTCTTAGCCCCTTTTGTCTAACCGACATGGCACCTTTCCCCCGGCTTGCTGAGTACGAAAGTACTCACCCTTGTTCCAATATTTGTATATATTATATTAGGTTTTGAAGAAGAAGACGAAGACCCGACTGCTGCCGAGTTCTTCCAGGACCAAGCCGACTACGAGGACTTCTGAGGCTTCGGGCCTAGTTCCCAACCAAGCCTGTGGTATCGTCGTGATTCCATCACCGAGTAGTTTTCCTCCCCTGCTTCCGCCCTGTCTGTGTTGTATCTCGCTAGTTACCCTGTTCTTGCCGTTGTCCATCTAGGGCTTGTCCTAGATGGAAACCTTTGTATGTATGCTCCCAGTATGTATTATATGTACTCTGCTATGTATCTAGTATACTCTGAGTTGTATCACCGATGACTATGTGTGTATCCGACTACTGATCCAGGGATCGGATACTGTACGCACATGGTGGGCTCCCACCGAGGTGGGGGTGCGCCACAGGAGGTGGTATGAGAGCATAGGTTGGCCCTAGGAACGAAACCTTATGTATGTAAATGCCCTTAGAGATCTTATTTTGAAAACTATATTATTTGCAAAAGCTAGGGGCTGCCCAGTCATCTCCTTCTGCCGCATGGATCTTGAAAATGTTTCTAAAACGCTTGGCTATCCAAATATCTTTGGCTCCTGCGCATAGTTCTGGCCTTAGCCCTAAGGTTCCAGTACCTCCCGCCCTATCCATCGCTCTTCGTCGAGGTTGAGTTTTCGAGTGAGTTTCCGGGTGCGTCCCCGAGTTCCCGAGTGCGTTTCCTGGTTTGCTGCTCGATTCCATCATGGTGTCCTGGTTGTTTTCCTTATCTGTTCTATTTGCTTGACTGCCAATACCTTTCTGAGCCTTTCTTCCTTGGTTGCCCTTTTCTGGAATCAGATGGCAGGACGTCAGCGTCGTAATGTTCGTGCTCCAGCTCGCCTGGGTTATGAAGACCAAGTTCCAGCCCGCAACAACGTGCCTCCTACAGTAAATGAGCAAGAAGTGGAGCAGGCTCATGATCAGATGTCCGGTAATGGTCGTGCAGTCGGCCCTAGTACCTCTGCCGCCGCTGCCACGAACCATGGAGGCTTGCCTCAACCTCCTCAGCTTCCGGTAGACCCACAACAGCTTATGGCCATCCAGACCCAGATTTTGCAAGGCATTGCTTAGAACTTGGCTGCCTTACAGCCTCTTTTTCATCAAGCTCAACCAGCACAAGCCCATGGCCGTTCCAAGCTTGCCGACTTCCTAAGGTCCCGTCCGGCAGAGTTCTCACAGACCGCTGAGCCAGTGGATGTTGACGACTGGCTGAAGGATATGGACAGAAAATTGAACCTAGTGCAATGCACACCTATTAAGAAAACCTTGTTCGCTGCACATCAACTTCGGGGTCCAGCTGCCAACTGGTGGGAAAACTATTGTGCCACCCATCAGGATGCCACTAATATTGCTTGGCCCAAGTTTGCTGAAGCCTTCAGAACTGCATATGTCCCAGAAGGAGTGATTGACATCAAGAGAGAAGAGTTCCACAATCTCAAGCAAGGACATTCCAGCATCAGCGAGTACCTGAGCAGATTCAATCACCTGGCCCATTATGCACCCGAAGAAGTGAACCCTGACAAGAAGAAGATCAGGAGATTCCTGAAGGGAATGAATGTGGCAATGAAGATTCAGCTCCTCGCTCATGACTTCCCGACCTTTCAGCACATGATCAATAGAGCACTAGTGGTTGAAGACGCTAGGAAGGAAATCGAGGTTTTTCGCAAGCGCAAAGCCTCTCAGATGCAGACTCGTGGTGGTCCGCGTCCCAGGCCCAATCTTCCCAATCCTCACCGTCAGTTTGCCCCATCCCAGTTTCAAGGGCATATGTTTCGCCCGACTGCTCCCTGCCCCACTCCATCTGTTCAATCCCAACCTCTCAGTGCAAATACCGGTGTGAGCCACCCTAGCCCAGTTAGCCTACAGCAGAGAAGCACCCTGAGTACGTCAGGAAGCCGATGTTACAACTGTAACGAGTTGGGACACTTCGCCCGTCACTGTCCTCAGAAGCAAGCTCCTGCAGCCCTTGGACGCCCCAACATCAGCACTGCCAGAGCCCCTGTACTCAGTCAAGGACAGCCGACTACATAGGCTAGTGGACATGCCTCCCGCACCATGCCAACTTTTGGACGAGGCCGTGTCAACCATATCCAGTCGGAGACAGCTCAAGAAGCTTCGGATGTCGTGATGGGTACGTTCCTTGTCAATTTCGTACCTGCAGTTGTTTTGTTTGATTCAGGAGCATCACATTCCTTTATTTCTCAAGCTTTTGTGAATAAATATGGTTGGGTTACTCAAGGCCTTAGGATACCAATGGTCATACACTCCCTTGGCAAGGAGTTTAGGTCAGACCGATCATGCCCTAGAGTTGACCTGGTAATTGAAGGGGTTAGTTTTGCAGCCAATCTCATTATCCTAGAATCACAAGGCTTGGATTTGATTCTAGGTATGGACTGGTTAGCCAAACATAAAGGTCAGATAGACTGTGCAACCAACACCATAACCTTGCAGAGCCCTTTGGGACAGGAAGTGAAGTTTGCCCCGCCTGAAAACCCTAAAGACCAGTCTCTCCTGAGTTCTGTGCAGGCCGTTCCTCTGGAAGGAGTACCGGTGATTAGTGAATACCCCGATGTCTTTCCAGACAGTTTACCCGGGATGCCCCCTGATCGGGAGATTGAGTTTTCTATAGAGTTGCTACCCAGCACAGCACCAATATCCAAGAGACCCTATAGAATGGCAGCTAAGGAGTTAGCCGAGGTGAAGAAACAGATAGAAGAACTTGAAGCTCTAGGTTTTGTGCGACCTAGCACATTGCCTTGGGGAGCTCCAGTGCTCCTAGTGGAAAAGAAAGACAAGACAAAGAGGATGTGCGTTGATTATCGTGCACTGAATGAAGTGACCATCAAGAATAAGTACCCATTGCCTCGGATTGATGATTTGTTCGACCAGCTGCAAGGTGCTAAAGTTTTCTCCAAGATTGACTAAAGATCAGGATACCATCAGTTGAAGATTAGGCCTAAGGATATACCCAAGACAGCTTTCTCGACCCGTTATGGTCTATATGAGTATACCGTGATGTCCTTCGGACTCACTAATGCCCCAGCCTTCTTCATGAGCCTCATGAACAAGATATTCATGGAATATCTTGACAAGTTTGTTGTGGTATTCATAGATGATATCTTAATCTACTCCAACAGCGAGCAAGAACATGCAGAACATTTGAAAATGGTTCTAGGAAAGCTAAGGGAACACTAATTGTATGCCAAGTACTCGAAGTGTGAGTTTTGGTTAAACCGAGTTGCTTTCCTAGGGCACATTGTTACTACCCGAGGAGTAGAAGTGGACCCAGGAAAGGTAAGAGATGTGCTTTCTTGGAAACCCCCGACTACCGTCACGGAGGTGAGAAGTTTCCTAGGTTTGGCTGGTTACTACCGGAGATTCATTAAAGGATTCTCAAGGATCGCCAAACCGATGACAGACTTGCTGAAGAAGGAAAGGAAATTTGAGTGGGATGATGCTTGTGAGAAAAGTTTCCAGGAGTTAAGGAAAAGATTAACTACTCCGCCTGTGCTGATCCTTCCGGATATCAGGAAAGATTTTGAGGTATACTGTGATGCATCCCGACTAGGCATAGGCTGTGTGCTTATGCAGGAAGGAAGAGTGGCCGCTTATGCCTCAAGACAGTTAAGACCTCATGAGATGAATTACCTACACATGACCTAGAGTTGTCGGCCGTAGTGCATGCCTTGAAAATATGGCGACACTCCCTGATTGGGAATCAATGTGAGGTCTATACTGACCATAAAAGCCTGAAGTACATATTTACTCAGACTGAGCTCAATCTTAGACAAAGGCGATGGCTTGAATTAATCAAGGACTACGACCTTGGGATACATTATCACCCTAGAAAGGCAAATGTGGTTGCCGATGCCCTAAGTCAGAAAGTCCATTGAAATGCCGTCCTGACCTTTCCCCATCAGCCTGAGTTAAGCCGAGAATTGGAAAGACTAGGGATAAATGTGGTTAAGCCAAGAACCCTAGCAACCCTGTTGATTCAACCCACATTGGAGGATCAGATCGTGAAGTCAAAAGGGGACAAAGAAATCAAGGTTATTAGAGAAAACATGACCAAAGGAAAAGCCCCCAAGTACTCCATTGACAACAAAGGAACCGTCTGGTTTGGAAAACGCATTTGCGTACTAGCCGAAAAGAAATCGAGACTTGGATTCTGAGAGAAGCCATGAATCCGCTTATTCTATCCACCCAGGAAGTACCAAGATGTATCAAGATATCAAGGATCATTACTGGTGGTCTGGAATGAAGCGAGACATTGCCGAGTATGTCGCAGTTTGTGACATTTGTCAGAGGGTTAAAGCAGAGCACCAGAAGCCAGCAGGATTACTTCAGCCCCTGAAGATACCGAGTGGAATGGGAGAAATAGGGATGGATTTTATAACTGGTTTGCCTAGACTCAGCAAGACATGATTCATCTGGGTAGTGGTGGATCGACTAACAAGGTCGCCCACTTTATCCTGTCAAGACACTACCTAAGAAGCTAGCTGAGTTGTATTTGACAAAGTTTATCTGCAAACACAGTGTCCGAAGACGAGTCATGTCCTGATCGAGGAACCGTTCACACTCTCACTTTTGGCAAAGTTGCACGAAGCAAGTGGCACTAATCTCAATTTTTAGCACGCATATCACCCAGACGGATGGACAAACTAAGAGAGTAAATCAGATTGTGGAGATTATGCTGAGAGCCTGTGCTTTGGATTTTGAAGGAACCTGGGATCTTCTGTCTGCCGTATGCCGAGTTCTCATAGCACAATAGCTACCAAGCTAGTATCAGAATGGCCCCAATGAAGCTCTGTATGGACGCAAGTGTAGAACTCAGCTCTGTGGACAGACGTGGGAGAAAAGATGGTTTTTGGGCCTGATATTTTGAAAGAGGTAGAAGAGCGAGTTAAGATATCTGAGAACGCTGAAGGGGCCAATCTCGACAAAAGAACTATGCCGATACTTGAAGGTGAGAGCTCGAGTTTCAGACAGGCGACCATGTGTATCTCCGAGTATCACCCTAGCGGAACCAGAGATTCGGAAATGGGTGGAAAGCTAGCGCCTCGTTACATCGGTCGTATCATCATCGCCAGGCGCGGGATAGTAGCGTACCAGCTAAAGTTACCTGCAGAACTCTCTGATATCCGACGTGTTCATGTGTCCAGTTGAAGAGTGCTTCGCATTGCCCAGAAGAAACAGATCCGTTGGAAGCGATCAAACATGCACGCAACCTAATACAAAGAGCGCCCAATTCGAATTCTAGAGAAAGGACAGATGTACAAGACGAATCTGCAAAGTGCAATGGAGTAACCATTCTGAAGATGAAGCTACATGGCAACAAGAGGATTGCCTACGAGCCGAGTACCCGGAGCTCTTCGCTGTGTAGCGGAATCACCCGTTTTTCTTTTCCTGTTGGAATTCTTTTTTTTTTTCTGAATTCAACTCCTCTCCTATCCCGTTCAGCTGGTGCCCCAGTTTTCTCTCCTGGCCAGCCGACTGTCTTTTCCCTTGTGCCGAGTAGATTCCTACTCGTTCCTGATCTTGCCTTTTACCTTTGTCCACGTCGGTTCTATCTTTGCGCCGAGTAACTTGCAATCACCGACTACCTTGTTAACCTGTTCTGTTTTCCACCGACTGCCGAAGTGGTGACGTAACCGACTTCCACCTGCCGCAGCCCCGCTCTGACCAACGGACATAACCCGCCGCACCTCAAGACCCGTTTGGACCAATGGTTAGTCAGAGGCTCTGTCTGCCAGTTTCTCACAAACCGTCTTCTTGCACAACCTGTATGGTCTCATGCCGCTACAAGTGCCTACAACTCTCCAGTCACATCACCCAATCCTAAGTCAATCTCTGCTTACGTCACTGGGTCCTCAGCCAGCTAGCTATAGCTTGCCAGCTTATCGGACTGCCTTTTCTCTACTATCACCTGCAAGCGTGTCCTGTCACCACCGGCTATAAAAGTCATCCATGCCTCTTCTTTCTGTTTTGCAACCAACAGCGTCTCTGCCAAATCATCACAGGCAGCTTCACCGCTAAACCTATCAAATCTTCCTCCTCCCTGCTAGCCCCGGAGCCGTCGGCCTGTTCAGAGCTCATTGTCACCGCTCGTCGCATCGCCTGTGTTCTCTGTGTCTAGTCCGCAAGCTTAACTTAGTTGTCTACGATGAACCTTCATCCGGTACCATCATCCTCATCGATTGCTACCCTTCTGCAGCGACTACCGCGATGTTCTTTTTCTATGTGTTTTACTCTTTTTTTCAGCGTATCAGTAATTATCTTTTCTGCGTGTCAGACCCTGAACGGCCGGCAGACGATCCAGAAGCCGTCTTTTCGCGAGGAAGATTCCCGCAGGAACAAGGCAAGCCCTTTGAGCATATTGTCTCTATATGTGAAAATATATTGTTTGCAAATATGCATGCTTGGTTTACACTTTATTGATCGGCTCGGTCTGCAAGGGAACGACGGACCTACTCAGTAGTCGCACTTATTTTTGGTAGGATATTGATGGTTTTCTCCTCAATATGCCCTAAATGGACAGTTGGCAAATCACATCTTTGGGCGATCGCGCGAGTAGAATGGCTTGTGCAGCGATTTGTGTTGTCGTCTGGGAAACAGTGGTCTTTGCTCAAGCTGTTTGAAAACCCGGTACTACTGTGTATCGATGTGTTTGCGAAATAAATGAAAAGTTGTGAAAACTTGATGTACAGAGACGTGTATGTGGCTGCTATGTGTTATCGATAAGGACCACTTGTTTGGGTTAATTGCATCCGAGCATTTCAAGTGCGACTCATTATGCGGGTAGTATGGCTGACTGGCCGAGTAAATTTGTAGGTTTAGGAAGTTCGGTGCTGATGGAGTGGACTCATCTGAGTTGTGCTCGTGAGCCTGATCTGATTTCGGTGGTTGGAGCGACTAAAGCATTGATTCCTGTGTGGATCCTTCTGCTGGCCTTCGGATAACCTAGACTGCTTTGGCTTGAAATAGCCTTGTCACGACTTCCGGTACAGGCCAGTACTCGGTGTAAGTTTCGTGTCGTTTGGGTAAGCGTACCCTCTGCAGAGTTGCTGAACGGTTCGAAAAGCCCGTGCCCAGGTTAAGGGATGTTAAGGTGATTCCCATAGCATAGATTTTGATTGCCAGTGATTGTGAATGCATTTGAGGGGAAGCGGATCGTGACCAGAGTTTGCCGAGTGCACGGACAGGCCGTGTGTGGCCAGAAAGGGATTGTGTGACCCGGGTGTTGAAGCACATAAGGCAAGTGTGTGAAAGTAAAGGAGAAAGTCGCGGGTTGTAGCAGAAGAAATAAAGAGAGACTACCTGTTTGTAGCTCAGGGCAGGATGGTGCTACTGGTTGTTAGTCTAGTGAGTAAAAGAGCCTGGTAACTGGTTGAGCGGAAATTACTTAAGAGAGTAGCTGAGAATCTGTTGTACTGAGTCTAGGGTCAGCGGGTGGTCGGAGCACTCGGAGAGAGTAGACCTTAGAGGAGTGGTCGAAGCCACTCGGGTGATGCCCTGAGCTATGAGGTTACTCGGTATTCATAGAAGATGAAAGAATACAGATTCATTCATATGGCGAGTTGTTGAAAAGCACTTGCGCGAATGGATCGAGGCGTGCGCTCTTTCTGACAACTATAAAATTGGGAGACAATGTACTTTGTTAAGTACGTTTCTAAAAAGGCTGCTTTCGCAAATAAGATCTTACCTTTTGTTATACGACTTGGCAGCCTTTCCCCGCTTGCTGAGTCGAAAGTAACTCACACTTGTTCCTATATTTGTAATATTTAATTGATTTGAAGAAGAGATGAAACCCGACTACTGCCCAGTTCTTCTAGGACAAGCCGACTACGAGACTTCTGTGGCTTCGGGCCTAGTTCCAACCAAGCCTGTGGTATACATCGTTGATTTCATCACGAGTAGTTTTCTCCCCTGCTTCTGCCTTGTCTGTGTTGTATCTTGCTAGTTACGCTGTTCTTGCCGTTGTCATCTAGGCCTGTCCTGGATGGAAACCTTTGGTAATTGTATCCTCTTCCCAATATGTCTATATTATTTGCTGGCTATGTATGCTAGTGTACTCTCATGAGTTGTAAGACGATGACTATATGTGTATCCGACTACTGATCCAGTGGATCGGATAAACTGTATCGCACATGGTGGCTCACCACCGAGGTGGGGGTGCGCCACACACCACCACCGAGTTCCGAGTTTCCCTCAACGAGCCTAGCCATACCGCTCCAATTCACCCGAGCGCTCGCTGTGGGGAAAAGCCCCCCAATGTTTGGCCAGCCGCCGCCCCGAATTGTCGCCGCTGCAGAGCTTGCCTTTGCGCGTGGGTAAGAGCTCGGTTTTCTCCCTCCGTTCTCCTCCCCCTCGCAGAGCAACTTCGCCCTGAACCATGTCCATCCCCATGCTCTGCCTCAGTGCGCCGACATTCCGCCGCGCCCTTGCCATCCCTTCTCTCTCTCCGCTGCTCCTGTTGCTTGCGTCGCCGCTCGCGTCGGCCACCATCCAAGAAATCGAGCACTCACCTCCCTCGCAAGTGCTCCCCTCACGTTCTGTCCGTTCTCGTTTGGCCGCCCTCTCTCCTCTCGCCGCTGTTCGCCGCGTCCCTCGCCACCGTGCGCCGTCGATCTTTCCCAGCCGACTCCTGTCGTCGTCCGAACACCCCCACCAACTGACAAGTGTGGCCCTCTATATTGTTGAACCCGAGCTCATGACATATGGGCCATGCTTCTCTCTCTGAGACTTTACATGTGGGCCTATGCACAGTAAAGTACAGTGATCCTCTCCTTCCTTCTCTTACATGTGGCCCCCTTTTGTCATCTCTCTTTGTCACCTTGACATGTGGCCCTGTACAGTGACTCCCTTCTCTCTCCTATTGACATGTGGGCCCTTCCAATTCTCCTCCTCTGTGTCGCTTGACATGTGGGCTCTTATCGCTTTCTCTCTCCTTTGCCACTTACACATGGCCCCACCTGCCAGCCACTATTTCCTCCAATCATTCAATTTTCCAAATTCAAATAAGCCTTTTCTTTTCTATAAAAATCCCTGGAACTTCCAAAATTCATATCTCTTCAACCGTAGCTCCGATTGACCCCGTTCAAGTCTCTAAATATTTTCTAAAAAAGAGATCTACCTATGGCACTATTAGTGTATTAATAATAGTATAAGTTATTTCTAGGGTTTTGTGTGTTTTTCTCTCGTTTCGCCCATAGTCAATGCTTTGGGAATTCGTCGGACGTCGGATTTTCGCGAAGTTTGAAGATGAAGTCTGAGGCAAGTCACTCCTTGACCATATGCTCCTAAATTTAAAATGTTTTGTTTGCCAAATTGCATGGTTAGTATGCACGTTAAATTGATCGGCCTCGGTTTGCGTGTCGAACCGACGGACCTGCCCGGTAGTTGCATAAACCCTGTAGGTCTTTGATACCCTATTCCTTGTCGCTCCACCTCATGGTACCTCGGTTATCGTGCTCTCTGGGCATGGATTCTGATGGTTTCACCCACACCACTATTGTTTATTCGATTTGGGAAAATTTGGATTTCCAAAGATTTAAAAACCCGACATGCGATGTCTGCGAGTTTGCGAAATAAAATTTATTTGCGAAAATTTCCACGGTGCAAAGTGATCGCCTGTGTGGTGGTACTTTGTATTCACATATAAGGACCAATTCCTTGGGGAATTTCATCCGAGCATCTCACAGTGCGACCACACAGGTGGAATGGGACACCCCTGACTGAGTAATTAATGTTTCCAGGATGGTTTTCGGTTACTAATAAATGTGGGACTAGCTGGGTGCCTGTAAGCCCGGTTTCTGGCCGTTAAAAAACTATTTGGTAAAAACCCTAATTTCAAAAATTTTGGCTTTTTGTGTGTGCTTAAGGACTAGTGCCGTAGATCTCAGACCAAGCCTTCCTTGAAACTAAAAACCTCGATCCAAATTCCTCAAATTCCGAGACTCTAATTTTGCAGTTGTATTGTCTCTCTCAAACTTCCTCTGAAAACTCCAAATCAAAATCCCCTTCTGATCCCCTCTGAAGCCTTTGATCAAAATACCCTTCTTTCGCTCCTCCCAAAACTTCTTTGTACTCAGGTTCGAGTTTTGCAATTCGAAGCCCTCCAATAAAACCCTTCAGAAACCGCCTTTTGAAGCCCTCTATTTAAATCCCCTAATTTTGTTCCTCTTGAAAAACCGTAAATTCCAATCGAGAACTCTCCTCCCAAAATTTGCCTCAAATCCCAAGAATTAAATTCCAATTCCAATCTTTCATTCGAGGCCCTCAATTTCTATTCCATTACAAAATTCCCAAAATATCCCTGAGTAATCAAGTCCCAATTTAAATCAAAGTTCCGATTCAAAGTCTCCTGTTGAATCTCCTCTTTTCTCTTCCCAAATACCATCAGAATTCAATCTATAAATAATTGTGCTCAAATCCAAGCCACAGAAACACCTCTCAAAAGCCCCCACAAATTCCCCCAAGTCATAATCTCGAATTAAAGATTTAATTCGAGTCCGAACCCTCTTTTGAAACCCTCCCTCCAAATCTTTCTTATATATATATACATATCTATCTGTATATGTATCAGAGTCCCCCTTGATTACCAAAATTCTACTATCCAAAACAGTATCCAACCCCTGGGAATTTACTATCTATTCCCTCCAAAATCCCCATCCTTTTCCTTCCAAAAATATATCTATATGTATATCTCAACCATGGTGGTAGAAATCCTCCTCAGAGAATCCCGAGGATTAAACTCCAATTCTAAAATCCCCTCGAGATCTTTCTTCCTATAATTCCTCTCTCAGAAGTTTCCCAAAAGTCCCGGAGTCCAAATCTCAAATTACCCCTTCCAAAAACCGTCCCTAGATCCCCTCTCATATATAATAATATAAATATATGTGTATATGTATATATGGGTCCCTCTTGAAATCCCCCAATTAATACCCTTTTCAACCCTCCATAAATCCCCATCAAATTCTTCCACACACACACACACACAATACATATATACATACATACATATATATATATATACATATATATATATATACATACATATATACATATATATATATATACATACATATATATATATATATATACATACATATATACATATATATATATATATATATGTACACATACATATATATATACATACATATATACATATATATATACATATATATACATATATATATATCCAGAAAAATATCCCAATCTTGGTAAAAGTCCTCTCCATAAAAATCCCCAGAATTTTGTGGCCCAAAGTATAAATTCTGGTTTAAATCCCTAATCAAATCCTCTAAATATCCTTCCAAAATATATCTTTGGAAAAAAAAATCCTAAGTACTACTGTGCCTTCGGGCCGTCCCATTTTCTTTCTTTTCCTCGGCCCACTCGGCCTCTGTCGTGGCCCAGCCGAATTCCCCTGACTCCGGGCCCCACCGGCCAGGAGCGCTCCCACGCGCGCACGCCGTGCAAAGCGCCCCGACACGCGGGCCCTGCGGTCAGTCGGCATCGTCGTCTTCCCCGTCTTCTTCTCCCTCTCTCTCTCTGCTCTTTCTCTCCCTCTCTCGATTCTTCTTAGCTCCTCCCGACACCGAGCAGAATATCTACCCTCCCGTGCAACTCCGCCGCTTCGTCCCTCACCGTGCCCATCCCTCGCTGTCCTCCCCTCATTTTTTTCTCCCTGGGCGACCGTGCGGCACAGAGGATGACGCCATCCACAGTGCTCGCCATGGCGCTCGGACGAAAGCCGGCCGAAGCCGAAGCGTGTCTCCCGGCGAAGTTAAAAGCTGCACAAATCCTCGACTCGTCCCGTCGCCTTTCCCCTGCCCTTATCTTCTCCCTGGTGACCACACGGCCCGGCAGTGACGCCAGCCACAGTGCGCGCCATAGCCCGAGCTCTTGTCGCGTCGCATCACCTCGGCCATAGGCGCACTCCCCTGTAGCAACCGCCCTTCTTCTCCGTCGCGACGCGCTGCCTTCCGCGCCTATAAATTCCCCCGCTCCGTCGTGCCATGGTTGTCCCAAAAATCGAGCTCGAGCTCCCCGCGTCGCCACTGCAAATCCCCTCCCCGGTGAGCTCTCCCTCCCGTTCCTTCCTTTAAACCCGAGCCGCCGCACCCAAGGCACCTCCCATCAAGCCTTTCCCTTACCCCGCCGACGGCGCAGTCCGTCGCCGCCGTTCCACCAAAGCCGCCGCCGGCGCCTCCGTCTTAGCGCCGCGCTTCGCCGCTGCCTCTGGCCTTTGCCACCTGCCGCCGTCTGATTGCCTCTTCCCCGGTGAGCCCACATTCTCTTCTCCCTTCTCCATTCATTTTACCCAAGGAACCAAGGCCCTCTCCGAATTCCGCCGCCGGCGACCGCAGTTCCGCCACCGTGCGCCATCTCTGCTGTTCCCTCTGTTCTGCGCCGCTGGCCATCACCGACGCCCGGGGTCCCCAATCCGAGCCCCTCACTGCATTCCCCGGTTCCTCCGCTCCCCGCCGCCCTGCTCCGATGACTCCGGCGAGCCGCTGTTCGCCGGCGCCCCTCCGGTTAGCGCCGGCAGTCGATCTCCCCCTCTCTCTCTCTCTGGCTCTCTTTTTCTCTCTCAGCGCTTCTCTGTCCGGTGGCTCCGCTCCTCCTTACAGCATGACGTGTGGGCCCGCTCAATTAATTCCCCAAGCAACCGACCTGTGGGCCCCATCCAATAAGTGTACAGTGAACCCCTCAATTAATCCCTCACACTGGCCAGAGGGCCCAGTCCCATTAACTCAATTAATTAGTCATCAATTAAATAATGGGATTTACAAGTAAGGCCCCACTGTCATCCACTTCTCTCTCTCTTCCATGTGGGACCACCCTAGCATCCCCTCTTACCTATGACATGTGGGCCCCTACACCATCTTCTCTCTGTGTCCATGACAATTGGGCCAGCCCTTCTTTTCCTCTCTCCCTGCCACTGACAGTAGACCCCACCTGTCATCCACTGTTCCAAAAATAATTCTTTTTCCAACAAATCCAATTAATCCTTTTCTTTTCCAGAAAATCTCCAAAACTTCAAAAATTCATATCTTCCCAGCCGTAACTCCGATTGACCCCGTTCAAGTCTCTAAATTTTTCTAAAAATGAGATCTACCTTATGGCACTATTATTTATTAACAATAGTATATTATTTTAGGGTTTTGTGTGTTTTTCTCTCGTTTCGCACGTAGTCGACGCTTTAGAAATTCGTCGGATGTCGGATTTTCGCGAGGATTTGAAGACAAAGTCTGAGGCAAGTCACTCCTTGACCATATTGCTCCTAAATTTAAAATGTTTTGTTTGTAAAATTGCATTGTTAGTGTGCACATTAAATTGATCGGCCTCGGTTTACGTGTCAAACCGACGGACCTGCCTCGTAGTTGCATAAACCCTGTAGGTCTTTGATACCCTATTCCTTGTCGCTCCACCTCATGGTACCTCGGTGACCGTGCTCCCTGAGCATGGATTCCGATGGTTCCACCTCTAGCACAATTTGTTTGTCGATTTGGGAAAATAGGGTTTCCAAAGATTTAAAAACCCGACATGTGATGTCGGCGGATTTGCGAAACGAATTTTATTTGTGAAAATCCACAGTGCAAAAGTGATCGCCTGTGTAGTGGCACTTCGTATTCGCATATAAGGACCAATTCCTTGGAGAATTTCATCCGAGCATCTCACAAGTGCGACCACACGGGTGGTATGGGACACCCCTGGCCAAGTAATTAGTAGACCCAAGTTTGGCTTGGTTGCCTTTGGACGTGGAATCGCCGAGGTAGCAATATGAGATGCACCCGCGGGATCCTGAGTACGAGGAGTTTGGGACTCGCTCGGTACTTGGTCTGGGACCCGTCCAGTTGGCTTCAGGCAATCCTGGAGACACTTTGGAAAGGCCCTGTCGCGAACCTTCCCCACTGACGAGTACGGGAAGTAAGCTCGCGTCGTGTGGGTAAAGCGTGCACCCTTTGCAATGGTATACGAACTGTTCGAACAGCCATGCCCACGATTATGGGCAATGTGAGGTGATTCCTCTAGCATAGATTTATTTGCGAGTGTTTGTGAAAGTGATTTGTGGTATGGGAATCGTTACCAGAATCGGCCTTTGTGGCTGATGGATGACCTAAGTGGTCTAAAACGGGGTTGTATGAGCTGGGATGTCATATGACATTATAGATTAGGCTTCCTGAGTGGAAACAGTTTGAGTTGAGATTAATGATGGCTTGGGGAGCCATCGAGATAAATTATGAGATGAGTTATGAATGGCTCGAGGAGCCACTGAGATGAGATGAGATAAAATGATGTCCTGGATGGGACAGAAGTGAAAAAATGAGATTACATCCTGGAGTGGAAGAAATTGAAAATAAAGTAATAGATGTTGATGCAGTAGAAAGTTGCTTGAAGGCAGATCCACTGAACCGCTGTCATGATCCGACAGGCGGTATAAGAATATTTAAGATCAATTAAAATTTGGTTCGTCCGCTTGAGCTGTTGAAAAACAATTCGTGAACAGGATCGAGGCGAGAGCCTCCTTCCAGTCACACTGAAACAACCTACACTTAGGTTTTCGAAAATGTTATCAAATGAAAAAGGTTTGCAAAATAAACCCTAGCCTCTCTTTGATAGCCTACATGATTCACGTTTTCCGTGATTTGCTGAGTATGTAAGTACTCAATCCATTCCTTTTCTCTCCTCCTTCAGGAAGTATGAAGCTGAAGTGAAGATTAGGGTTTCCTTACTAGTCCCAAGCCGTTGCTTGTGGATTGGGTTCTCGCTGCGTTGTCGTTCCGCTGCTGTGGTTCTATTTGCTGGTTGCTACTCAGGGCTTGCCCAAGGCCACAACTTGTAAAGGTATATATATGTATTTATGTATTTAGTTATTTGCTGTGGTACATCTCCGTTGACCGCGGGTACCAGCAAGGATTCCTAGGACTGGTACCGGCATCGCGGTTCCGTGGGAGTTGGTTCACGCCAATCTCCTGCGGCGCTTCCTCTCTGGTATCACCGTACGGGGGTACCGGGGAAGGGGCGTTACAGTGCCGAGAGGGCGATATACTCCCGTCCCTGAGTACAGGAAGTGAGTTCCTGGTACTTGGTTAAGAGTGAGCACCCATTTATAGGGCAGCGTGCTATCCTAGGAAGGCTTTGGAAAGGCTTTGTCGCGAACCTCCCCGCTTGGCCAGCGTGGGAGTAAGCTCGCGTTGTGTGAGTAAAGCATGCAATCTTTGTAAAGATTTAATAAACTGTTTGAATAGCCGTGCCTACGGATACGGGCAATGTGAGGTGATTCCTCTAGCGTAGATTTGTTTGCAAGTGTTTGCGAAAGTGATTTGTGGTATGGGAATCGTTACCAGAATCGGCCTTAGTGGCTGATGGATGACTTGTGTGGTCTGAAACGGGGCTGTATGACCCGGGATGTCATATGACATCATAAATTAGGCTTCCCGAGTGGAAGCAGTATATGGCTGAGATAAGTTTGAGGATGGCTCGAGGAGCCACTGAGATGAGGTGAGTTATGATGGCTTGAGGAGCCGCTGAGATGAGTTAAGAGATGATGTCCTGGATGGGACTAAAGTGAAAAATGAGATTATGTCCTAAGTGGACGAAATTGAAAATAAAGTAATAGATGCTGATACAGTGGAAAGCTGCTTGAGGGCAGATCCACTGAACCGCTGTCGAGGTCCGATAGGCGGTATAAGAATATTTGAGATCAATTAAAATTTGATTCATCCGCTCGAGTTGTTGAAAAGCAATTCGCGGACAGGATCGAGGCGAGAGCCTCCTTCCAGTCACATTAAGACAACTCACACTTAGGTTTTTCGAAAATCTTTTCAAATAAAAGGGTTGCGAAATAAACCCTAACCTCTCCTTGATAGCCTGCATCTTTCACATTATCCGTGACTTGCTGAGTACGTAAGTACTCAATCCATTCGTTTTCTCCCCTCCTTCAGGAAGAGTGAAGCTGAAGTGAAGATTAGGGTTTCTTTCCTAGTCCCAAGCCGTTGCTTGTGGATTGGGTTCTCGCTGCACTGTCGTTCCGCTGCTGTGGTTCTGTTTGCTAGTTGCTGCTCAGGGTTTGCCGAAGTCGCAACTTATGGGGTGTATATATATATATATATATATAGATATATATAGATAATTACTGTGGTATATCTCCGTTGACCGCGGGTACCAGCTTGGTTTCCTGGGACTGGTACTGGCATCGCAGTTTCGTGGGAGTTGGTTCACGCCAATCTCCTGCGGCACTTCCTCTCCGGTATCACCGTATGGGGTACCGGGAAGGGGGTGTTACATAGTAGCTCATTATGATTTAGAGTTACATCAGATGGATGCTAAGACTGCGTTTCTTAATGGTGACTTGCATAAGCAAGTTTTCATGGCGCAACTGGAAGGTTTTGTTGTGGAAGGCAAGGAACATATGGGATGCAGACTTAAGAAATCCATTTATGATCTAAAGCAAACGTCTAGATAGTGATACCTTAAATTTGTGACATAATTAAGAATTTTGGATTTAAGGATAATGGAATGGATAATTGTATTTATATGAAGTATAAGGGTGGTAAGTTTATAATCTTAGTACTCTATGTGGATGATATTTTATTAGCAAGCAGCGATAAACATTTGCTGCATGAGACTAAGGCATTTTTGTCCTCTAAGTTTGACATGAATGATCTTAGTGAGGCCTCTTATGTTCTAGGCATTGAGATACACTGAGATAGGTCTAGGGGAGTATTAGAGTTATCTCAGAGGTCATACATTGATAAAGTACTTGAGAGATATAACATGAGTAAGTGCTCTATCATGCTTGCTCCAATTGTTAAGGGCGATAAGTTTTGTTTATTCCAAAGCCCGCGGAATCAATTAAAAAAGGATCAGATGAAGACGATTCCATATGCTTTAGCCGTCGAAAGTTTAATGTATGTGCAAGTCTATACGCGACCAAACTTGGCTTTTGTGACCAGAATGCTTGGTAGGTATCAATCTAATCCAGGTTTAGACCACTGGAAGGCTATTAAGAAAGTCCTGCACTATTTGCAGGGCACTAAACACTACATGCTAACTTATAGAAAGTCTGATGACCTTGAGGTTGTTGGTTATTCAGACGCTGACTTTGCGGGGTGTATAGACACTAAGAAATTCACATCAGGCTATGTCTTCACTCTCGCAGGAGGAGCCATTTCATAGAAAAGCTCCAAACAATCTCTCACTATAGCGTCGACGATGCAGTCTTAATTTATAGTATGTTATGAGGCAACCGGGCATGCCGTATGGCTTAAAGGCTTTATTCCGGGACTAAGAGTGGTAGACAGTATTTCTAAACCACTCACTATATATTACGACAATAAGGCCACAATATTCTATTCGAGCAACAACAAGTCAAGTAGTGCTGCCAAATACATTGACATAAAGTATTTTGTTGTGAAAGATATAATCCAGGATCAAACAATTAAGGTTGAGCACATAAGCACTAAGTCAATGCTCGTGGATCCGCTCACTAAAGGACTACCACCCAACTTATTTAATGAGCATATTGTTGGCATGGGATTAGTAGGTAGCCTATAAATGTGATTCTGAAATAGGGGCATAAGAATCAATCAACACCCTATAAAAGTAAGTTGATTCCTATCGAGGTATTATGGTGACTATAGGTACTGTTGTCGCAGTGGCATTTATTGACTACTATGACATATTACGTTGGTTCATCATTCTATTTAGACTGGATTCGTTAACTTTAAGATCAAATGGAAGAATGTTGGTTGATCTACTAGCCACTGAGCTAGGGTAAGGCGTGTGGGCTCGGCCCATCCACTCTTACGCATGGTTAATGAACGTAGAATAAGTTCTACGTACGCGCAACGATCGGTAGCGCCGTTTTTCTCTCTAACGGACTCGCCCCCGATCTCCTCTAGTGCAAGATATATAGGGAGCAAAAGCCCCTGCGTGGTGACGATCTACGTACGCCTAAGCTCACTCCCGAAGCCCTAATTGATTATTAGAGCGCTGAAAGGAGATCGAAGCGCGATCTCCTCCCCAATTGTTGGTCAGTGCAGGTGGCGGCTGGAATGGCAAGGCCACCCACAGGGCAACCGGGACCGGCGGTTAACGATCTCATCGGCGACTCCTACCATGGCGCTTATGGCTTCAACCTCGACTGGTCAGTGACTCACCTTAATTCCGTATAATTTTAAAATGATCATGTATAGGCTAAGGCTAAGATTAAGTATAAGAACTAACAGAGGTCTCCTACTAGTTCCCTTAATCCGCGATGGCTTCATTACAACGTACTACTATTTTATTGCTTTGGTGGAGTTTTAGGAAGCTTTTTTTTGTACAGTGCGGTTTTAGTATGTATAACTAATGCATAATTCAGCGTTTATATGACACCCTGAGCTGATTTTACTGTCCGCCTCATCATATATCTCCATGCCATCTCTTCCTTGTCCTGTCGGCCATCAGATGTACAATGCCTGCAGACTTAACTCTGTAACAAAAATGTTCAGAAATGGAAATCATTTACAGTCATCAAATAGTTGCTGACAATGTTCAGAACAAGAAAATCTATTCTCATCAAACACAACATCTCGACATACGAGTATATTTGAAACTGAATGAACATCAATGATCAAATCTAGATATTCTTCATGAGTCAATCTGTTAAAAATTAAAATCATCAACTATACTTTTTTTCTTCTCCAGTTTAATTGTCTTCAGAAGTAAACAATACTCTATCCCCTCCCTCTTCAGTTGCACAGTGTCCCTCAGGTTTACTCACCGTGGATAAAATCCTTCAGAATTTCAGGAATAAGCACTTGCAGGCTGCACTAAGCATTATCAGAATCACTATGAGCAATAAGAATGCACAGCATGAGCGATAGTTCAAGTTTCTGCTCAAATTTAAAAGTAATCACAAAAAAGTTCCAGTTCCAAAATCAAATTGCTAACTCAACTTATTTCATTGAAATTTGCAAACAAAAATTCCGTTCTAGAAGGTAGCTCAGAAGCTGGCAAGCTGCAAACAGCATTCAATGTCACCATGACTCAATGAGCAATAAGACTGCAAAGCTTGAGCAACAGTAAGAATTTCTGCTCGAATTGTGAAACTATTCAATACCAAATTGTAAGACAATATGTTTCATCAAATTTTTTTTAAAAAATCTTCCCATGCGCAGCCTCAATCATGTCGATGAACATCGTGCAATCTTAGTGTGCAGCACCCTCATCATGATGGTGCTCTGATGGGTGAACATCGACGAGAAGGGAAGCAACAGATAGAACATTCCATCAGTGGCGATGAAGACGATCGACGAGGATTCTCCGACTGTCTGCTGCACATAAATGCATAATCAAACTCACCTATAAAAAACACGGGACAGCCAAGAAGAAACTTGGTGTCAAAAATTAACAAGAAAGTGAGTGTGTCGGAGAAGTGAAGGCAGGTCGCCAGGTTGAAACCACATGCCCTTGCCACTAGCGTGCGCATCTCCGACTCATCTACTCCTCTTTCGGTTGCACATCCCACAAAAGCATGATGTGCAAACGATGATGATGGGCCTTGTCATCATATTATTCACATCTATCCACATCTATCTTCAAACTGAAACACATATATGGAAGTTATCTGATAACAAGTGCAAACATATCTATTATGACATTATGCTATATTGAAGTGTGCATATATGTAGTTGGGACAAGGAAACATCAACTGTGTTAAAAAACGAGGTGGACATGCTCTACACTTTGAACTGTGATAACCCTCCGACAGCAGTACTGAACAGTGACATGGGGGCCTGGAGCAGAATGAACAAATCATATGCTACTGCAAGGAAACACAAATACAACCAATACTTACCTTACTAGACAACGAAGTAGAGATTGAAAACTTCCAAACTAGAGATTTGAGCCTTTCGGTCAGACAATATTGATATTTAAGTGGAACAAACTTTTGATCAGACTATTTTCACCAGCAGCATGAAAACATCCAAATGCATGTTCAAAACATTCTTCAGAGCATGTATACACAGTTTGGGGACCAAGTTGCGAGTGCATGCATTCAACCATGCTCAAGTACGCAACAATCCTATACCATGACAGACAAACATCCTTGTCCTAGTTGATCTGAGTGGCAGGCCTGAAATTGCCAGGTTTTGGAGATTACAGTGCTCCTTTGGCTCAATATCATGGGCTCCAGATCGCCATTTCAATGTGCAGTTAATCATCTCTAGGTCTCTTCAGGTTCACTGTGCTATAGTTCATCTTAGCTACATTGCGGTGCAAGTAAATTTCCATGCAAATCCCTGGTGTAGAGAAGCTAAGTAGCTCCTTACCGACCTCCTCGCTGACTGTTACTGAAGGATCAAAAGTTGGAGTAATCGTCTTGAGCACTGGCACCCATGTCAACAGCCGTTCCACAAAAAGCATTTCACATTCTGCTCCACTCAAATTGTTGATTTTTACTTTCCAGAGAAAATTCAAGGAGATGTCCATGGTTTCCTAGTCCTGGGGCTTGTAACAGATGCAGCTAGAGGGGCAACGAACTTCTCCATCCTGAAATGAAGAGCACATAAGACATTGATTTTAAGAATATTACGAAAGGATACACATAAAAAGAAGTCAGGAACAATATAGGAAAGTAGAAATGATCATTCTCATTGAAACCACATTCGTGTAAGTGCAATATGTCTTTTAAATCTAATCACCTCCAGATGTGATGCACGGAGAAAGGGAGAAAGAAAAAAAATTGAAAAATGTAGCACAGACACATTAAATACAATTACATCTGCTCTGTAATATTTATTGTCAGAATTTCAATTGATCATTTGGTGTGGTTTGCTTGGAAGTCTCATCGACCTGAATCTACTACAACCACAGCATACCCATATCAATCACCAGAAACTAAGCAACATTTGCAGCTACATTCCAATCATTTCAATTTATCAAAGAAATTCAAAGCAGCACTGTAACACTTCAATCAAACTTGTAGGTAGTAGTCCAGACTCCAAAGAGGGGACAGATTTGTAGTTTTAATAGATAAATCATGGAGGGACACATCAGTACAGGGACTGACACATCAAGTACTACCACTCATAAAAAGGATCAAGCTGAGATGCATTAAATTGCAAATACTTCTACCAGTTCCCCAGAAACCAAGGTATTTAATTACACTGAAAAAAGTATACATTACCTTAATGCGATCATCTAAGTCCAGATTCAGCTCTCTTATACCAATAGACATCCTAAGCAAATGGAATACACAAGGCCCAAAGGCATGCCCTATTGTTACTAACTCCAGAGATAAGAGTTCAACGGCAGGGAGTGTATTCACTGCTTCCACCAAGAGCTCATAGTTAACCTTGCTCTGCAAATTAACAGAAATTCACAAAGTGTCATACATAACAATGTGAAAAAAAAGGACAAAGTGGACACTGCAGATCTCTATGTTCATAAGTCACAGGTTCATTGATATAATTACTAAATATGTGTATTCTGACTTGCACAAAGACTAAGGAGGCATTGAGATTGAGAAATGTATGAGAGAAAAATATAAGGCTACAGATGAATAACTTCCAGAGGTCTCCAACTTTATGGCTTGAGCAAAACAACGGAAATACTTGAAGGGAAATTGGGCTAAGAATGTGCCTCTCCATTACATAATCACTCATCGTCCAAATCCACATACCACAGGACTCAATGTCTACCCAAGTTATATATTTCGAGTCTGATTAGGAGTCCCAAAAATGATGTCTGGACCATGGGTTATCTTACTTTTGTCTTTTAAGTTGGCATGTGCCCACGCTAAGATAAAAGTAATGGCTAATGTTTTGAGCTGCAAAACCATTATTGTGACATTAGCTTCATAATGTAATGCAACATCAGGGAGAAGGTGCACTCACAGGTGGATAATCCAGAGAGAGATGAACAACACGGGCTGCCACAAAATGCTGCAGGAGAGGCAGAGAGTGCAAATGTTGAACAGTTGATGGTCTGTACAGCAGGCCAGAGGCGGCGAGTCTCCGGAGGCGTGGCATCGCACAGAGTTGGAACGAGCTCCTACAGAACACATCAATCCACTGAAGTTCCTCAAGTGCTGGAGCAGATATATCAGCGATTGGTACAATCGCGTTGAAGCAACGGGACACGCCTAGTTCTCTAAGCATAGGAGCAAAAATTGTGAGCTGCTGCAACCCTCCCAGTTGAGACAGATGAACATGGAGGAGAGACTCCGAGCGGATGGCTAAGATTTGACAACACCTGAGAATTGCAGAGACTGAGCTCTCGTAGCGACAGAAACCCCTCCGACGGGACGGCGGCGCCGAGATCGTGCTGGTTCTGCTTGTCCAACCTGAAGTGCCTCAAGCGCAGCGCGGTGAGCTTCGCGAAGACGCCGCTAGGTGGTGTTAGAAATTAATTAGATCATGTTTATTTCGTTGCATGGTACTGTAATTAGTTCAAGTAGTAGGCTAAGTTGTCAGTTGTAATTGATAGTTGTTGCGGCATAGCGAGCGGATCTTCCATGAAGTACAAAGTGGTAGTGAGTGTTTATAGTAGATTGACAGCCAAGTAGTGCATGCATGCATATTGGAATTATTCTCTAAATTGTATGGTTGAATTAGTCTTGCATGCACTAGTTAGTTAAAGATGCATGTGCGCGCATGCAAGTAGTTGGTTGGTATGAGCAGTATGCCGGCAAGGACTTAGTAGTGGAGATGTGGCGTGAGTCAAGCGGAGTGATACTTGTGGAGTTGCGGCTAAGTAACCTGGATGTGGGGAGTCGTGTGGCTTGAGAAGTGAAACAACTAGCTTCTTATGTGTATCTGTTATCAGTAGTATAAATAGGTGTACATTATAATTAGTTCACATTGAGAAAGAAAAGAAAAAAAAAGGCATTAAGTTGTGTGCAGTGCCATCAAAATTTTTCTGTTCTTCTCAAATTTTGTTTTTCACGTGAAAGTGAAGTTGTGTCACTGTATTCGCGTGAGATGCTTTGATCCCCAACAGGTGGCAGCCGGATGCGGTGGTCGCGTAGGCTCAGGCTGATAGTGATCCCCGTGGCCTTCTCGAAGCACGGGATCTGAAACACGCCCCCAATCCCGGCCGCCCCCGCCACCGAATTTTGGTCCTCCGGCGGCGTGATGATGTCGAAGCAGAGCTCGCCTTCGAGGAGGGCGCGGCCAAGTCGAGGACGGTGGTGATCTTATCCGGGGCGCGGTCGTTGCTCTCGATGTGCAGGCGGAGGACCGGGGCGACGCGGAGGCGGAGGGCGGCGCTAACGCTGGCGAGGTCGGTGACGTCGGGGAAGCGTAGCTCCGGGAGAGTGGCCCAGATGTTTCGCCAGCGGCGGGAGATGAGGCTGGCCCGTGCGGCCAAGGCGGCGGAGGGGAGGCCGAGGAGGATGAGGCGGATGGCGTCGTCGGAGAACGCCAGGGCTGCGGATGAGGAGGAGGCGCCGGTGGCCCCGTCGACGAGGATGCGCTGGCGAATCGACTCGACGAGCTTGTTGGCGTGGTCGCAGGCGACGTGAAAGAGCTCCCGGCGCTGTTTCAACGCCTCGAGCGCCGCGTCCACGGCCGCCGTCTTCTCTCCGCCCGACTGCCCCTGCGCCGCCACCACCGCCGCCAATGCCGCAAGGAGCTCCTGGTACGCATCGCTCATCTCGTCCACCGTCTCTTCTATCTTGCCGGCGTTGGGGCGGCGGTCGGCGCCGGCGCGGGGTGCAGCGGTGGCTCTCGGCGCAGCCGCGGCGATGGAGCGCTTCAGCGCCGAGACGAGTGGCGCAGGGGCAAAACCGTCCGCTCAGGTGGGAAGAAAAAGGAAATTGGTAGTGAAAAGGAAAATGAGAAAAAATTGGAGAGGATGACGTGAAAAGGAACCAAACCATTCGTATTTTCGGAGGCAAATTCTGAAATTTCTCCGGAGGGTTTTGGAAATGGGATTTCTGATTTGGTTGGAGCCGAGGATTTTCCACGGAATTTGATTTTGAGGTTGGACAAATTTTGTCCCACATGAAGACAAATATAGATGGCCAAATAAGCCGAGCTAAGGCATGCTGCTCTGAGCACAGCTATACTATAGTCGGTCCAGGCATGGCAGGCACGACCCACTGGCCTATGGGTTGTGCCGTGCTTATGCCGTTGCCTGAGCCTGTGGGCTTGCACGGCCAGTCAGGCTCTGCTGGCTCACCTATTTTCTCTATAATTTTTATATTTTTCTCTCTATTTTTTTATTTTTCTCATATTTTTTCTATTTTATTCCTATTGTTCCTCATTTTCCCCACTAATTTTTCCTCCATTTTTTCTATTTTCCTCCATTTTTTATATATTTTTTCTGTCTCATATTTTAAAATTCATGAGCCATACGTTCAGTCATAGTTAGCCGCTATCGGGTTATGGGTTTTGGTGTGTCTGTACCGGCCACTGGGTCATGCTTAGGCTTTAGCCTCGGCATGTGGGCCGATACGATATGGCCCGTTAGACAAGCCGTACCTAATCGTACCTAATCGGGCCGTGCCTAGCCATGTTGTGGGCCAGGCTGACCCGGCACGCCTATTTGGCCTTCTTTAGAGAAACAATTTTATGAGACTTTTCAAAAATGAGAAAGCGGATTGAATCTAATTTTGAACTTACTATTCATCAGTTGACTGAGAATACTGATCGATAAATATCGTAGGATGAAAGATCTAGGACTAACAAGAGTAGAAGGTGTAAGGAAGAAGGTTGGCGATGACTCACTAGTGACAACAACATCAATGATTTCTTTGGTGAGCCCTCATCACCAACGATCTCCGAATTCTAGCGAGCTTTATCAGATTAGGTTTTTTTAGATTAGTGGTGGTGGGGGTAGGGTTTAGAGGGATGACTAGGGTGGTGGAGGACCAGAGAGGTGCGTAGAGGTCTATGGTAGGTATTCGTTGTTTTTTTGGTGCGGGTAAAAAGGTAAAATTATCCTTGTTATTCTAGAATAGGTATGCTCTATTTCTAAAATCACAGGGTACGGTTAGATCATTCTATTCTATATCCTATTCCGTATTTTTCTTCGAAGTCAGAACCGGGTATGGGCAGTGCTTGATAACCTATCACTTATCCTGTATCATATTCCATATTTTTTTTTCTTGGAATTGAATTAGGGAACGGGTATTTATTTGTATCTCTAATCTATAAATAATAAACCTAGGGATGCAATTGGAATGTACTATTCAATGATATATCAAGGAAAAAATGTGCAATATTACTTGTGAGCTCATAAAATGGTAATTAACCAATTTTTTATCATGTTTACAAGTGGACTTTAAACATTTTGGTATATGTTTGATATTACGGGACATACAGGCGGATACAACTCTTCATATATCATATCCCATATTTTTTCGGATTCTTCGAATTCAGGTGAGTATCTATTTTTTTTTTTGTCCCACATCCTTCTTGTAAGCCTTGGGTCAGGTGGGCAAGCGCGGGAAATACCTCTCCTATTTTTACCCCTACCTGCATATTGTTACCATATTTGATTGGTCTTCAAAGCATATTCGAGAAGATTGGAGTATTAGACCATATACAACATGACCAACATATATTGGTGGGAATGCCATATTGAGGAAAAAAACAATATTCCTAATTGGCAATAATAGGAAGAGGTGGAATGGCTCTGACCATCATCACGATGGTGTTCTGATGGGTGAACACGGACGAAGGGAAGCAACAGATATAACACTAAAGGTGAGATTCCATTTGTGGCGATAAAGAGGTGAGGTTTCTCCCGCAATCTACTACACGTATACATGGGACAAGACAAGGAAGTGACAACCAAGAAATACCTTGGTGTTAAATACTTCACTCGACGCTAAATATAAGGGTTTTTAGGATTTAAATTTTATATCATAGTATAAACTAATTTTTATGATTCCTATCATTTCAATGATTCTAAAGCTAATGAGATGTTTGGAGAGAATCTAAACAATTTAAAATTTAAAAATTAACCACTGAAGTAACTAAAAATAAAATCTTTTGAACTAACCGAACAATCTAAAAATCCAAATTGGAACGGAGACGAGCATCATTTCCCCTAGTTGGTCTGACAGGCAGGACTGAAAATTGCCCGGTTTGGGAGATTACAGTGCTCCTTTGATTGAATATCATGGGCTCCAGGTCACCATTTCACTGTGCAGTTAATCATCTCTAGGTCTCTTCAGGTTCACTGCTCTATACTTCACCTTAGCTCCATTGCGGTGCAAGTAAATTTCCATGCAAATCCCTGGGGTAGAGAAGCTAAGTAGCTCCTTACACACCTCCTCGCTGACTGTTACTGAATGATCAAAAGTTAGAGTAATCGTCTTGAGCACTGGCGTCCATCTCAACAGTCGTTTGACAAAAAGTGTTTGACACTGCTCCACTCAAATTGTTGATTTCAACTTTCTGGAGAAAATTCAAGCAGATATTCTTGGTTTCCCAGTCCTGGGGCTTGTAACAAATGCAGCCAGTTGAGCAAGGAACTTCTCCATCCCGAAATGAAGAGCACATAAGACATTGATTTTAAGAATATTATGAAAAGATACAGTTAAAAGGAAGTCATGAAGAATATAGGAAAATGGAAATGATCATTCTCATTCAAACCTTATTCTTATAAGAGCAATATGTCTTTTAAATCTAATCGCCTCTGGATGTGATATGTGGAGAAAGGGAGAAAGAAAAGAAATTGAAAAAATGTAGAACAGACACATTGACAAGAATTACATCTGCTCTGTAGTATTTATTGTCAGAATTTCAATTGATCATTTGGCATGTTTGCTTGGAAGTCTCATCAACTTGAATCTACTACGACCACAGTATGCCCATGTCAATCACCAGCAACTAAACAACATTTGCAGCAACATTCCAATCATTTCTATTTTACCATAGAAATCAAAAGCAACATTCCAATCATTTCTATTTTATCATAGAAATCCAAAGCAGCACTGTAGCACTTCAATCGAACTTGTAGATTGTAGTCCCAAGAGGGGAAAGATTTGTACTTTTAAACCACGGAGGGACGTATCAGTACAGGGACTGACACATCAAGTACTAGCACTCATAGTAAAAGGACTAAGAAGGAGATTCATTGATATAATTACTTTAACATGTGTAGTTTGACTTTGCACAAGGACTAAGAAGGAGATGAAATTGAGAACTGTACGAGACAAAAATATAAGGCCACAGATGAAGAACCTCCAGAAGCCTCCAACTTTACGGCTAGAGCAAAACAGCGTAACACTTCACCGGAAATTGGGCTAAGAATGTGCCTCTCCAGTACATAATCACTGATTTCCAGGGTTCGATCTATCGGAAAGGGGACTCAATGTCTTCCCAAGTTATATATTTGGTGCCTGATTAGAAGTACCACAAATGATCAATGTTTGGACCATGTTTTATCTTATTTTTATCATTTAAATTGGCGTGTGCCTATCTATGGTAAGATACTAGTAATGGCTACTGTTTGGAGCAATTGAACACGACTAGTTCTCTTCTCTTAAGTACACGAGCAAACATGGTGAGCCGCCACATTCTCCCAGATGAGACAGATCAACAAGGAGGAGAGACTCCGAGTGGATGGCAAGATTTGACAACCCTTGACCCTGAGCTCTACAGAGACGGAGCTCTTGTAGCGAGGGGCACCTCAATGAGACGACGTTGCCGAGATCACAGTCGCCGCGCTCTCTGGTGAACCAGATCAGACATCGTTCAAGCGCAGCGCGGTGAGCTTCTCGAAGCGGCCGAATGGTGGCAGATGGATGCTAAGGTATCCTAAGCTGATGGTCATCTCGGTAGCCTTCGGAAAGCAGGACATCTGAACCGCGTCTCCGATCCCGGCCGCCGAAGTTTGCTCCTTCGGCGTCGTGATGTTTTGGCTCTGGTTCTCCGGCGTAGTGATGTTGAAGTTGAGTGCGCCTTCCAAGCACTCCGCGGCTATGGTAAGGACGGTCTCAATCTTATCCATGGCTGTTCTGCGGTGCCAGGTAGGGGAAACCACCGAGATCATCTACACCAAGTTCGATAGATTCAATCCCCGAAGTCACCAGTATCACCTTCGGTCCTAGTAGATCTTCTTGCTTCAGGAGCCTTGACTTTCTCTTAGACGCCTACAACAACCTCTCTTTTTCTGAGTTGGAGACAAACCGACCGAAGGGAATCCGGTCATCCGCGCGCCGGTTGGCCTTGGCAACACTACAGCAATCTTCAAAAACATCCTTAGGAGGTAACCGCGGGCAACTCAGTCCTCGGGCTTCGACTTGGATACGGCCTTGCGCTGGTTGAGATCGGATCTAGGGGAGGAGTCATCAACTCTTCAATCAGCATCATGAATGCCGATGTGGTCTTCCACACCATTCTCCAGTGGTAACCTCGGTCTGATATATCGGAGGTGACCCGACCTCCTAGAATTTGACTCGGGTATAGCCACGTGCTAGTTGGGATCAGATCTAGAGAGGTTGGGGTCATCAACTCTTCAGTCCACTTCTTCAACTCCGATAACAAGTCGGAGAGCAGTACGGTCATTTTCTCACCTCCCCAAGAGGTGTTCATGGTATCCAAAAGAAATCCTAGCACCAGTCAATAAGATCACCGACTATGCGAGCAACAAGAAGAGGAGGTTGGCCAACTACATGAGCAACAAGAGGAGGATCGACGTTGACAAGCAGATGGGGAAGCACGCAACCGTCAACTACGCGAAGTGTCGCGACAAGTACAAAGAGACATCCTCCAAATTAGGATGGGCGATCACGACGTGTTCGTTACCCCTCAACAGAACGTCGTGGCCGCAACAACCCTACTCAACACGCTACAGCTGGGACCCGACCATGCGGCAAACTCAACAATCGTGAAGATCAAGGTGATGGTAATAGCAGTAGCAATACAACACAACCAGGAGGACTCGAGAACCCTGATGCTCTCGCCGAGCAAGTCGAGGTTTGTCGTCGTCACCTCGAGGTCTGTGAGTAGATGCTCGGACGGCACGCCCAATCGGAGGCCATCCGAGCAATAGCCACATGGATCACACAACGATTGCGATGACCACTACCATAGAGACTGCAACGACGATCAACGACGCCGTTGCAACAACCGCGAGTGGCGAGATAGGGACGCCAGGGATCGACCACATCGGGATCTCTGTCAAGACATCCAAGCCCATCATCGTGAACGCGAGGAAGATGAACAACGCCGGCTCAAAGATGAGTGCGACCGATTTGGTCTCCACTACAACCGCTTTAGTCGTGGAAGCCGGACCTCACCCAGACGGTCCTTGGAGCATCGGAGCTACTCGGATGACAGAGTCTCGACCTTCATGTCTGAGTTACGTCAAGTCAATTGGCCAACAGGCTTCAAACTGACTAGGATTGAGAAGTACGATGGCAAGACCGACCCTGAATCCTATCTCACAGTCTACACTTTGGCAATTCGAGCAGCTAGAGGCAACCATAAGGCAATGACTAACTATCTACCAGTCACTTTGGTAGAGTTAGCTCGGATTGACTCACAGGGCTTCCAAAGGGGTCAGTAGATTCCTAGGGAGAACTCCGTGACCAGTTCGTGGCAAACTTTCAGGGCACTAACGAAAGGCTAGGCATTGAGTTCGACTTGTATCAAATTCATCAGAAGAAGAACGAGTCATTTTGAGACTTCATTAAGCGGTTTAAGAAGAGGAACACCATGCCCAAGATCAAGGATGAGATGGTCATCGCAGCCTTCCACAAGGGAGTCAAGGATTCCCCCTTCATTGCAAAACACCCTCCCTGATCGGCCTGCTGCTATCGCCGCCTTGGCCCGGCTTGCTGCCACCTTTGGCCCGCTTCGCCGCCTCCGCCCCGGCCTAGCCTGGCTTGCTGCCATGCTGCGCTGCCTCCCTGCGCTTCGGGCGCCGCTGAAATCGGAGCCGTCACCACCTAACCACCTATGCACTAGCGCCTCTCTCTCTCTCTATAAATACCGCCCCATCGCCTCCTTGCCCCCTCTCCCGTGCCCTAATCTCCACCGCTACCGCCTAGCCGCCGCCACTCTGAAGCCGCCACCGCCACGCTACTTTCTCTCACCGCCGCCGCTCGGCTTCCCTCCATCGCCGCCATTGTTGTCGCCCTCCGCATCCTCAACCGTCGTGGTGAGCCCCGCTGGCACCTCTGTATCCCCCTTGCTCGTTACCGTCGTCGTCTTCTCCCCGTTACAGCGCCCCTACCCCCATCTTGGCGTCGCCATCTCCTCATTGCCGCCCTGTGAGCCGACGCCATTGCCTCATTGCGCCGTCCCTGCGTCGCTGCCCTCCGCAGTCCGTTGCCACCGAGCATCCCCTCGGCCTCTGCTGCGTTGAGCTATGTGCGCGGGCATGAGTTCGCTCAGTTCCCCGAGCCACCAACCGGTGGACCCTGCCTGCAGTGCCCTTCTCTTAGTGACATGTGGACCCCGGTGTCTAGATGCCCAACCGTTCTCAACAATCCAATAAATCTTGATGTAATCCCCGCCGTTCGATCTTCTAGATAAAATCTCAGCCGTGGAATTTCCATAATCCATGTCAGCCCTAAAAGCCATGTCATCCCGCCACCTCGGCTGACACCTCATCTCTTTGGTCCATGTGGTAGCCACATCACCCGAGTTCACTAGCCCCTCTTCCCTTGGCCCCTAGACCTAGTTCATCATGGACCAAGCCACTGACAGTGGGCCCCACCTCCTTTACTCATTCAAAAATAATTCATTTAATTGAAATTCCAAGAGAATATTCCTTTTCTATTTCTTTTCGGATTTTCTCTGAATTCAAACTTCCGAAGGCCATAACTTTTTCATCCGAACTCCGATTCAACCTATTCTTCCTCCTAAATTCATCTAAATCATGATCTACATGTTTATGTCTTTTTATGTATTTTTTATTTGGATTTACTTAGTATTTTCCTCGTTTTACTTGTAGACGTTTAGTTTCTGCCGTTTCTGTGGAGAGCAAAGTTTGAGGAAGAGTCTGGAAGATATAGTGAAAACTTTTCTATTGCAAGGCAAGTCACATAACAATCCCCTTGTTCATGTTTATCCCAATTGTGAAAATTATTTTGTTTTAATGTTATTGCATGTAGTTTTGGAATGTCATTAATACGAGTATTATTGTTATTCCAATATTCCTTGATTATGGCCATTATTTTGATATTGATACCTTTACTTTGATACCTTGTGTAATTAATGTTGACTAGCTAGATGTCTAATAAATGATCTAGCTAGATTATTTAGGTTTTGCTTAGCCGATGTATAGAAACCTTAGCGTCATTTTATGTGGGATAACTATTCAACCACTCATGATCAATTAATGGTTAATGGCCCCTAGGACTGCCACGGACGCCGCCGCCGTCACAGAGAGCACAGGATCAAGCCCACATGAAGCTAGATATGCGAAGATGCTGGAGTTGTGGAGGCATTAGGGAAGCTAAGTAGGGATGCATAAACACATCCTTGCTGCTCCTGTTTCCCCCAACTCTGGTGTGAAGTTGGAATCCCCGATGCCATCGGGATTTCCACGAAAAAGGCCTCCGACTCACATGCCAGGAAGCCATGCTCGCCCATGCGTCGACAAAGGACATCACCTACTACCTCAACCCGGGCACCCCTATCTCAGGCTCATGCTACGCCAAGCGTGGTTATGGACAAGGAGTCATAGGGCCATAGAGAGGGAGAAGAAACTAGTGAGTGAAGCGTCTAAGGAGTGAAGAAAGCGAGTTGGGCGTGGGAAGCATGCCGCTTCCCCCAACTCTATTTATAGGCACCGCCGCCCAAGGGCCGGGTCTTCCTCGGCGTGCAAGTCGAGGGAAACTGCACTTGGCCCAAGTGGAGCACTAGTTCTACCACTCCTAAGGCAGCCGCAGTGCCAAGTCTCGTCAACTGGGGTGGCATGTTCATCCTCCCCACTCTCAAGACGCACGCAATGCTAAGTCTCATCGCTCTGAGCGGGGAATCAATTTCCCTACTCTCGGATGACTGCCATGCCAAGTCTCATTAGCCTGACCGGGGTATTGATTCCTCTACCTCTAAGTCGGCTACCGCACCAAGTCTTGTCGGCCTAGGAGAGGCATTGATTCCCCAGCCCTTGGGACTAGCGCACTTTGAAGCAGAGAGCAGAGCGCAACGCGTCACTTTCACTTCCTAAGGGCCAAGGGGTTTGACTACCGCTTCGGCTCCCTCAAAGGTCAAGGCCTACCACTAAACGCAGTTAGGCAGGTAGGCCACAAGCCCAAAACTAAGAAGGGCCATCAATTGTCACTCCAAAGACATTTGACCAAAAGCGTGTTGTTTATTTAATAGGCCCGCTACGGCCTAAATATTTTCCCTGGCTCAAAATCGGGGATTACATGCCTTAGCCTAAGGGTAGTGACTAGGCTGGTCTTGGTCGCCGTCGTCGGGGTGCGCCTCCTCGGACTTGGTGTCCGAGCTCCAAGGTTCGTAAGACCCCTCCTCGTCAGACGAGTGCTCCTCCTCTACCTCGGGCACTAGGTCGTGCTGCTCGAAGAACCCCGCCACCTCGGTGGCGATTGCATGGATAGCCTCGTGAGCTGTGACCTCACCGTCCCCTAGGATGCCTTCACATGGCGGCTCCAGCAAGAAGTTGGGGTCGCGGGCACAGTATGCGGCGAAGATGTATTCCGCCACAGACTGGGCCAGCTCGCATCCCTCCTTGAAGGCCACCTCGCAAACGCGGGCCGGGAGTTCCTTGACGTGGTCCGTCGTCTTGGAGAACTCCAGGACAAAGTGTCGCAGGTTGTGGGCATCCTTGTCCATAGACCCTAGGTTAAGCCTCGCAGCCTACATGGATTGCCGCATGCTGGCCATATGTCGGCCATCATCTGGCGGGCAGCCGCGTGCTCTATCCCCACGAACTCGTTGTGCCACTCTGCCTCTACGGCTTGGTCCTTCAGCTGCTGGATCTCAACAGTTGTGGCCTTGGCCTACAAGGCCGCCATCTTCCGCTCGGAGGCGAGGGCCTGTTCTAGGGCTCGTGCATGGTCGGCAGAGTCCACTCCTTGATCGGCCACCTGCGCTTCGGCCCTGGCAACGGCCTGCTCCCGCTCGGCCAGGGCAACCTCGGCCCTCTCGACTGCCTTGGCACGAAAGTCCAGTGCGGTAGTGGAGTCCCGTAGCTCCACACCACAGAGCGTCAGTTGCTCCTCGCTCCTGTGCACGTCCTCATAGGATTGGTGCACCCTGGCCTCGGCCACGTGGAGCACACCCTCGCGCCGTTTGGTAGTGTAACGACCCGCTTTCCTTTTCCCTGTTGTAACTGGTTTTCTGGATCTTAATCCTTTCCTATCCTGTCAGTTGTGCCTCCGTTTTCCCTCTCCCCGGCCAGCCGACTACCTCTTCACTTGTGCCGAGTAGAGTTGCTACTCAGTCCTTGTATCCTGCCCTTTTTCCTTGTCTTACTCGGACCTCCTTGCTGCCGAGTAAGCACTGTGTAGTGGCCGACTACCTTGTGAGACCAGCTGTTTCTTGTCCCCGAGTTGCACCCGCCCGTTGGACGCCGCTACCGAAGTGGAGAAGAACCAGTCTTCACCTACCCGCGCACCGCTTGACCGGTGGTCAGTCCGAAGCCCTTCAGTGAGATTTCTCCAACCTTCCTAGCCCCTGACCTAATGTCTCATCCAGCTACAGTGCCTGCCAACTCCTCTGACCAGTTACTCCAAAGTCACTCCCTGTCATATCCCTGTCAGTTCATCTTGACTTCCTTGCTTCCACCGTGCCCAGCTCCACCGTGCCTCAACCTTGCAAGTCGGCTATAATATATGGGCCAACCGTGCCTCCTTCTTCCTTTGTTTTGCAAACGGCCAGCTCCAGCTCTGCTAAGTTTTCATCCTCTCAAGCTTTGGAGCTCTGTCGCCTGTTCGCAAGCCTGGTTCAGCCGACTGCCCCCTTTTCTGCAGCCGACTACTTCTTATCCTTTTTGGTGTTTTACTTCTCCTGCCTTATCAGTGTTTCTTTCTGCTTGTTCAGAACCTGAACCGGTGGACGATCCCGAAGCCGCCTTCGCCGAAAAGAAGATCTTTCGTTGGAACAAGGCAAGCCTCTTTGATCATATTGTTTCCCATATATGCAAAACTATGTTGTTTGGAAAAATATGCATGCTTAGTTTACACCTTTTTAAACTGTTGGCCTCGGTTTTGCAAGCGCAACCATGGACCTACCCAGTAGTAGCACTTATTTGGTAGGATTTGTTATTTCTCCCTTAAAGAGCCCCACAAAATGGCACGCTAGCATCCTATCTGAGGATACGATGCCAAGTAGAATGGGCTTAGCTCGCAACGTTGTTTGTCTTGGGAAAAACGATGGGTTTTACTAAACAGTTTGGAAAACCCGATACCTTGTGTATCGTGCGTTTTGTGAAATAAAGGAAAGATTTGTGAAAATCTGATGACAGAGACAGTGCCTGTGTGGCTTGGCTATGTATTATCATTAAGGACCGATTCCCCATAGCGTAGATTTGTTTGCCAGTGATTTGTGAAAAGTGTTGATGGAAAGGGAACCGTGACCAGAGTTGCCGAGTAAGCAAATGGAAGGCCTGTGTGGGCCAGAAACGGATCTGTGTGATCTGGGGTGTTAAGCACCATAAACAAGTGTATGAAAAGTAAACAGGATGAAGATCATGCTCCCGGGTTGTAGCCAGGGCAGCAAGTTTAAGCCCCCGGGTTGTAGCTAGGGCGCAATTCAGTCTTCGGGTTGTAGCCAGAAGACGGGATGAGCACGCTCCCGGGTTGTAGCCAGGCCAGCATTGTGCGCCTCCCGACTAGGTGAAGGCCACCATGTGCATAAGGCACCCGATCCCAGATCAGTAGTCGGGTACGCACAACAATGATACAACACAGAGTTACAATAATACATAAACAGAGTACTTACATATATGTACAAGGAGATCCATCCAGGACAGACGGGATGGCAAAAATAATCAACAGGTAAACTAGCGAAACAGCAGAACAGGGCGGAAGCTGGACAAAAAACTACCCACAGGCTCGGTTGGGAACTAGGCTCGAAACCTTCAGAAGTCTTCGTAGTCGGCCTGGTCTTGGAGGAACTCGGTCAGCAGTCGGATCTTCGTCTCTTCTCCAAAACCTACTATACATATATATGAACAAGGTGAGTACTTTCGTACTCAGCAAGCCGGAAATGATGCCATGTCGGTCAGACAGAAAGGCTAAAGGTTTATTTGCGAAAATTGCCTTTAGAAACTCTTTTCTTTGCAAACACTAGTGAGCTTAAATTTTTGTTGTCGGACAGAGGCTCACGCCCTATCCATTCCGCAAGTTGCTTTCAACAACTCGCCACTTAATGAATCAAGCATAATCATATATGTCTTATCATCTTTTACTTCGTATTTGCTGGTCCTGTACTTCCCGAGTAGCTACAACCACTCGTTGACCCTGAGACTCGGCTACAACCAAATCTCAGCTGTGGCACTTGATGCCCGCTACACTGGCTACGACCAGCTAGCTAGTCGGCCGCCCTGGCTACAACCGGGGGCTCATCATCGCTGCCCTGGCTACAACCCGGAGCATGATCATGGCACTAAATGCCCGCTAGGCTGGCTACAACCAGCTAGCTAAAGTGGCTTCCCTGGCTACAACCCGGGAGCACAACTTGATCAACTTGCTGCCCTGGCTACAACCCGGGAGCTTGATCAATCCGTCTTCTGGCTACAACCCGAAGACATCTGTACAACTGCCTCCCTGGCTACAACCGGGGGCTTAAGTTTTGCTGCCCTGGCTACAACCGGGAGCATGATCTTCATCCTGTTTACTTTTCATTCACTTGATTATGGTGCTTAACACCCCGGATCACACAGATCCGTTTCTGGCCACACAGGCCTTCCGTTTGCTCACTCGGCAAACTCTGTCACGGTTCCCTTTCCATCAAACACTTTCACAAATCACTGGCAAACAAATCTACGCTATGGGAATCACCTTGCATCGCCCTAACCGTGGGCACGCTGTTCGAACAGTTCTGCTAAACTCTGCAGAGGGTGTGCGCTTTACCCATCCGACACGAAAATTACACCGAGTACTGGCCTGTACCCAGAAATTCGTGACAAGGCCATTTCCAAAGCCAGTCTAGAGTCATCCAATGCCAGCCGAAAGATCCACACAGGATTCAGTGGTCGGCACTGAACTTCCCTAAACCTACTATTTACTCGGCCAGGGGCATCCCATAATACCCGTCTGGTCGCACTGTAAGATGCTCGGATGGAATTCCCAAAGGAAACGGTCCTTAATGATGATACATAGCCAAGCCACACAGGCACTGTCTCTGTATATCAAGATTTTCACAACTTTATTTGTTTCACAAACACGCCGATACACGGAGTACCGGGTTTTTCAATCAGTTTGGTAAAACCCAATGTTTTTCCCAACGACAAACAACGTTGCAGAGCTAAGCCATTCTACTCGGCATCGTATCCTCAGATAGGATGCTAGCGTGCCATTTGTGGGGTTCTTCAAGGGAGAAATATAACAACATCCTACCAAATAAGTGCTACTACTGGGTAGGTCCATCGGTTGCGCTTGCATAACCGAGGCCAACAGTTTTAAGAGGTGTAAACTAAGCATGCATAATATTTTCCAAACAACATAGTTTTGCATATATGGGAAACAATATGATCAAAGAGGCTTGCCTTGTTCCAAGGAGGGGTCTTCTTCGGCGAAGGTGGCTTCGGGATCGTCCACCGGTTCAGGTTCTGAACAAGCAGAAAGAAACACTGATAAGCAGGAGAAGTAAAACACCAAGAAAATGATCAAGAAGTAGTCGGCTGCAGAAAATGTGGCAGTCGGCTGAACCAGGCTTGCGAACCAGGCGACAGAGCTCCAAAGCTTGAGAGGATGAAAACTTAGCAGAGCTGGAGCTGGCCGGTTTGCAAAACAAAGGAAGAAGGGGGCACGGTTGGCCATATATATAGCCGACGTGCAAGGTTGAGGCACGGTGGAGCTGGGCAACGGGTGGAGCAAGGAAGTCAAGATGAACTGACAGGGATATGACAGGAAGTGACTTTGGAGTCCAACTGGTCAGAGGAGTTGGCAGGCACTGTAGCTGCGATGAGACATTAAGGTCAAGGCTAGGACAGGTTGGAGAAATCTCACTGACCGGGCTTCGGACTGACCACTGGTCCAAGCGATGCTGCGGTTAGGTGAAGACTGATTCTTCACTACTTCGGTAGTCGGCGTCCAACGGGTGGGTGCAACTCGGGAAACAAGGAAGCGACAGGTCTCAACAAGGTAGTCGGCCACATCACAGTGCTCACTCGGCAGCAAAGGGGTCCGAGTAAGACAAGGATAAGGGCAGGATACAAGGACTGAGTAGCAACTCTACTCGGCACAAGAGGGAAGGTAGTCGGCTGGCCGGGGAGAGGGAAAACGGAGGCACAGCTGACGGGATAGGAAAAGATTAAGATCAGAAAACCAGTTACAACAGTGAAAAGGAAAGCGGGTCGTTACAGCAGTGTTCTAGCTAGCTGGTTGTAGCCAGCCTAGCGGGCATTTAGTGCCATGATCATGCTCCCGGGTTGTAGCCAGGGCAGCGATGATGAGCCCCCGGGTTGTAGCCAGGGCGGCCGACTAGCTAGCTGGTTGTAGCCAGTGTAGCGGGCATCAAGTGCCATAGCTGAGATTTGGTTGTAGCCGAGTCTCAGGGTCAACGAGTGGTTGTAGCTACTCGGGAGATAAAGGACCAACAAATGCAAAGTAAAAAGGAAGATACAAACATATATAAATGCTTGATCCCCTAAGTGGCGAGTTGTTGGAAAGCAACTTGCGGATTGGATAGAGGCGTGAGCCTCTGTCCGACAACTAAAATTTGGAACTCACTAGTGTTTGCAAAGAAAAGAGTTTATAAAGGCAGTTTTTCGCAAATGAAACCCTTAGCTCTTCTTGTCTGACCAACATGGCATCATTCCCGGCTTGCTGAGTACGAAAGTACTCACCTTGTTCATATATATGTATAGTAGGTTTTGGAGAAGAAGACGAAGATCGGACTGCTGCCGAGTTCCTCCAAGACCAGGCCGACTACGAAGACTTCTGAAGGTTTCGAGCCTAGTTCCCAACCGAGCCTGTGGAGTAGTTTTTGTCCAGCTTCCGCCCTGTTCTGCTGTTTCGCTAGTTTACCTGTTGATTATTTTTGCCCATCCCGGGTCTGTCCTGGATGGATCTCCTTGTACATATATGTAAGTACTCTGTTATGTATTTATTGTAACTCTGAGTTGTATCATTGTTGTGCGTACCCGACTACTGATCTTGGGATCGGGTGCCATATGCACATGGTGGCCTTCCACCTAGTCGGGAGGCGCCACAGGTAGCCTCCTCTCACTTGGTCACCGCCTCCTTGTGGCGTGTGAATTCTGGTTTGCACTCCTCCGCTCGTGCCTCGAGGATGGTGAAGGCCTGTTGCCGGTGCTAGAGTTCTCTCAAGGCCTTTGCGGCCTCGACGTGCTCCGTATCCAGGGCGGTGTGCTCCCTCTCCACCTCGGCCACGTCGTGGTCGTAAACCGCCTTGGCGGCACGGATGAGCGCTTCCAGCTGGTGGCGCCCCTCCTGGAGGTGGGCCTCCTCTACGGCTAGGGCAGAGCACATCTCGCCGAGCTCTGCCCACCGAGCGAGGGTGGTCTGCCGTAGCTCCTCCACCAGATCTCGGGTGCGACTCAGCCACTCCGGGAAGGACGCTCGGGGCCCCCTACCTCGTGGTCCCAAGCTGCGATGCATGCTCGCGTCGCTAAAATGGCGAGGTCGAGGACGTGTTGACTCAACCACCCGGGCCACGATCTCGTCCCCCAGTTCGACCATCCCCCGGCGGTGGCGGGGACTCGGGGGCAGCCCCCACCTAGGGGCTAAGTTGGCCTTTGGCGATGCCACTAGCGCCTCAGCCTCTCCAACCCCAAGGAAACTCGGGGCCCCTGGGCCCTAAGCAGGGCCCTCCTCCTTGGGCTGCCTGGGGCACGCGGAGTAAGATGGGGCGGGGAGGGGAAGGAAGAACCAACAAGAACCCGAAGAGGAGACGAGTGTAAAGCCACGCAAATTGAGAGGGTCACAAGGGCTTTACCTGGGCCTTGGTTCGGCGAAGCCCCATGGTAAGCTCACGAGGGGCGCCTCTTAGGTGTCGGCGTCTTCTTCTTCTTCTTCTTCTTCTTCTTTGCCGGGGGGCTGCGAGCGTCCCCATCCCCCGGCACGGGCCATGCCTCGGGGCCAGTCTCTGCTGCCCCTGGCCCCGAGCCTCTGGAGGCCCTATCATCCTACGACCGAAGTGTGCCAACTGGATGCCATATTGTCACACCCTGATATTAGCCACATAAAATAATACCTGAGAAAATGCCTAAAGAAAAATAAATTTAAACGGCAAGAGGAATTAATTAAATATGAAAAATACAAAATAATAAATTATCATGGCCGAGAATATTTTTCTTATGTTCTCCTTGCCAAAATACATTAACTGGATTTTTAGTGGAATTTTCAGAGCACAGAAATTATTTTTAGAAAATCAAAAACGCTTATCGGAATTAATTTCGCTTTAGAAATCATTTTCCTTTCTTTTCCTTTCGGTTTCCTTTTTTCCTTCTTTTTCTCCTCCGCTGGGCCGCCGGCCCAGTATTGTGCCGACGGCCTCCGCCAGCCCGCGCACGCCTGCTAGTCGCCTCCTCCCGCTCTCTCTTCGCGCTGTGGGGCCCACCTGTCGGGCCGCTCGCCCATGTGCCCCGCTGACAGGCCGGGCCTGCCTATCAGCATCATCTTCCTCCTCCGTCCGAATCGGGCGGAGGGGAAAATCCCCGGAGCCATCCGATCCGGCACCGCTTCTTGCCTCCTCCCGCGCTTGCCTCTGGTTCAAACGGAGCGGGACCAAGTCCGCGCCCACTCCCCCACGTCCTCCGGCATCTTCATTCCCTCTCCCTCGCGAATCTCGTGCACGTTCCTGACGCCGTCGCCCACACTCCCATGCACGATTGGAGCCATTATGGCCTCGTTCTCGCCCAGCCGAGCGCATAAAAAGCCTCTCCGTCCTCTCCTCTGCCTTTTCCCCAACACGCCGAGCCTCCCCGTGCCCTAGAACCCCGTCGCCACCGCGCACCCAAACCTCCACCGCTTTACACCAACTCCGGCCGTCGCTCGCCGCCGATCTAGACGCCGCCAAGCCACACCGCCACCGCCATCACCTCCGCCGTGTCGTGTCGCTCGTCGGCCGCCACTCCGTGGAAGCCGAAGCCCGCCGGGACGCTTCGCCCTGGCGTGCGGTGAGTTCCGGCTCTCTTCATCCTCTCCGGCCGGCAAATTCCGCCGCGTCACGTCTCCGTTCTCTGCCCTAATTCCTTTCCCGTGCTCGTCATCTCCCAGGGCACCTCGGCTGCCGCCTCTCGCTTGTTCCCTGCCGTTGGAGCTCCGTCGCCGACGTCGTCCCAAAGCCGCTGCCACTTCTTCATCACCGCCGTCGTCCTCGCGTCGTCGCTCATCGCCGTGAGCCGCCGGTGAGGATCCCTGCCGTCTCCCCATCCCTTTCCACCTCTCCGCTTGCCCGCCGCCGCGCCGGTGGTCACTGGCGACCATCGGGTCACGTGTGCGCCGCCGCCTCCCGCTCGGGATGGCTGGCGTGGCCGCCGTTCCCCGGGGCCGTCTGATCTGCCGGGTGGTAGATCGGGGCCGTCCGTTGGCCGCCCCTGTGGCCGCCCGCGTGATCGCCGCGTCGGCGCCTCGTGTGCGCCATGTGGCGCGCTTGTTTCCGGCTCGGTGGACCGAGTCCACCGTGCGCCGTCACCTTGAGTCTCTGACAGGTGAGGCCCGCTGGTCGGCGCCGCCTCCCCCTCGGGTGACGCCATAAATCGGATTATTGCACATTAAATCACTTGTTAATTATATTTGCACTGAAAATAACAGTAAAACTTCAATAAATCATAACTAATTCATACGAACTCCGATTAAGTCCATTCAAATTTCATTAAATCCAAAAAATTCCAAGAATTCATTAAAAATACTTTCAGCCCATGTTTGTTTGCCCACATGTATTGTTTTTAATTGTTTATGTATTGTTTGTTGTAGAAACCGACGCCGATAATTGTCCTGTGTATTACGAGGTTGTTGCAGAGTACCTTGAGCCAGAGCAAGGCAAGTCACACTGTTCCATTGATCACTTTGTACCCGTTTTTCACTAAAATTACCTTGTTTACTTAAATAAAATGCATTATTTCTATATTTCATGTGGGTGGGTTATAACCTATGCAATGTTAGGACTTTGCCTTAGCTTTGAAACCTGAACCATTGTCACCTAGGTAATAATATGATTAGGTTACTATTCTTAGGAATGCTTAGCCATGCTTAGCAACATATCTCACATGGGAATTAAATATTATCTTTTCGTATGATTCGACTCAATGTCGCAAGAATTGGAATTTTGGATAGGCTGATGTTAAATTATTAAAATTTGAACTAAATGGTGGGCTGTGGGTGTGTGGTTCTGCTTGTCACACCCATGGCAATTAAGAACCGGTTCGTGGGAACCACTTGGGCAACTATCGTACTTTCCACAAGTCAGCGTGGGCAACGGCTGGGCTTGAAGCATTTCTTCTCCCTCTCCTAGGCACCGAAGAAGAGGGTGAGCGGGATGGAGTTGGATCGGCCCGGGGTAGGGTTGATCGGTTGCCGGATTCACCATGGTGCAAGGGGGGTAGCCTAGCCAATATGGTGTGCCCTGTCGGTAGGTGCAACCTCAGCGTGGTGTGGATGGTTGGGGAGGGGTCTCATGAACGGTCCTGTCACAGCCTCTCACGGGACATCGTGGTGATGTACTGGCACACGGGAACATGTGTGGGGCTGTGTCTTGTGGGTACAGTTGTACACCTCTGATCAGAGTAAATCTATTCGAATAGCCGCGCCCGCGGTTATGGGCACATTGGCCAAGACTCACCGTGATTAGTCTCACCCTAGATAATGAATCTGGCTTTGTAAAACTGGTGTGGTGGAAGGTGTGAGTCTGGTTGACGTGGTGGAGTTGACCGGGGGTGACCGGTTAGCGTGGTGTAACGCTAGCCGGTGGAGACTGGTGAGCGTGGTGTAACACTCATCAGTGACGCTTGGTGAACATGGTGTAACGTTCATCAGCACAGCCTGGTCAACGTGGTGTAGCGTTGATCAGGAAAAACTGGTCAGCGTGGTGTAACGTTGTCCAGTGGTGACTGGTTAACGTGGTGTAACATTTATCAGTGGAGTCCGGGTAATGTGGTGTAACGGTACCCGGAGGAGTCTGGTGAACGTGGTGTAGCGTTCACCAGTGGAGACTGGTTGACATGGTGTAGCGTCAATCAGTTGGGAATGGATGGGCCTGGTTAACGTGGTATAACGTTAATCAGTGGAGAATTAATATTGTTAAATTAACCAACTTTTTACGGTTTGCGAACTACTACTGTTTGCAACTGCGTCTGATGAGGATCGTCCCGAGGAATAGGCTGGCTCCGCTATCAAGGTGCTTGTGGGATGGATGCTGCTGATGGACCCGCTGTCTTTAGTCTACGTTTTACTTTTCCGCTACATTTTTGTATTATGATTTTACTCTGTTTGTATGTCACTCTGTATGGCAACTTGGTTTGTGTACCCTGGCTTTCCTAGGCAGGGATTCTATACACATTAATGCTCAGATTTTCGGTAGCGAATTTCTGGGCGTTACACATATGTCTCCTACACTTGCATGAAGAATGCTAAGAACGGCGGTACGAGTCTGGCCAACGCATATGACAAGAAGAAGATTATTTCCCTTGGTCCGTTCTGAGCGAGCCGGGGGCCGCCTGCCCTCACCATCGTCACTCTTTTGGCAGTGGGCTCTAGCAGCAGCCGACGAACCCTCTCCGCCCCCACCTCATCGCGGAGGCGTGAGGACAGCAGAGAGCCACTACTCGCAGCACGACGGGAGGGGTTCGCCCTCGGCATGACTCAGAGTTAGATGGCAAGGGCTACAGGAGATGAGGGGAAGTGGAGGATGAAAGGATATCGACATCCAAGGAAGCAGGAGTAGAAGGGCCGTGTTGCCGCAGCCCTTCTCCCCTTTATAGGTTGTCTCATCCGCTCTGCCCCTTCGCCCACTCACATGCTAATCGAGGAAACATCTCCTTGATTCACGTGGGTAATCATTCCTTATCCCTAAAAGCATGCGTGATAGAGAGGGAAAACAAAGCGGCAGTCATCACTTCGCCTCCCACGTTGTTCGCATGCGTGTATACAACGTGGTCCGCCCTGGCCCTGGCCGGTGGACCACGGATCAGCAAGGCGGGCCCCAAAGCGGCTTAGTGCTGGAACGTGGCCGTGCCGCCACAAAGGTGGGTCTCACCTCCGATCTCTGTCAGGCCATCGCCCGACATTGAGGCTGGGGCTACTGTTAGTGAAATGGGAACCAGGGTCCCCATCACCGGCAGCTCGAGGTGGCCTGAGGCCACGTCACCATGTTGGTGTGGGCCACCCTCAATCATCATGAAGTCAAGCTGGGAATCCTCCCAGCATGACCCCGAGCTTGTGCCCCTGTGGGGTAAGCATGGGGCGCCACCTCACCTTGCCCCCGAGCTAAGCTCCTCTCAAGTGGCTTGAGAAACGCATGGGGGCAAGGGCATTAATGACGACGCGATGGATCTCATCTCCTTGCTTTGGCCTCCCTGCACCTCACCCATTAAGGGTGACATGACGTATAACTACCCAGCGTGAGGCATGGGGGAGACGGCTCTACATCCCATGCTACATGCCATCATTGCCCTTTTTCTGACAGAGGGCGTGGGATGGCATGCAGCGTGGTGGACTGCCATGCTACCTACTCTGTCTCGCCACTCCCCTATATCTTGGATGTGAGGCAAGCGGGCAGGTCCCATGGTCAGTGGGACAAGCCCTGCCTTCCCTTGCAAACCTTCAGCGGCCATGCCCGGGCGCGTGGCCAGCTGCCATTGTTCCCTTCCTCACTTGCTTCGGGAGGGGGGTGGGAGGACAAGCAGCTAGGCCTACTGGTCTGTACAAGACGGGACTTAGCATACCTAATTCTCTAACTCTCACTGCGTGACCATTGTGGTATTCCCCCAAAGATTATAAGGGGAGAGCCAAGGTTACACAGGAGATGTGGAGGTCCAAAGAGGAAGGAAGGACTGTGTCGCGGCGCTCCCAACTCGGTGGAAGCCCACCATGTGCATACAGCACCCGATCCCAGGATCAGTAGTCGGGTACGCACAACAGTCATCAGTGACACAACTCAGAGTTACAATAATTACATAACAGGGTACACACATATATATATTACAAAGGAATTCCATCCAGGACAGACCCCGGATGGACAAAAGCATCAACAGGTAAACTAGCGAGAACAGCACAGACAGGGCGGGAGCTGGATAAAACTACTCGGCAAAAGAACTCGGCTACACCACAGGCTCGGTTGGGGACTAGGCTCGAAACCTCAGAAGTCTTCGTAGTCAGCCTGGTCTTGGAGGAACTCTGCGGCAGTCGGGTCTTTGTCTTCTTCTCCAAAACCTACTATACATATATATGAACAAGGGTGAGTACTTTCGTACTCAGCAAGCCGGGAAAAGATGCCATGTCGGTCAGACAAAGAGGCTAAGGGTTTTATTTGCGAAAAACTGCCTTTAGAAACACTTTTCTTTGCAAACGCTAGTGAGATCCAAATTTTAGTTGTCGGAAAGAGGCTCACGCCTCGATCCATTCCACAAGTTGCTTTTCAACAACTCGCCACTTAATGAATCAAGTATAACCATATCATCTTTTAATTCGCATTTGTCGGTCCGGTGTGTCCCGAGTAGCTACAACCACTCGTTGACCCTGAGACTCGGCTACAACCAAATCTCAGCTATGGCACTTAATGCCCGCTACGCTGGCTACAACCAGCTAGCTCATCTGCCGCCCTGGCTATAACCCGGGGGCTCAAACATTGCTGCCCTGGCTACAACCCGGGAGCATGATCATCACCGTCTTCTGGCTACAACCCGAAGACTTAACTGCCGCCCTGGCTACAACCCGGGGGCTTAAACTTTGCTGCCCTGGCTACAACCCGGGAGCATGATCTTCATCCTGTTTACTTTTCACACACTTGCTTATGGTGCTTAACACCCCGGATCACACAGACCCGTTTTTGGGCCACACAGCCTTCCGTTTGCTTACTCGGCAAACTCTGGTCACGGTTCCCTTCCATCAAACTTTTTCACAAACCACAGGCAAACAAATCTACGCTATGGGAATCACCTTACATCACCCTTAACCGTGGGCACGGCTGTTCGAACAGTTCTGCTAAACTCTGCAGAGGGTGTACGCTTTACCCATCCGACACGAAACTTACACCGAGTACTGGCCTGTACCCGAAAGTTCGTGACAAGGCCATTTCCAAAGCCAGTCCAGGGTTACCCAATGCCAGCCGAAGGATCCACACAGGATCAGTGCTTCAGAATGGCTACAACCACCTTCAGCACCAGGGCTCACGAGCCACAACTTAGATGAGTCCACTCCAGTCGACACTGAACTTCCCTAAACCTACAATTTACTCGGCCAGGGGCATCCCACAATGCCCGTATGGTCGTACTGTAAGATGCTCGGATGAAATTCCCAAAGGAAACGGTCCTTAATGATAATACATAGCCAAGCCACACAGGCACTGTCTCTGTACATCAAGATTTTCACAAATCTTTCATTTATTTCACAAACACGCCGATACGCAATGTATCGGGTTTTTTTCAAGCAGTTTAGTAAAGACCATCGTTTTCCCAACGACAATACAACGTTACAGGGCTAAGCCATTCTACTCGGCCATAGAATCCGTAGATAGGATGCCAGCGTGCCATTGGTGGGGCTACCAAGGGGATACATCAACATCCTACCAAAATAAGTGTTACTACTGGGTAGGTCCATCAGTTGCGCTTGCAAACCGAGGCCAATCAGTTTAAAGTGTGAACTAAGCATGCATATTTTACAACCAACATAGTTTTGCATATATGGGAAACAATATGATCAAAGAGGCTTGCCTTGTTCCAAGGAAGGATCTTCCTCGACGAAGACGGCTTCGGGATCGTCCACCGGTTCAGGCTCTGAACAAGCAGAAAGGAAACACTGATAAGCAGGAGGGGCAAAACACCAAGAAAAAGGATCAACGAAGTAGTCGGCTGAACCAGGCTTGCGAACCGGGCGATAGAGCTCCAAAGCTTGAGAGGAGAATGAGAACTTAGCAGAGCTGGCCGGTTGCAAAACAAGAGAAAGAGGAGGCACGGTTGGCCATATATATACATATAGCCGACGTGCAAGGTTGAAGCACGGTAGGGGCTGGGCAACGGGTAGGGAGAAAAAGTCAAGATGAACTGACAAAGGATTTGATATCCACACAGGGATTGACTTGGGAGTCCAGCGTGGTCAGTGGAGTTGGTCGGCACTGTAGCGGCGATGAGACATTAAGGTCGTGGCTAGGACAGGTTGGAGAAGTCTCACTGACAGGGCTTCGGACTGACCACTGGTCCAAGCGATGCAGCGGGTTATTGTCCATCGGTCCAAGCGGTGCTGCGGGCAGGTGAAGACTGATTCTTCTCTACTTCGGTAGTCGGCATCCAACGGGCAGGCGCAACTCGGTGAGACGATGAAACAACAGGTAAAATAACAAGGTAGTCGGCCACTTCACCGGCTTACTCAGCAGCAAGGAGGTCCGAGTAAAACAAAGGAAAGGGCAGGATACAAGGACTGAGTAGCAATCTACTCGGCTCAAGGGAGAAGGTAGTCAGCTGGCCGGGGAGAGGGAAAACGGAGGCACAGCTGACAGGATAGGAAAGGATTAAGATCCAGAAAACAAGTTTCAACAGGGAAAAGGAAAACGGGTCGTTACAGACTGAGCTCCAACCCTAGACTTCAGTCCAACTGGAGCGGAGCTCCTAGAGCCTAAGCCTTGTAAGCTTCGCTAGGAAGCATTGCCTGAGGGAAGCAAGAACACAACAGGAGTAGAGTATTACACCTCCGGGTGGCCCAAACCTATATAATTCCTCTTGTCTCATTTACTTCACTAGCTACCTGCGATGAATCGAGCACATTTAATCCCCTGGGCTGAACTCACTAAGGGGGTCCCTTCGTATTCCTGCTATAGGTGTTTCCACACCGACACCGTCTTATTTATATTGGAATTGTTAAACCACATTTGGTAGAAAAATAGGGGCAAAATCTTGGAAATTTCTAATCTTCATATCTGCTTCGTGATTCGTGCTCCAATGAGCTCCTCCTCCAACTTTTGGTGACCTTAATGAACTTCGGCGATTGGCAGCGATGACCTTGACCAGTTAAGGTTCGGGGTTGGGGTCGAGGTGAGAGAGGTGGTGGGAGGAAAGGGTTTTTGAGGCTTGGAGGGATGGTTGTGGGTTGTGGAGGACCGACGATGGGCAGTGGACACGGGCGGTGAGGTGGTAACAGCGCCATCAAAGCCGCAGGGATGAAGGAGGGCAGTTGGCTAGCGTCGAAGGCAGGGGCGAGGGAAACGAGAGAGGCTATGAGGTGGGGGCAGTGGTAGCGTCTTCGATAGTGAAGGAGCCACCAGAGATGGGGAAGACAATGGAATGGGGACACCTTGCCACTACACGACTTGAGGAGGAGGAGAGGCGCGGAAGGAGGAGGGGGGTAGCGATGCTCTGGGTTGTTAAGGTAGTGGCAACATCATCATCGACGCGAGGCTGCGAGTGACGCACGGTTAGGGAGAAGATGCGTCAGGAGAAGGGGAAAAGATAGGGTTGAGTTGCTATCGTGCATGAAAATCTCAAAGTGATCTGAGCCATCCAAAAAGTGATTGAGATTAGGAGGGTTTTCTCGCCACTTCCCGACTTGAGGAGGAGAGGCGGGGAAGGGGGAGGGAGTGGGGGCAATGTGCTGGGGTGGTGAGGCAGTGGCAGCAGCGTCATTGACGCGAGGCCGCAAGTGACGCACGGTCAGGGAGAAGATGTGTCGGGAGAAGAGGAAAAGATAGGGTAGTGCATGAATCTCGAAGCGATCAGAGCTATCCAAAAAGTGATTGAGATTAGGAGGGGTTTCTTCCAAATATGGTATAGACCATCCCTATTTATATTGATTATTAATTTGTATTACTAATTGTGGTGAAAAGAGCATCGCCTTTTCTTTCCAACAAAAAACACAGAGCGAGGGAAGAAGATCACCACCTTTAGGTACAATAGTATAGCTCCTGGAATACGAGAGTGCTTCTTTATAAAATAGGAAGATTCTTCAGTCCTCACCACTTGCCTCTGAACTTTGGAGACCAAACCACCGGTTACCGCTAGATTGAGAAAAGCGAAACAGGCAGTTGGGAAAATGCCAAACTCCCATATTTTCCCTTTCCATTCATGTTCTGCACTTGCATGACCCTCTTTGGGAAACTCTTTGGGAAATAGGCATGCACAAAGATAGCGGCAATTTAGATAACAAGGGGTACAAGTGGGGCAGACAAGTGGGTAATTTTTGTCCGCTTATCACAATTCAAATAACTAGGGAACCAAAGGACAAATAAACTTCAGCCCATGAACATGACCATTGGTACAATGAACATTATGTAGTCAAATGGCACTACAAGAAATCGAATCTAGAATATGCTAACACGGATACAATACGACCAATACTCATCTTGAAGCCATGGGGGCTGTCCTAGTGCAAATTCTTTGCATGGCTTGTAATCCTGAACAGATTGGGAACGACAGACCACTTGCAAGAGCGAGGATGGCCAAATCAGGGAATATACCCACTATGCCACTCTTGCCAAGAGACGGTTATACACCTCTTCACTAAGTGTACACTCTTAAGGAGAATTTGGAGTGGGATGGCCACATGGATGAATTGTGATATGCTAATCAACCTTTGAGATGACTGTGATACAATGGAAGAGTGGTGGACGGTGATTGCTAGAAAGAGTTCAATGCGAACTACACCGCCTGCGATTTTAGCTAAGATGAAGGAGGAAGTGCAAGCTTGGTGCCTAGCGGGGCTAAGGAACTGAGAGCATTCTTACCCTTAGGAGAATAGAACCTAAAACAACAAAGTCCTTTGGACATCCCTTGTAAATAATCTCTGTAAAACTCCTCCTTTATTAATGAATTAGGCAACTTTTGCCTTCTTTCAAAAATAAAGAACCTTTCTGCCAGACAATATTCAGATTAAATGGATCAGGTAATTTTCACCAGCAGCATGAAAACTTCCAAATGCATGTTAAAAACGATCTTCAGGGCATGTAAACACTTTGGGACGCAAGTTGCGAGTGCATTCAACTATACTCAAGTACACAATTAATTCCTATATCATGAGAGATAAACATCCTTGTACCAAGTTGTCAAGTTGATGTGAGGCAGGCCTGACAGTTGCCTGTTGGGAGATTACGGTGTACCTTTGACTGAATATCATGAGCTCCAGGTCGCCATATCACTGCTAGTTAATTATCTCTAGGTAGCATCAGATTTACTGCTCTATACAGCACCTTGGCTCCATCGCGGTGCAAGTAAATTTCCATGCAAACCCCTGGGCTAGAGAGGCTAAGTAGCTCCTTGCACAGCTCCTCGCTGACAGTCACTGAAGGATGAAAATTTAGAGTAATTGTCTTGAGCACTGGCGTCCATCTCAACAGTCGTTTCACAAAACATATTTCACACTCCGCTCCAGTCATCCTGTTGATTTCAACATTCTCGAGAAAACTCAAGCAGATATCCATGGTTTCCCAGTCCTGCGGTTTGTAACAGATACAGCCAGATGAGCACGGAACCTCTGCCTGAAATGAAGAGATATAATTGATAAGACATTGATTTTAAGAATATTACGAACGGATATAGCCAAATGGAAGTAATTAAGGAACAATACAGGAAAGTGGAAATGATCATTCTCATTCAGACCTTGTTTGTATAAGAGCAATGTCTTTTAAATATAATCACCTGCAGATGTGATGTGCCGAGAAAGGGAAAAAGTGAAAGACAATTGAAAAATGTAGCGCAGATACATCGACTACAATTACATCTGTTCTGTAATATTTATTGTTAGTGTTTCAGTTGATAATTTGGCGTGGTTTGCTTGGAAGTCTTATCAACCTGAATCTAAGACCACAACATATCCATATCAATCACCTGCAGTAACATTCCAGTAAATTCTATTTATCAAAGAAATCCAAGGCAGCACTGCAACGCGGCAATAAAACTTTTGAAGCAAAACACAGCTGATACAAGACACATATTTACTATATATCCTACAGGGCAAAAACAACAAGATACACCAACAAGCAATAGTTGCCCAAAAAGAAGATTGTTGGAGGGGACAAAAAAGCAAAGCCAAGAACATGTAGATATGCTTGTAAAATTAACCTATAATAATTACTCCCTCTGATTGCAATATGCAACTTCAGTTAGTTCTGTTAGATGTATTGCATAGCTAGGTGTGTATTTTCTCTATTCTAGAGGGTGTTTTCTGCATATTTGTATAGTTACCCCTGTGTACCTCTTGGCCCAATTGGCCCATGTGAATACTAAGCACAATATCTTCAACATGGTATCATGAGCTAGGGTTTGGGCTCCTCCCAGTGCCACCGCCGGCCGCCGCCGTCGACAGTGTGCTCCTCCTCTGCCCTCACGTGCCCCTCCTCTCCCCGCCCTTGCGCGCTCCCCTCCACCTCCCTCGGCACCACCACCTCTGCTCGCCCTCGCGCTGTGCCGCTGTCGCTGCTGTCGACGGCCACCGTCCTCGCACGCTCCTCCTCTGCTCGCCCTAGGCTCATGCACCCCTCTCTCCTTGCGTGTGACTCTCCTCTGCTCGGGAGCGTGCCCCTGCTGCTGTTGCCGTACTCCTCTCCTCGTGCGCGCCCCTCCTCAGCTCAGCTCCTCTTCAACGGGCTACAGCAAGCTAACCGGTCGCCCCTGCTCAGCTCCGGCTGCAGCAAGCCTCCTATAATGGCGCCCTCAGGAAAACTGGGTGTCATCGCTCTTCCAAAGCCACCGGTCATCTTCAACGGGCTCAACTTCCAGGAGTGTGCATTGCATATGCAGATCCACATGTGCAGCCAACGGTTGTGGGGCTATCTCACCGGCGATCAGCCTTGCCCGTCTTGCCCCACCTTGCCGGCTGAACCTACTATCCCGGCAGATGTTGACAAGGATACCAAGTGGGGCCTTCTTAATGATCTTGCCACGGCTATGGAGGTGTACCAAACAGATGTTGCCCTCTACGAGACCTGGTTGGAAGAGGAGGCCTATGCTAAGGCTATTCTAGTCAGGAGCATGGACATTGTCATATCGCTCGACATTGCCAGCCTTGCCAGCTCTCAGCTGATGTGGACCCGTCTTCGCCAGTAGTACGAGCCTCACAACGACGCCATGTTTCTTGCCGTCGTGAATGAGGCTCAGTCTCTTCGTCAGCTCGATGCCACTGTGGATGAGTTCTTTCGCAAGATATTCGCCGTGTGGCGTTAGATGGACCTGCAGGTTGCTGAAGTCTGTCGTACCTGTACCTGTTGCCAGCGCTAGAGGGCCTAGACAGAGACCACTCGCCTCTATGAATTCTTAACTTGATTGCGGCCTAAGTTTGAGTCTGTTCGAGTTCAGTTGCTAACATGATGTCCTCGGCCTTCTCTGTTGGAGGCCTTGCCTAAGCTACGGGCTGAGGAGACTCGTTGCCATGAGGCCGGGATAGGCGTTACCCAGTAGCCTAGCTCTGTCTTGGCTGCTCGGAGTTTGTCCTCTCAGGTCTCTGTTTCTCCCCTAGTATCCCAGCCTATAGCAGCGCCACCACCTTCACCTGTTGCTACTGGTGCTCCTAGTGCTCCTTCAGGCATTGTCTGTGGATATTGTGGCAAGGCAGGTCACACTGCAATAGTGTGCTACAAGAAGAAGAGGGATCAGAATCGCGGCACATCCCAGGGCTCTCGACATGGCTCTTCTCAGTCGAGCTCTCAGCAGATCTCGTCCACAGAGCAAGAGCTTATCAGGCTACTTCGTTGCCTTGCCACTCCAACTTCTACCTCCACACATGGCTTTGCTGCTCAGGCTTCTAGTACTCCACCACCACCTCCTTCCTCTTCAGGTATATTGTCCTCATGGTTCCTCGACTCCAGTGCTTCTTTTCATATGACACCTGATTCCACCAATTTGTCTTCCATGAGTCCTCCTAATAGCTCTCTCACAGTTCAAACTGTGGATGGCACATCACTTCCCGTTGTTGGTCGTGGCACCCTTTCTACTTCTTCCTTTCGAGTTCCTACGGTCTCTCATGTTCCTAAGTTAACTATGTAGCTTATGTCTACTGGTCAGATGACTGATCATTGTTGCCGAATCATTCTTGAGACTGACTCTTGTTGTATTTAGGATCATCGCAAGGGGCTCCTGGTGGGGACTGGTCCTAGGTGCCATGATTCTCAGCGTCTTTGGGAGCTTGATTGGCTACGTCTCCCTTCTGATGCTTCTACCAGTGAGCCACCTGATTCCACTGCTTCGACGTTAGCTGCTTCATCCACTACCACTTTTGTTCAGTGGCATTGTCGTTTAGGTCATCTATCTGGTTCTTGGCTGTCCACTCTTGTTAGTAGTGGGGTTCTAGGTCCTGTTTCTAGAGACACCGCTCTACATTGTATGGATTGCAAGCTTGGCAAGCAGTTGCAGCTCCCCTATCCTTCTAGTGAATCTGAGTCTCAGTGTCTTTTTGATCTTGTTCACTTTGATATATGGGGACATGCTCCCTTCATTTCGAAAGGCGGCCATTCCTATTATGTGATCTTTATTGATGACTAGTCAAGATTTACTTGGATTTACTTCATGTCTTCTTATAGTCAGTTTCTTTCTATTTATCAGTAGTTTGCCGCTATGGTTCGCACTCAGTATGATTCTTCTATACAAACTTTTCGTGCTAACTCTGCTGGTGAGTACATTTTGGCTGCCCATCACCGTTTTTTAGTTGAGCAGGGAACCCTTCCCCAATTTTCTTGCCCTGGTGCCCATGCTCAGAATGGCGTTGCTGAGCGCAAGCATCGTCATATTCTTGAGACTAGTCGTGCTCTAATGATCTCCTCGCATCTTTCTCCTCACTTCTGGGCTGAGGCTGTCTCCACGGTTGTTTTTCTCATTAATCGCTAACCTTCCTCTGTCCTTCATGGTTGTACTCCCTATGAGCACCTTTTTAGTACACCTCCTCGGTATAGCCATCTTCGGTGCTTTGGCTGTGTTTGTTATGTCCTTCTTCCTCCTTGTGAATGTACCAGCTAACTGCCCAGTCCATTGAGTGTGTGTTCCTTGGCTATAGCACTGAGCATAAAGGTTATCGTTTCTATGATCCTGTTGCTCATCGTATGAGGATATCTCGTGATGTCATGTTTGACGAGTCTTGTCCATACTATCCTCGCTCTTCCACCTGTGACCAGTCCTCCACCATCCAGTCTATCTCTTTCCTGACTCTTCCTAATTGGTCCTTTCCTTCTCCACCACCTAATTTAATTTTGCATAAGATTTTTGAGATTGCCACTTTATTGCGAGAATATGAATATGACCAACTACTAGGACTTGCAGTATTTCATATGAAACAGAAATATCTTAAATACTGGAGGGACATCCCATACTTGTATGTTTTTGCATTTATTCTTGATCCTAGGGGTAAAATACGGGGATTCCTCAATATTTTGAATCTTATTGGGGATGTAATGAATGTTGATTATACTAACTATTATTCTGATGCTAAGACTAAATTGTATGAAGTGTTTCGAAAGTATGAAACTAAGTTTCAGGGAGTTCATGTGCAAAGAGCCCCACCCGTCCCTGTACCAGGTAAGAAGAAATTACAGTGGGGCCAAATTTGGGGTGGTTCCTCTCTGCTTCTAGCACTGGTGGTGGAAGTTCGGCTGCCACAAGTACTGCACACGCTTCGCACGATGCCCATGAGCTGTCCTCCTACTTGGATAGCGACTCCATCAACCAGGAAGATCTCAACGTTCTCGGGTGGTGGAACGATCATAAGACCCAATATCCCGTGCTCTCAAAACTAGCACGTGATGTGTTCACGGTGCCTATGTCTATGATATTCTCCGAATCGGCTTTCAGTCTTTGTGGAAGAATTATTGAGGAGAGGAGAAGAAATCTCCACAGCGAGGTGGTAGAAATGCTACTTGTGGTCAAAGACTGGGAGCTAGCCAAGGAACGTGCCCAACACACTGCGGAGAACCAGGATTTGGCTACTCAGTTCGACAATCTTTACCTAGAAAATGAGGAACTAGAGTAGCACATTTTTATTTTTGAGTTTTGACCTTTAGCTGTACTCTTTTTTCTTTGTCATGGTTTTCTAAAATATGAGTTTTTACTTGACGGAGTTTTTAATGGGGCAGCTGTGTAATATCAAATTCAATAAAGGTCACAGCTTATTTTTCCCTTATATTTATGCAGAAATTTAATTACATAACTATAAATGTGTTGCTAACAAAATATGAAAATTTCCTCCGATATCATTAAAAAATCCCCCCATATTTTTCCTACTTTGTTCAAATTATTTTTTTCCTTTTCCCCACATTTTATAGCACTATTTAAATTTTTACATAATTTTCTATTCATTTTTCTCTTTTTCTCAAATTTTCTTTTGGGGGGGCGGGCGGTCGGCCCCACCATGTGTTGCGCCGCGACACGCCAGCACGGGCGGGGGCGCGCCGGCGAATGGGCGCTGGCCCCACTGGCCAGCCGCGCCGCACCTGTTCAAAATTTGAACGGGGCCAGGGGGCAGCCGGGCAGGCCGTGGCTGGCGCCGTGCCAACGGGCCAGCTCCGGCCCATGTGCCACGGCAGGGCCTGTGCCGGCACGGCACGGCCCAAAGGCACCGCATGTCATGCCTGGGCCGGGGTGGGGGGCTGTACGTGGGCTGGAACGGCATGGCCGCTAGAGGAGCCGTGCCTAAACGGGTCGTGCTGTAACGGGCCGTGCCGTTGCGAGCCTCGTGCCAGGCTGGCCCGTAAGGCCCGTTTGGCTATATATAGGGATGGTCTCTTCACTGTGTCATCGTCCTATAACATGTTCTTTATGGCAAAGAAGATAACAAGCTGTGGGAAATTGATTTGGCAAACGAGGGCTCCATCTGAGGTTACCTTTTTTTTATGTGACTGGCTGAGAAAGGTCATTGTCTCACCGCCGACAACCTCTCCAAGCGAGGATGGCCTCATCAACAAGTGTGTTTTATTGGATAACGAGGACTACCACCATTTGTTTGTGCTCTGTCCATAGTTGACCAGAGCGTGGAGAATGATTAGAGGATGGGTGGGTGTTCCCTTTCAGCTGCCACAAGAGTTGGCCGTGGTCCAGAGGTTGCACCAGCGGCGGGAGAGGATGCTGGTCCGCACGACCTCGGTGGCGGAGTGGAGGCGGTGGGGGATGAGCCGGAGGATATCCTCAGGGAGTGTGCTGAGGCGGTCATCGTTGCCGTCGTCCGCCATTGCCGCTTCGTCGTCAGGAACGGTTTTGGTTGGAAATAGGATTTCTGATTTCACCGAATTTGATTTTGAGGCTAGGCAGGAACCAAACCGACTCCAATTTTTTTTGCTTAGGAGTATATATTAATTCTAGTGTTATTCTTTTATTTTTCCTTGAAATTCTTATTTATATTGATTAATAATTTGAATTACTAATTGTGGTGAAAAGAAAGAGAAAATTAGGAATAAGTAGTACCTAGTCATTATAGTGAAAAAAATGTTGCAAAATTATTTCATACAATATGATTTTAGGAAGAATCAAAAGTAGAATCGGGCTGTATAAAAGTGTCAGTATAGTAGATATGGTATAACCTGTATACATGGACATACATCACTAGTAATATCGCATACCTCATAATATATGAAAGGTGAAGATCGGATATGGATAAAGTCACGGACAGAGAAGGAAACATACTCCGGATAGAGGAGGATTATGTAGTCTTTGTACTTGGTGAAAATCCTATCCAATACATATAAACTAGAGTAGGTCTATTACCCAACCCGGGGGCCTGAACCAGTATAATCTCTTGTTCCGCTTTATTTTCGCATATCGACGAATACCTTGGTACTAGACATTCACAAATACTGTAGTTAGGATCTAACCCCTCGACAGTTGGCGCGCTAGGTTGGGGGCCTGGTATTCCGAAGGATTTGTCAAGATGTCTTCATGGAGCGGTTTTTCCAATGAAGGATTTTATGATAGCTTTGGCCCAGAAGATCAGAACCGGTCAGTAGTCACCTTCCTTCAAGTCGGATCCATCAGCTTCCCGACAACACCAAAGTTTCCAATTTTTCTCATGAAGCCGATGCTGAAGCCCAAGGTCAAAAAGACTACAACTAGATCTGACAGAAGGACCTCAGCACAAAAACAATGGTGCCCGATTCATAGGACAAGTTCTCGTACCCTCGTCGAGTGCAAGGTGTTCATGGAGGAGGTCGACAACCTGATGCGCCCACCCCAAGAAGATTCTAGCAAGAGTTATTCGACCCACTCTCGTCAAACCAGATCCGACAAAACAATGCCGGATGACGAAGACACAGCAAACTTCTCAGACCGAGTAGTGGGATTTGTCGACATGGACCCGGATGAGCCATCTGTGCTTCAAGGACTGGACGAAGAAGAGTCCTCAAACTCTATGCCAGGCCGTAATGTCGGAGCCATCGATAGTTCTTTCATCCAAGATGGTGTAGTTAACTCCATCGAGGAGGGAGAGATTCGTGATCAGGGGAAGCGAACTCCTACGAGGACACCTCCCTGACAAGACGGTCTGACAACGCCCGCTCAACAGATTCTTGTAGCTCAATAGCTGCTGGGCCAATCGCCAGTTGATCTAGATAGTGCCTTCAGAAGAGCCGAGCAGGAAAGAGCTAAGGGATAAGGCGAAGACAGGGCCTTGTTAGATCACCGAGAACCTTCACGCAATGACGAGTTGCCCCACCAATACACGACCGGTGGAAATCGCCAGCATGACTGACAACAGTGAAATCCACCCCGTGAAGAGACAGTCAGCCATAGAGTGACCACCAAGATTAAGATCTTCGTGACAACATGAATAGAATGCAGGAGCACCGTGATGACCAAGGACACCGCGATGACTACAGCCGTAGTAACGGCAGCAGCCGTTGCAACAGATCGAGAAGCTCAGGACGACAATGTGACAACAATCAACAACCATACAGGGCTAGTGCCCGCAGTGATCCATCGTCATCATCATCCTCGTCCAATCAACATCCACGACGTCGGAGCTCCCGTAGCCGATGACCCACTTTCCTACCCGGGATGGGATATGGAGCGTTCATCCCAGCCCTTCGGGAGGTAAGGTGGCTGGCCCGATTCCGACCAGGAGCTATAGAGAAGTACGACAATAGTATGGACCCTAAGGAATTTCTACAAGTATAGTATACGGTTCTTCACACAACCGGAACAGACGAGAACGCCATGGCTAACTACTTGCCGACTGTGTTGAGGGGATCCTCTTGGTCATGGCTCATCCATCTACCACCGAGTCTATCTCATCCTGGGAATACCTTTGCCACCAGTTCACGGCTAATTTCTAGGGCACGTACAAGTGACACGCGGTCGAGGACGACCTACACACCATGAGACAGCACAATAGTGAATCTCTAAGGGACTTCATGTGACGGTTCAATGAGTGCCGCAACACTATCCCGGAGATCTCCAACTCATCTTTCATCAGGGCATTCAAGTCAGGAGTCTTAGATCTCTACACGATCCATGATCTAACCACGAGAAGGATTACAACTGCCATGAAGTTGTTTGAGATTGTGGAAAGATGTGCTTGGGTTGATGAAGTTATTAGATGCAATGGAGGGAAGGGAAAGGCAGTTGAAGAAGCCAAACCTAGAAGGAAGGACAAAGCAAGCACCTCGAAGTAGCCAGGGCAGCCGACAACTCAGAAGCAAAACAAGCGGCAAAAAACAGAGGGGCAAGTCATGGTGGCCGATCGTGGCCCTACAGCCCCAAAGAGGTATGAAGTGCAAGGAGAGGCTCCTAGCAAAGAAGTGGTGCCCAATACACAAGACGAGCTCGCACTCCCTAGAGGGATGTCAGGTATTTCATAAGGCAATGGCCAAACACCTAGGAATGCCTGTGGAACAGCGAGTACGCGTGGTCGAGAAGGACTACAATGCCCATGAGTCTTTTGACTCCGAGGACGATTATCCTAATGCCGACCACAAGGTAGCTCACATCTTTGACGGTTCTACCTCCTACATTTCCAAGAGGGAGTACAAGGTGGAACACCAAGTTTGTGCTACATCCTAGGGATAGTAACAAAACTGGCCTAGTCTGACGTCCCAATAATACTCTCGAACGCCGACCACCAATCCGTACACACTACCCCTGGAAGATACCCGATAGTGGTGGAGCCCACTATCAGGAACATCAAGGTGGCTCACGTCATGATCGACGGCTGGAGCTCAATCAATATACTCTTCGTCAGTGCCCTTGATGCAATGGGAATCCCGAGAAGTGAGTTGCCTTCATAATAGCCCTTCCATGATATAACCCTAGAGTCATCCTCTAAACTGCTGGGGAAGATAACTCCGCCAGTAACCTCTGGTAAGTTCGATAACTTCAGCACCGAATAGATCACCTTTGACGTCACCGAGTTTGACATGGTCTACAACACGATCATTGGGAGGACAACGCTTGCAAAGTTTATGGTAGATCCCACTATGCCTACTAGCTTGTGTAGATGCCAGGGCCGAAAGGAGTGATTACTGTTCCCGGCAACACCAAAATAGTCATCCAGTGTGATGAGAAGAGCCTCGATATGGTCGAGTAGACTCCATGCCTGCCTATGACGGAAGAACCTGGTCGGAAATAGCCTAAGATCTCCACGAAGCCCAATGGCGCCATCAAGATGGTACAACTAATGAGCTCGGACCCTAGCTACACGGTGAAGATTAGGGCCAACCTCGATGAAAAATAGGAAAGCGAGCTCATCACCATCCTTGGGCAAACATAGACGTGTTTGCTTGGCAGCTGTCTAATATGCCTGGGGTCCCTAGGGAGGTGATAGAGCATAAGCTCATGGCGCGACCCAATGCCTGACCAGTCAAGCAGAAGCTAAGAAGGTTCGCGCTTGATCTCAAGGAGGCTATTCGAGAGGAGGTCGACAAGCTCCAAAAGGTTGGCTTCATCCGAGAAGTCATGCACCCCGAGTGGCTCGCAAACCTAGTGATGGTAAGGAAGGCTAACGGCAAGTGGAGGATGTGTGTAGACTTCACCGACCTTAACAAGGCTGCCCCATGGACAACTTCCCCCTTCGAAGGATTGACTAGTCGATCGACTCCATAGCCAGATGCAAGTTGTTAAGCTTTCTTGACGCATACTCGGGTTATCACAAGAGCAGCATGGCCAAAGAAGATGTCCTTCATCACGCCCTTTGGTGTCTTTTGCTACATTAAGATGCTGGTCGGACTGAAGAATGTCGTCCAGGGTACGTTCCAGTCCCAAATCGGCACAAATATGGAAGCTTATGTGGACAACGTGATAGTCAAGACTAAAACCCGAGATCGCTTGATCGAAGACCTCCAGGAGACGTTCAACAACTTTCAAAGATATTGCATAAAGTTGAGCCCAAAGAAGTGCATGCTTGGAGTACCCTTAGGAATGCTACTTGGATTACTAGTCTCCGGACGAGGAACCAAAGCCAATCCTGAAAAGATTAAGGCAATTGAAGATATGAATCTGCTGACAAGGCTCAAGGAGGTGTAGAAGCTGACAGGATGCATGGATGCCCTGAGTAAGTTTGTGGCCCAGATGGAAGAAAAAGGGTTGCCCTTCTTCAAGCTGTTGAAGAAGAGCAACAACTTTGAATAGGATCAGGAGGCCGAAAACGCTTTTCTCACACTAAAAAGGTACTTATCAAACCCACCCACGTGAGGATCTATTTCTCTACATTGCAGCAACCTCCTGCTTCCTTGTCGTTGAGCGAGACGGATAACAACGACCAGTATACTACATCAATGAAGTCTTCCACAATGCCCAACTACGATACCCTCAGATATAAAAGCTCCTGTATGTAGTACTGATGATGTCAATGAAGCTGCGGCACTACTTTCAAGCCCACAAGGTCACGGTCGTCTTGTCCTTTCCACTTGGAGAAGTGGTGAGAAATAAAGAGGTCTCCGTACACATTGCCAATTGGGTGGTAGAGCTCGTCCAATTCGCCGTTGCCTTCATCCCAAGAACGTCAATTAAGTCCCAAGTACTTGCAGATTTTATCGCTGACTGCACCGCTCTTGCGGAACCCAAGATCGACACGATAAACAATGGCACCTAGACAATGATGTTTGATGGGGCATTCAACGTACTAGGCGCGGGGGCTGGCATGATTTTACAATCCCAACAGAAGAATGGCTCAAGTATGTAATATGACTTGAGTTCCAATCGACAAACAACACATCCGAGTACGAGGGACTTCTGGCAGGATTGCGAGCAACCGCGACACTCGGGATATAGAGAATGCTATTGAAAGGGGACTCACAGCTCATTGCCCGACAAGTGTACCGGACTATCAGTGCTCCGACCCAGAGTTGTCTAGGTACTTGGCTGAGGTACGGAAACTTGAACAATGGTTCGATGGCCTCGAAGTCCAACATGCATACCACAAAGATAACTTCGAGGCTGATGAACTGGCAAGAATAGCTTCCCGAAGACAATCGGTACCACTGGATGTATTTGTGGAAGCCCTAGATTAACCATCGGTTGCCGACGATCACGCTCCACCGGATCAAACGACCAACAACGGCCAGGGGGCTAGAGCCACGAAAGAAACAGACAGCCTGACAACCTCCACTGTCGATAACATCGTCGCAGCCACAAAGATAGGCAGTGATTGGTGAGAACCACCCAAACAGTATCTGGTCTCCAATATTGTTCCCGAGGATGATGCCAAGGTAGAAAAGTTGTCTTGACAAGCAAAACTCTACTCCATTGGGGAAGGAGAGTTATACAAACGAGGGCACAACGGAGTTCTGATGAAGTGCATCACATGGGATGACGGCACGAAGCCCCTAAAGGACATCCATGAAGGAATATACGGATCTAATGCCATAGGGTGAACTCTGGTTGGTAAAACTTTCCAACAAGGATTCTATTGGCCAACCACACTACAAGACTCTTGTGACTTGGGACACCGGTGCGAAGCTTGTTAGTTCCATAGCAGGCAGAGCAAATTACTAGTGCAAGTATTACAAATGATACCTCTAATATGTTGAACGCCCCGATTTTTCAGGCCGTTAAAAACCTATTTTAATAAAACCCTAATTTCCAAAAATTCGGTGTTCTCGTTTGTGCCTAAGGACTAAAAGTGCCAAGGATCTCAATTCATCCCTCCTTGGAAAATCCCAAAATTTCCTAAATCAAAATCCCGACCCAAAAATTTAAATCTCAAATTCAAATTTCCCTTTCAAAAACCTCCCACAAAAATTCAACCTGATCTCAAACTCAGTCAAAATTCCTTGCTCAATTTCTCATCCAAAAACTTCCTTCCAAAACACTGCTCAATATTCCAAAAATTTGAATTTAGAATCCCCTTAAATTCCTTTCTCTTCCTCCCTAAAAAACCCTTTAAAAAAATTCCAACTCATTTTCAAATATATATATATCAAGTTCCTACACATGAAGCCCTTTCTTGGATCCTTGAGATTTTCTTCCAAGTCCAAATACCAAATTTTGATTCGAATTTGTATTCAAATTCTCTTTGAAATCATCCTAAAAAATCTCTACAAAAAGATAAGCTTCACTGTTCAAAATGGGCCGCCCCTCCTCTCTCCTCTGTCGGCCCATCTCACTCGGCCTAACCTCTCGGCCTCCCTCGCACCCGACCGCAAGGGCCCATGTGTCAGCCGTTGGACGAGCGCATGCACACCGACCGCGCGCGCTCGCTTGCTGCCACCCTAGGCAACCTCGCCAGCGTCCGCGCCTCAGTCGCGCCGCTGCCAGCCGGGGCCTACTCACTAGACTGTCATCTTCCTCCTCGCACGAGCACCATGTGCTCGATCAAATGCTGTAACCGTACATGACTCTCATCGCACCGGTGCCGTCCCGACCTCCTTGGCCTCCCCACCGTTCCCGCCGCCCAAACCCCACCGCTACGCCCTGCCTACCGCCCGCAGCGTCATGCTTCTCGCCACCGTGAAGACTGTGCCACCGCCATGGCCGCCGCTCGGACCTCGCGCCACCGCCTCAAATCCCTTGTCCTCTAGTGCCGCTCTTCCCTATAAAACCCGGCCGCCCTCCTCTTTCCCCCTCGTCCCTCGCTGTGGCCATGCCGCCTTGCCCATCCGAGCTCGAGCCCGAGCTCGCAAGACACTGCCACTGCAATTCCCCATCCCTACGGTGAGCACCCCCGCACCCCCACCCTTCTCCTCTTTCCCCCTAAAACCCCGCGCCCAAACCCCATCCTAAGCACCGCCGCCGCTAGCGACGCCGTCCCGATGCCGCCACACGGCCATTCTCTCTCCCCGCCGCCTCTGGATGTCACCGCCGGCCGCTGTTGCACATCGTCCGGTCAATTTGAGCAGACCAACTCATTCTCCCCCCTCCGCATGCCGCCACCCTACTCCAGTGCCTCCGGCAGGCCACCGTTCATCGGCGACCGTCAGCCGCCGAGCGCCATCGATCCCCCGGGCTACTCTCTCTCTCTCTCGCTCTTTCCCTTTCTCTGTCCGGTGGCCCCGCCCCTCCTCACTGCCTGACATGTGGGCCGCCTCCTTTCCTAGGCCAACCCCCACTGACATGTGGGCCCGACGCCATTGAAAACTCTAATTAATCCCTAATATAAGAAAGTGGGTCACTTACATGTGTGTCCTTGTCATTCCCTTTCTCTCTTCCTCACTGAGATGTGGACCCAACCTCCTAGTCTCTCACTTTCACTTACATGTGGGCCCTGCCCCCTTTAATCCCCCTCCTCACACCGACATGTGGGCCCTACTGACCTGTGGCCCCTCCCCTTTTTCTCTCTCTGTCCTATAGGCCCCATTGTCATCCCCTCTCTCTCTCATTTTCACCGAAAATCACCGGCAGCGTTGGGAACGAGCCGATGATATGGTTCGATGTACTAGACACGCGAAGGCCTGGGAGATTTGCTTAACTCCAGTGTAGGTCCTAAATTTGAGGTTCGTAGGCGTGCCAGTCAATTTGACCCTGCAATTGACAAGGAGAGAATATTAGACTAGTGAGCCAATTGACTGGAAGCCGATTTGGACTCGTTTCATCGGCCGATAGCCGATATGGACTATAGCACTTATACATCAACTGGAAGCCGATGATGGCATAAAAAGATAACTGCGATAAGTTGATGATAATATAATGAAATAATAAACTAGCCGACTGCTGATAGAACATATGCATCGGCTGGAAAACCGATGATAGTGTAAATACATAAAATAAAAATAATGCAATCGGCTGTATTTAATAACAGATAACTTATCGGCTAGGCACTCCGATAAAACATTGCATAATCATCCATCGGCTTAACAAGGATAAATCTATTATTATCAATCTAGTAGGTCAAACTAAACTGATGCAGCACAGATTAATAATGATAAAAGAACCTCAATGAGCCGATAGATCTAATGCAATTGTGATGTAAAATAGGATAACTTATCGGCTATACATCCCGATAAGACGCTTTCATAAAATCTATCGACCTAGCAGGAATAATTTATCACTAGCAGTTTAGTAGGTTGGACCTAACCGATGCAGCACAAACTGATGATAAATTACACCCAGTAAGCCAATAAATCTATGCACGCGTGATGTGATATATCTACTCGGACTATGAGATCAAACCTAATTGATGCAGTCGTAGACAGAACAGATATATCGTGGTTAGCCGACTACCATGAACCGACTAGAATATCGGACCTAACCTAGGAAGTCCTAGCCGATATGGTAGCCGGGGTAACGAAACTTACCCTCTCGCAGGAGGTCGAACTTAACCGATGCAGCCCGGCTCGAGAAGCAAGAACCTGTCAAAAGGGTGGCGATGCGCCGAAGTTGTATTGATATGTGTATATATCATTACAAGGTACCCGGGCATATGTATTTATACCCCGAGTTGATGCAGTCCTGATCGAACACGAAACAGGAGTTTCCTAACTATAAAAGGAAAATTAACACGCCCTGATCAAACACAAGATCAGGTTTCCTAAAAATTATTATCTCTGCCTAATTTACAGATAAGATATTAACTACCTTTCCGTGGTCTTCATGATCCTTTCCCAAACTCGGCTTTCTCTGGATTAATCCCCGCTAATTGACTGTGATTTCTCCCTTAACCGAATCTGGTAAAGAACCGTTCCAAATTTGGGCGTTAACACATGACCCCAATTTCGGAGTTTTTCATAAGACTTCGAAATTCTTTCATCTAGGCTTCCAGATTCCTTTCACACCAAGGCGGCCCAAGGTAGCCCACTTTCCTTAAATGTTTGAAACAGTGCCAACGGCCTCGATTCTCGCCCGGTCATCATACCTCTATAAACCGCTTCGCCTTCCTAGCCTCCTTTCTTTACGCTTTCACATCACCAGAGCCCTCTCGCTTCTTCCGAGACCTCGACGAACTCCGGCGATCCAGGCGAACCGCTGTAATCTTCTTCCTCAACCATCAGTCTTCGCTCATCTTCTTCTTCCGCAATGGCTTCAGCAATCTCTGTCCCAGAGGTAACCTCCTTGTCTGATCACCTTCTCTGCCTTGTAACTTAGATAGATTGAATCTACCACAATCTTCATCCGTTCTTCTTCGTGTTCTTGTTTAATGTAGAACCTCAAAAACCAGATTTTGATTCTGGCTGCCGATTATCCAAATTTCTTCTATCATGGCCCTATGGGTAGCGAAGACCCTGTAGACTTCATCAACGCCGAAACCCAACGCCTCCCTTTCAAAAACTCTGCTATGCTAGCTAGCGACTGGACCAACAGTTTCAGGTCATGGCCTAGCAAGCTTCCCGGATGGAGGAATTGGTATATCAGAGTATCGGCCGCAAAGAAAACTCTCTGGGAAGAATCATATATCGGCCACTGCATCAACCTTTCCTTGGCCGAAATAGATAGGAACGAACCTCTGCTTGCATTAGCTTCATACTTTTGGTCAGACGCCCTCAATGCTTACCTATTTGGACATGGTCCAATGACCCCAACTTTGATGGATGTAACCATGCCCACCTGCCTCAACACCACAAGTTACATCAACCCCCTCAACCTCCAATTTAAGCCTACTCATTGGCTTCAGACGAAGAATATCGGCGGTTGGTCCAAGTATATATCAATCCACAACAAAGGAACTAGGCCAGTCGATGATCGGGAACATGTTGCTTTCTTGAACTTGTGGTTAGAACGATTCATTTTTGGTGGTGCAACCCTCGGCCCAACAACCAACATGCAGTGCCTGGCAGAATGCTTGGCCGATCGAAAACAAGTCCCCTTGGGGCAATACCTTCTTGGCGCCACTTATCAACTGCTACATCAGGTGGCAGTCAAGCTATTAGCTGGCCAGCCAGTTGGCCATATTGGGGGTCCTTGGTGGTTTGTGCAATTATGGCTCAACGTCTATACATCCAAGGCAATCTCCGGGACTTCCTTTCTCAATTTAAACTTCCCAGTCGATCATACAGAGGAACAGGAACCCATCTATCGCCGATGTATCTCTGTGGGCAAAGCTGCATCGGCCCTCCCTGGCGGCAAAATGACCTCCGTCGGACTCAGCCAATGGTTCAAAGGTTTTTATTATGGCTTCACCAGGGATGCCACACTTTGGTTCGCATATGACGATGCAGCATCATTTGAGATGCCCTTCAAATTCAATCCTCTTGATGCGCTGGCCGATGAAGAATCCAAGATCATATTTCTATCGGCCATTACCCCCTGCCTACTGCCGACTGGCTTTTCTTAGGGCCGATCGCAACAACCATCCTATGAATTTTATCATCCATCGGTCGGTTCCCGCTAACTTGGCCTCAGTCAACTTCCCATCGGCCTATTCTTCATTGACAAACTTCAGGCCCGGGGTAATGTCAGCAGTGCTTTAGAGTATGATTGGATGCGGACTCTAACGAAATCCCTACCTCTGGGCACCGCCACCAGCGTGGAGATCTACACTACCAACACAAAGCTCTTTGCCCGATGGTGGTCAGAATGGAAGAAACACCTGTTCAACTCATCGGCCATCCATTACTGCTCTTGCCTCAACGCCAATTACGTCGAATCCGATGAAGAGATAACATCCCACAAGCCTTAATCATCATCTCCGATCATCTCTTATAATCTAATCTTGCAGGCTGTCGACGAGGAGCCACCGACAACAAGCACCAGTGGCTGGCCGATCGTATACCAACCACCATCGGCCAATCCGCACTTAGGGCATGGTGCTCCCCCTCCATCGGCTCTTCTCCAGGCACCACGGTCGACAGGACCAAAACGCAAGAAGCTAGCATCTCACCTGTCTTAGAAGAAGCAGAAAACCAGTGCCGATGTGGTCACGGCGCCACCTGCTATTCAAACAACACCGGCCCCTTCATCTCCGTGGGTATGCGCTAAGTCTTGATATTATTATCTGTTTCCCATCTTTACATTATCGATCTTATTTCCAGCTCGAGTCATCGGCTCCCGAACCTCAACCTTCTGCTGACATCCTTACAAGCATCGAGCTGATAACTTCTGCAACTATTCCAATTCCAGCATCCAGCCCCCAAGCCGTCGTTGAGGCCGTTCTTGCTACTTCACCACTAGGCATCGGCCATCCTGAAGAACAACCCACTCATCCACTTGATGCCGATGTCGCTCAAGCTGCCGATGTCCTGCCTCAGGTAACCTCTTTACATCCATATTTCATTCTAACTCTTTACTGATCCTTTTACCGATGTCAGTTTGCAGTCCTTAGCCGACCTGTTCTCCTTTGACATCAGCAAGTACTTGGAGGCAGATGAAGAAACAGCCACCAGCGCAGTAACCAAACCATCTTTTTCAGCTGACGTGCACGAATACTTGATGAATATTATCCGTTTGCTGGAAAACCTGATCGACGCTTTAGTGGAAGACTTCGGGCCGATCCGGGCAAGATTTGTAGAAATTAAGCATCATTTGCCTGAAGAGCTCGTCGACGCATTGACTCCTGCAGCATATCTGGAATCCCACAAATTCTAACTCATCAATCTCAGGCAGCGTATAGCCGATCGTGTTGATCAACAGAAAATAGTCCAAGATATCCAAAACGATCGGCTGTCAGCTCAAATAGAAAAGAAAAAGCTTGACGATATGGCAGCTGCCCCTCAAGAACTTCAATCCAAACTAGACCAGCTGAAGAAAAGGGAAGCCGATTTGCTGGTAGAACTTGAAAAAATCCACAAGGACATCGAAACAACAGAATCTCAGCTCATCGGCCTGCCACAAGCTGTACAAAATCAAGAAGCCAAAGTTGCAGCAGCAGTGCGTCAAGTTGTTCATCGGCGCAAAAACTTAAAGACTATCCCGGGCTCCGACGAAGAAGACATTCACGCTATTGGTGAGATTGACCAGATCCGCCTGCGCGCGATCGAAACGATCCAAAAATTCTTGTAAATCTTAACATTAATGACTGATGGTCTTCTGAAACATGCCGATTAACCTTTTGCTGTAATATAACTTAATTAGCTGTCATTTAGTCATCATACTCCATCTTCGCTTGATAATATTTTATTTGTTTGATTTAAAGGCGATATCAATTGATATCGGCTATCTTTAGGTGATATAACAACATCGGCTCTTTCTCTGAACTATTTAGAAATCAGCTGCATCTAACCGATTCAAGAGTTGATCCAAACGCTAGGATAGTACTTCTTGAGATATTTCCCATTAAGTGCTTTAGTAAACTCTGTTCCCTCAAGATCTTCCAATACATACGCATTACCAGGTACACAACGATTAATCCGATAGGCACTTCCCAATTAAGCGACCACTTTTCGAATTTACTATCTCTGGACCCGATCGGTAAAATCAACTTCCATACAAGATCTCCCTTAGTAAACGATTTATTCATCACCTTTTTATTATAATGCCTAGCCGCCCTAGCTTTATTTTTCTTGATCCTTTCCAGCGCCCTTAACCGATTCTGAGCCAAATCCTCGAGTTCATCTGTCATCAAGTTATAATAATCATCGGCTATCAATTGATTTTGCAAAGAAATTCTCCTAGAGCCGATGTTAGTCTCCCAAGGCAAAACTGCTTCCTGCCCATATACTAATTGGTATGGTGGTACCCGAGTAGACCCATGACATGCCATCCGATAAGCCCATAATGAATCGGCTAACGTAGTATGCCATCGTCGCGGCTATTCATCAATCTTCCGCTTAATTAATTTGATCAGACTCTTATTCGAAGCTTCTGCCTGTCCATTAGCTTGAGCATAATAAGGTGATGAATTCAGTAATTTGATTCTCATACTGGCAGCAAATTGTTGAAACTCACTGGACACGAAAATAGATCCTTGATCGGTAGTTATCATCTGAGGAATTCCAAACCGATAAATTATATGCTCTTTTACAAACTCAATCGCATCCTTGGTCGTGACTTTCTTCAATGGAATTGCTTCCACCCACTTTGTAAAATAATCTGTTGCTGCCAATATGAATTTATGTCCTTTACTTGATGGAGGATAAACCTGGCCGATCATATCAATTCCCCATCCTCTGAACGGCCACAGTTTGATGATAGGATTCATAACCGATGCTGGTGCTCGCTGTATATTTCCAAATTTCTGGCAATCTTGACATCCTTTATAATATTTAAAGCAATCTTCCAACATTGTCGGCCAAAAATATCCTACTCTTCTCAATATCCACTTCATCTTATGAGCCGATTGATGAGTTCCACAAACGCCCTCATGCACTTCGCACATAACAACTTTGGCTTCTTCCAAATTTAGGCATCTCAGCAGAACCCTTTCAAAAGTCCGATAATATAATTCTCCATCAAGCAATAAATACTTGGTAGCTCTATACCGAAGTTTCCTGGAAACCGATTGCGATGGATTTTGTAAATAATCAATTATTTCCTGTCTCCAATCATCGGCTTTATTGTGAATATCACTATCGGCTATTTCAACCTCAATCTGTTTATTCAGCCGATAACCCAAAGCAATTTGTGCAAGATCATTAGCTTCTAAATTCTGTTCTCTAGGGATATGATCCATCGATACCATCCTGAAATCTTTCAACAAATCTTTGCATTCTTCATGATACGATCTTAAAATATCATCCTTGCATTCATACTCCCCAGATAACTGCTTGATCACTAATAAAGAATCTCCAACAATCTCTATGATATCGGCCCCGATTTCCTTTAAAAGTTGAAGTCCTTTCAGCACCGCCTCGTATTCTGCCTGATTATTGGTCCGATAGGGTTTAATTGTAAAGGCAAACTCAAAACTTGCCCCCCGAGCCGATACAATGACCAATCCGATACCAGATCCATGCTTGCAAACCGATCCATCAAAAAACAAAGTCCACGGGATCGATTTCACATAATTTTCATGAACCCCTCTGTGTTGCACAATGAAATCGGCCACTGCTTGTCCCTTGATCGCTTTAGCCGATTCATATCTCAAGTCAAACTCCGTTAAGGCAAAAATCCATTTACCAACTCGCCCTTTTAAAACTGGAGCCGACAACATGTATTTTACCACATCGGCCTTGCAAACCACCGTGCACTCAGCCGATAAGATGTAATGCCTTAACTTCGTGCATGAGAAATATAAACAAAGGCATAATTTCTCCACCGCAGGATATCTCGTTTCAGCATCCAAAAGCCTTCTGCTTAAATAGAACACGACTCGCTCCTTACCTTCAAACTCTTATATTAAAACAGACCCGATGGATTTTTCATCGGCCGATAAATAGAACTTGAATGGCACTCCTTTCTGCGGCGGAATCAAAACAGGTGGGAAACTTAAATAACTCTTAATCTCATCAAATGCCTTCTGCTGTTCTGCCCCCCACATAACCTCTTGATCGGCTTTCAACTTCAACAATGGAGTAAAAGGCTCAATTCTTCCTGACAAATTTGATATGAATCTCCTTACAAAATTAATCTTGCCGATCAACGACTGTAGCTCCGTCTTATTGCTTGACGGTTCTATATTCTTGATGGCTCTGATACTCCATTGACTAACTTCAATTCCTCACTCATGAACCATAAAACCCAAAAACTGCCCAGCTGATACACCAAAAGCGCATTTATTGGGATTCATCCTTAATCCGTATTTCTTTGCTCTTCCCAGCACCTTTCGCAAATCGGCTATATGGCTTTCATCACTCTTCGATTTAACCACCACATCATCGATGTATATTTCCACTAATAAGCCGATGAGATCATGAAATATATAATTCATCGCCCTCTGATATGTCGCACCGGCACTTTTTAATCCAAACGTCATTACCACCCACTCATATAAGCCGATAGTTCCAAGACATCGAAACGCAGTCTTATGTATGTCTTCTTCTGCCATAAAAATCTGGTTGTATCCTGCATTGCCATCCATGAAGCAAATAATCCTGTGGCCCGATGCTGCATCCACCAACAAATCTGCTATCGGCATCGGGTACTCATCCTTGGGGGTTGCTTTATTCAAATCCCGGAAATCGATACATATTCTCAATTTTCCATTTTTCTTTTCCACTGGGACGATATTAGAAACCCACTCAGCATATCGGCATGGCCTTATAAACTTGGCATCATATAACCTTGTGATCTCCGCTTTGATTGGCTCATACAAGTCCGCTTTAAACCTCCTTGGAGCCTGTTTAAACGGCCGATATCCTGGTTTAATAGGAAGTCGATGTTCAACAATCAATCGGCTTAACCCTAGCATTTCATGATATTCCCAAGCAAAACAATCCCGATACTCTTTTAACAATTTTATCAATTCTTCTCGAAATTCAGGACATAACTTTTTACTTATGTACGTCGGCCTTGGCCTATCTCCTGGTCCTATATCAATTTCTTCCAAATCATCAGCCGACGTAAATCCTTGTCCCAACTTCCCCTCGAAATCTTCAATGGTGCCCATCAGAGTAGTAATTCTGAGCCGACTTGCTGAATCGGCTGCATCCCTTGACTGGTGACCTTAAGATAATCCCCTTCCCACATTTTTCCAAACAAACAATTGACACCATCGGCCTCCCAGACCGGCAAATCGGTCATCGCAATGTTGGTCGATTGATCTGCTAGGATTACCTCAACTTGGTCTCCTTGCCACTATATTAGACTTTGATGCATCGTCGAGGGCACGCAACAGTTTGCGTGAATCCAATCCCTGCCAAGGAGTAGACTATATGATCCTTTTCCATCGATAACAAAAAACGTGGTAGGCAATGTCTTGTTCCCCACTGTTAATTCCACATTTAACACACCTTTCGTCTCCGATGGATTCCCGCCAAAATATTTTAACACCATATTTGTCTTGATCAAATCTTCGGCGGTTTTCCCCAGCTTCCGATACGTAGCATACGGCATTAGATTAACAGCTGCCCCCCCCCCCATCAACTAGCATCTCCGTCATCGGCTTCCCATTCACATAACCCTTGATATATAATGGCTTCAAATGTTGATGCCTTGATTCTTCAGGCTTATCAAATATAGCTTGATCGGGTTGCAGCGTTAACTGAGCAAAATCCTCTTCAATGTCTTCCTCATCAGATGAAAGTACTTTATATTCCTGAGGCAAAAAGAAAACCATGTTTACTGGAGCCGATGGATCAACCTCATCGTCACTTTTCTTTACGCGCCATACTCGCTTAGTCCTTTTGTGACGATGATCGGCTTCCTTATGATCACGCCGTTGTTCTTCCTGTTGCTCTCGGTGCCATAGCCGTTGTGCCCTTCTCTTCTGATTCTTCGTAAATATCCCACTAGGACACCACTGAGGATTTTGGATTTGCTGTTCTTCATGCAATCCCTCTTTATTATTTTCTTCAAAAAACTCTTCATGGATTGGCCCTAATCGGCTATGTACCGATGCTCTTTTCCCAAGCGGCCGATCTCGTGAAAATCCTTCATACTAAAAAATCTGAGATCTTGTAGTATTACATTCAGGACAGTCTCTGATCGATGGCAACCTTATTCCATGCTCCCAGCAAAATTGAAAGAACGGGCAATTCCAATGTGGATTATACCTCTCCTCGTGCGACGAAGCCCGTTGTTCCTCTTCACGTCTTGAATATTTATCTATCAGCTGCGATGAAGTAACTCTAGATCTTCTAAATTCCCGATATCTTCCTTCATCGGCTTGATCCCTTGGTGATCCCGTATAAACCATGATCATGGGGAATGGATGACCATCAATTTTTATCGGCTTTTTGTCTTCAAACTTGATTCTCCCCTATTCGACAGCTGATTGAATTTGTTGCCGAAAAACTTTGCACTCATTGGTGTGGTGCGATATCGTGTTATGCCACTTGCAATATCTCTTCTTCTTCAGTTCTTCGGCTGATGGAATTACATGATTTGGCGGAAGTTGTATCTGTTTCTCCTGTAGTAATAGATCGAAGATTTTATCGGCTTTATTGATGTCAAAGTCGTACTGTTCCTCCTTGTCGATATCCTTCACCCACGGGCATGATACTGATTTCTTATTTCTAGCCCATTCCACCAATCCAACTTCAACATCAGATCCGTCATCATTTAAGTCCGATGAATAAGCTTGCACCTGAGCGACCCGTTTCTGAAACTTCTCCTTTTTTGCTTCTTGAAATCGGCTTTCATGAGCCGATACCTTCTGTACAAGGTGCGCCAGACTCTCGAACACCTGCGATGAAAACTTCTCTTTAATGGGAGTTAGGAGGCCCTGGAAAGCCAACTCGGCTAGATGCCCATCACTTAGATTCAAACTGTAACATCGGTTTCTAACATCCCAAAACTGCTGGACGTATTCTGGTACCGGCTCGTCTGGCCTTTGTTTAACCGATGTTAAGTCTGCCAACCTCATCTCGTGGATCCCAGCAAAAAAGTATTTATGAAATTATTTTTCCAGATCGGCCCATCCTCGGACTGAATTTGGTGGTAAAGAAGAGAACCATGTAAACGTCGATCCGGACAATGACAAGGGGAAAAATCTAACCCTTAGAGCCTCCTCAGCCGATGCCTCTCCACACTGTGCCAAGAATCGGCTAATATGCTTAACTGTAGATATGTTGTCTTGTCCTGAGAACTTAGAAAAATCTGGGACTCTGTATCGGTGTGGCAATGGAACTCTGTCAAACTACTCGGGATATGGATGCCGATACATAAATGTTTGCTCTTTTGGTTTTATCCCAAAATGTTCCCTTACTATCTCTGCAACCCTTGTCGATAAATCCTCCTCCCTTGGGTTTTCTTGTTGATATTGTATAGGTGGAGTTGGTAACTGATTCTGCCTAATATATTCTCTGTGATAATTACCTGAATCGGCAATACCTCCTAGATAATTTTGTTGATATCCCCCATAATAAGTCGTTTGATGGAATCACGCAGGAATATCTTGTTGCCCCCCAGCCTGGTTCTGCGAAAACATGTTTTCCGGTATGTCTTTTCTGGTGCCAAAAGTGACTTGATTTGGCTCCATCTTTGGTGGGAGGTAAACAGGACCCGATTGGGCTCTTGAGCAATTGATCCATCCACCTCCTTCTTGATAAGGTTATGCAGCGTGTTTACCAATATTCCTGACTGATTGATAAGCGCGTGATGCACTGCTTCATTTACCATCTCTTGAAGGGTTTTGGTGGACTTTCAGGTGGTGTACGGCTCGATTCACCAACCAGAACTGGTTTTGGAAATTGTGTCTTCTGAATTGGCCCTTGTCGCGTCATGCCAAAAGATTCTAAACAGAGTTTCTGAAAATTGGCCATATTTTGCTCAACTTGCTGTCTCTGCTCATCTGTTAGATCTTCCATGTTGACCGGAATCAAGTTGTCTGATTTGATCTCTTTTCCGGCCATGTCACAATTTCGTGTCCCACTGGGCGTGCCAAAAACGTGTTGACACCGAAAATCACCGGCAGCGTTGGGAACGAACCAATGATATGGTTCGATGCACTAGACACGCGAAGGCCTGGGAGATTTGCTTAACTCCAGTGCAAGTCCTAAATTTGAGGTTCGTAGGCGTGCCAGTCAATTTGACCCTGCAATTGACAAGGAGAGAATATTAGACCAGTGAGCCAATCGGCTGGAAGCCGATTTGGACTTGTTTCATCGGCCGATAGCCGATATGGACTATAGCACTTATACATCGACTGGAAGCCGATGATGGCATAAAAAGATAACTGCGATAAGTTGATGATAATATAATGAAATAATAAACTAGCCGACTGCTGATAGAACATATGCATCGGCTGAAAAACCGATGATAGTGTAAATACATAAAATAAAAATAATGAAATCGGCTGTATTTAATAACAAATAACTTATCGGCTAGGCACTCCGATAAAATATTGCATAATCATCCATCGGCTTAACAAGGATAAATCTATTATTATCAATCTAGTAGGTCAAACTAAACTGATGCAGCACAGATTAATAATGATAAAAGAACCTCAATGAGCCGATAGATCTAATGCAATTGTGATATAAAATAGGATAACTTATTGGCTATACATCCTGATAAGACGCTTGCATAAAATCTATCGACCTGGAAGGAATAATTTATCGCTAGTAGTTTAGTAGGTCAGACCTAACCGATGCAGCACAAACTGATGATAAATTACACCCAGTAAGCCAATAAATCTATGCACGCGTGATGTGATATATCTACTCGGACTATGAGATCAAACCTAACTGATGCAGCTGTAGACAGAACAGATATATCGTGGTAAGCTGACTACCGTGAACCGACTAGAATATCGGATCTAACCGAGGAAGTCCTAGCCGAGACGGTAGCCGAGGTAACGAGACTTACCCTCTCGCAGGAGGTCGAACTTAACTGATGCAGCCCGGCTCGAGAAGCAAGAACCTGTCAAAAGGGTGGCGATGCGCCGAAGTTGTATTGATATGTGTATATATCATTACAAGGTACCCGGGCATATGTATTTATACCCTGAGTTGATGCAGTCCTGATCGGACACGAAACAAGAGCTTCCTAACTATAAAAGGAAAATTAACACGCCCTGATCAAACACGAGATCAAGTTTCCTAAAAATTATTATCTCTGCCTAATTTGCAAATAAGATATTAACTGCCTTTCCGTGGTCTTCATGATCCTTTCCCAAACTCGGCTTTCTCTGGATTAATCCCCGCTAATTGACTGTGATTTCTCCCTTAACCGAATCTGATAAAGAACCGTACCAAATTTTGGCGTTAACAATATTCCTTTTCCAATTCAAATAAATCCTTTTTATTTCCAGAAAAATCCATTAAACTTCAAAAATTCATGTCTTTTCAACCGTAACTCAGATTGACCCCGTTTAAGTCTCAAAATTTTTCTAAAATTGAGATCTACCTCATGGCACTATTAGTTATTAATAATAATATTTTATTTCTAGGATTTTTGCGTGTTTTCTCTCGTTATGCATAGTCGACGACGATGGAAATTCTTTCGGACTCGGATTTTCGAGGATTTCGAAAACGAAGACTGAGGCAAGTCACTCCTTGACCGTGTTGCCCCCAATTTACAAAAATATTTTATTTCTAAAATTGCATTGTTAAGCATGCACAATAATGGAATCAGCCTCGGTTCCCATGACGAACCAACGAACCTACCTAGTAGTTGTAATACCCTGTAGGCTTTGAAAACCCTATTCCTTGTCACTCCACCTCATATCTACCTCAGCATTCGTGCTCTATGAGCATGGGTATCGACAGTATCACCCAGATCACATGTGTTGTCGAATGGGAAAACTTGTGTTTATAAACTCTTTTAACCCGACATGTGGTGTCGGTATGTTTGTGAAATAAGAAATGTTTGCGAAAACCCCACAATGCAAAGTGATCACTTTGGTGGAGATGCTTTGTATTCGCATATAAGAACCGATTCCTTGGGAAATTGCACTGATCATAGTACAGTGCGACCACATGGGTGGAATGGGACACCCTTGGCCAAGTAATTAGTAGACCCTAGGGTTGGCTTAGTTGTCTTTGGACGTGGAGTCATCGGGGTGGCAACATGAGATGCACCCGCAAGATCCTGAGTACGAGGAGTCTAGGACTCGCCCAGTACTTGGTCTGGGACCCGTCCAATTGGCTTCAGACAATCCTAGAGACACTTCGAAAAGGCCTTGTCGCGAACCTCCCTCGCTTGGCCAGTGAGAAAGTAAGCTCGTGTCGTGTAGGGAAAGCGTACACCTCTACAGAGATACAAACTGTTCGAACAGTTGTGCCCACGATCATGGGCGATGTGAAGTGATTCCTCTAGTGTAGCTTTGTTTTTATAAAAGGTTTGCGAAGCATGTTTGTAGTTGGGAACCGGTACCAGAATCGGCCAGGTCGGCTAATAGATGACCATTATGTGGTCTGAAATGACCCTGTGTGGATCGAGATGTCAAATGGCATCATATATTAGGCTTTTCGAGTGGAAGCAGTATGCTGGAGATATGATGGCTCTGGGAGTCAAAGTTGAGATGATGAGATGAATGAGGCTCTGGAAAGGATGAAAGTGAAAGGAAAATAATAGAGGAAATATGAGATAAGGTTTTTTTCCTAAGGAGGACGAAAGTGATAATAAGCTAATAGATGATATACTCTGAACCACTGTTGAGGTTCGACAAGCAGTAGACTAGACTAAAAACTTCAATCAATTAAAATTTGTTCGTCCACTTGAGTTGTAGCAAAGCAATTCGTAGATAGGATCGAGGCAAGAGCCTCATTCCAGTTACACATGGATCAACCCACACCTAGAGTTTTAGAAAATGTTCTAAAATAAAATGGTTGTGAAATAAAGCCCAGCCCTCCTTGGTGACCTACATATTCACACTTTTCCCGTGACTTGCTGAGTACATATGTACTCAATCCATTATCTTTTTTCCTCCTTCAGGAAGGGTGAAGATTAGGGTTTCTTTCCTAATCCCAAGCCGTTGCTTGTGGATTGGGTTCTCACTGCGCTGTCGATCCGCTACTACTGTTCTATTTGAAGGTTGCTGCTCAGGGCTTACCCAAAGTTGCAACTTATCAAGGTATAATATAAATATATTCTATTTATAGCTGCTATGGTATATCTTGGTTGACCGCGAGTACCAGCAAGGTTTCCTAGAACTGGTACCGGCAACGCGGTTCCGTGCGAGTTGGTTCACGCCAATTCCTGCGGCGCTCCCTCTCTGGTGTCACTGTAGGTGGTGCCAGGGCGGGGTGTTACAGAGGTGGTATCAGAGCATAGGTTTAGTTTTAGCGACGAAACCCTTCTCTCATAGGACGACCTTAAGGACAATATATTCAATTACAAAGACTATATGCGAAAATGTTCTACTCTCTTCTCTTAGTCTAAAATTACGAAAAAGGATTTTCTACTCCTTCATCCCCTCAAAATTATAGAACCTAGATACTTTCCCCATTCTCGCCTGAAGACACGAAGTCTCCGCATCACTCGAAGCAGTATGTGCTGAAGAAATCAAGAAGAGTCTGACCTTAGAGATCGTCGCAAACTCATTAGGAGTTTTGCGAAGATAGTGCTTGAGTGCGTAATGTTTGGTAGTCCATTCTTGCATGGTGTGTTCCAGTCTTGGACTTGGCCACACCTAGTCTGGTCTTCCTGTTTACAAAAAGATTTTTCGAGGGTAGATTTCTTTTTCTTCTCTTCTGTTCTCCTCTCCTAGTATTTTCCCTCTTACCTTGACCTTTTCTGGGGTTAGTATGGTTCATCATGCCCGTCGTCGTGCCCGTGCCCCTAACTGATATGGATACGAGGAAAACCCTGCTCGAGGAGCCAACCATACCCATCAAGAAAATCAGAATGTTGATCAAGTAGCCGATAATGGACATGAAGCCGCCAAAGAACCTGTCAATATTAATGCGGCAGTAAACCAATCAGAGTTACCCCCACCTCCACCATTCCCCATGAACCTCCAACAGCTTATGGCTATGCAAACCCAGATCCTGCAAGGAATAGCCCAAACCTTAGCTGGATTACAACAAGGACAAATGCAACCGCAACAACCCCAACCTACCCAAGCCAATGGAAGATCCAAGCTGATAGACTTTTTTAGATCCCATCCACCAGAATTCTCCCACACGGTCGAACCCGTTGAAGCAAACGATTGGCTTAAGGATGTGGAAAGAAAATTAAACTGGTATAGTGTAACCCAATAGAGAAAACACTCTTTGAAGCTCATTAGTTAAGATGACCAACTGTAGAATGGTGGGAAAATTATTGTGCTGCACACGAAGACATTGCAACCATCGAATGGAGAGAATTCGCCGAAGCTTTTCAAGCATCGTATGTCCCTGAAAGTATAATTGATATCAAAAAGGAGGAATTCAACAACCTAAAGCAAGGACACAACAGTATCAATGAGTATCTGAGTCACTTCCACAGATTGGCTCGATACGCCCCTAAAGAAGTAAATGCGAACAAGAAGATACGGAAATTTCTGAAGGGAATGAACATTGATCTGAGACTTTAGCTGATCGCACACGATTTCCCAATGTTTCAACACATGATTAATAAAACCTTACTGGTAGAAGAGGCTGACAAGGAGATAATGGACATAAGGAAACGAAGAGCCTCATAGTTAAGTTTTCAACAAAATGATGGATCTCATCGAAAGACCAACCCACCAGGATAATTCAATCGAGGCACAACTCCATATACTCTCACTACTGGTTTCACCCCTCGCTCACTTATTACTAAACCAACACAACAACCAACCAGTACTAGCAGTGGTAATAGTGGAGGAAGTAACTCCACGACACCCACCATACAAACTAAAAACATAGCCGAAGCCAAGTGTTACAATTACCACCAAGTGGGACATTATTCTCGAGAATGCCCTCAAGGCCAAGGCAATATCAGGGCAATTCAGTCCAATGTGGGAAGTAATAGAGCACCTACGTTTGGTCCCAAGAGTGTCAATCGGCAAAGTGGTGGATCAGTGTCACAAACTTCACCTGCCTTTAAGAAGTCTCGTCCAAACCACATAGACATAGAAGAAGTACAGGATGACCCAAGCACTGAAGCCGCCGATGAAGGACCAGAAGATCAGGATCCACCAGAGCAGGCATATCCGCAAGACAACATGACATGCTAAGCAAGAGACTGACATGGACACATGAAGACTATGGAGCTTTTGTCAATACCCAAAGGACAAAGATCAGAATTTTGTGCCTTGAAGGATCATCGAAGACCTAGCTAGCTAAAGTTACCTAAGTTTCCCCTTTTGTAGCCGCGTCATCGAAGACCTTTTCTCAAATCTCAGGGTCGAGACTCTTTTTAAGGGGGTAGGCTTGTAACGCCCTGATTTTTCGAGCCGTTAAAAACCTATTTTAATAAAACCCTAATTTCCAAAATTTTGGTGTTCTCGTGTGTGCCTAAGGACTAAAAGTGCTAAGGATCTCAATTCATCCATCCTCAGAAAATCCCAAAATTTCCTAAATCAAAATCTCGACCCAAAAATTTAAATCTCGAATTTGAATTTTGTGATTTGAATTTCCCCTTCAAAAACCTCCCAGAAAAATTCAACCTGATCTCAAACTTAGTCAAAATTCCTTGCTCAATTTCCCATCCAAAAATTTCCTTTCAAAACTCTGCTTAATATTCCAAAAATTTGAATTTAGAATCCCCTAAAATTCCTTTCTCTTTCTCCCTCAAAAACCCTTTTAAAAAAATTCAAACTCATATTCAAATATATATATATATATATATATATATATATATATCAAGTTCTTACACATGAAGCCCTTTCTTGGATCATTGAGATTTTCTTCCAAGTCCAAATACCAAATTTTCATTCGAATTTGTGTCAATGAACCAGCGGTAATAACCCACGAGTCCAAGAAAACAACACACTTGTGTCACTGCCTTGGGCGGTTTCCAATTGGTAACAGACTCCACATTCGTTGGATCCATGGCAACTCCCTAAGCAATGATGGCGTGCCCGAGGAACTGCACTTCGCTCAGCCAAAAGTCGCACTTGCTAAACTTGGCATACAGCTAGTGCTCTCTTAACTTCTCGAGAACCAATCGGACGTGTTGTTCATGCTCTTCTGCTGATTTCAAGTAGATGAGGATATCGTCGATGAAAACCACCACAAACTTGTCTAGAAACTCCATGAACACCTTGTGCATTAGATTCATGAAGAAAGCCGGTGTGTTCGTCAGTCCAAAGGACATAACGGTGCACTCGTACAACCCGTACCGAGTGGTGAAAGTCGTCTTCAGAATATCTTCTTCCCGGATCCTCAGCTGGTGATACCCTGATCGTAGGTCTATCTTGGAGAAGACGGTAGCTCCCTCCAACTGATCGAAAAGATCGTCAATCCTTGGCAGGGGATACTTGTTCTTGATTGTGACGTCGTTTAGTGTGCAATAATCCACGCACATCCGCTTTGTTTTGTCTTTCTTTTCCACGAAGATGACCAGTGCACCCCAAGGTGACGTGCTTGGTCGGATGTAGTCCTTCTGTAGCATGTCGTCAACTTGCTTCTTAACTTCCGCTATCTCATTCGGTGCCATTTTGTAGGGCCTTTTATATATTGGAGCCATTCCTGGTGCCAGGTCAATCCTGAACTCGATCTCTCTTTTTGGTGGCATTCCTGGTAGATCTTCAGGAAAAACATCCGGATACTCCCTTACTATCAGAATATCTTCCATCTTTCTGTCTGGTTTCTTCCCACTTTTAGGCAGCTCCTCGGCTGCAACCTAATTCAGACTTGACTCCTGCCTCTGCGGTCGGTAAGTACCACCACCGGGCTTCGGTTGTCAAATTCTGCCCATCCGCCGGTTCATTTCGCCCCTAATCCTCTTCTACACTTGCACCAGGACCTTCCCGTCGTCGTCCACCCTCAGTTGCCGTTGATCACCACCGGAACCTCGTCAGCGCCAACGTCCTGAGGTCTCACCGCAGCCTAACTCCTCTATTCGCTGCCGTTGGTCGTCCTCCCATCATCGACGCCCCTTAGTGAGCATTCCTATGGATCCCCTGTCTTCCCCGCTGCTCCCCACCACCCTCCGCCGTGCCAAATGGTCACCGGCTGCGACCATCGGGCGGCGTGGTTGCGCCGGAGGGGCAGCACCCCATTCGGTCTCAGCCGTCCAATCTGTCTCGGCTGATCAGGGTCGTCCGCGCGGCGCCTGTGTGGGCACCCGCATCCCTTGCCATGTCGGCGTCGCGTCGGCGCCACATCGGTGGCCCTGTCCGCCGTGGTGGCCGCGTCAGCTGCCATGCGGCACGGTCGCGCTGGGCCACGGTGGACCGTGTCCATCGTGCGCCGCCCTCCCGAGCATCACTGACTGGTGGGGCCCGCCTGTCGGCGCCGGTCCTTGGGTCTATTGATGCCATAAATCCCGAATTAATGCAATAATTCATTTAGGGTTTATTTTTGCATAGGAAAAGCACAGAAAACCTTTAAAATTTTATAACTAATTCATACGAGCTCCGATTAATTCCATTCAAATTTCATTTAATCTAGAAAAATGCCAAGAATCCATTAAAAATACTTTTAGCTTATGTTTCAGTGGTCACATGTACTTTTTTTAATTGTTTGTGCTTTGATTGCCTTAGAAACCGACGTGTGCAACCCTCCTGTGTGCTACAAGGTCATTGCAGAGTTCGCCAAGCCAGAGCAAGGCAAGTTGCATGGTTCTCTCGACCATATTGCACCCATTTACTGCGAAATATTTATTTTAAACCAATAAATGTGCATGATTTCATTATTTCATGTGGGTAGATTGACCTATATATGTTACAGCTATGACTTGATCACCTTGTATGCCTTTGTAGCTTAGGTAATAATCTGATTATAAATAAGGTTAGGATGCTTAGCCATGCTTAGAATCAATTAGCTCATTTTGGGAGTAAATACTCATTATTATGTATTTGATGTTCGACTTTATGTCGGAAGATGGAACTTCGGACATGGTTACTTAAACAATTAAAATTTGACCTTAATGGTGGGCTGTGGGTGCATGGTTTTGCTGGTCGCACACAGGGCAATTAAGGACTGGTTCGCGGGAACCCCTTGGGCAATTATTTGTACACCGGCTGGGCTTGTAGCGTAGCTTCTCCCTCTCGTAGGAACTGTTGGTGAGAATGGCCGTGATGGAGTTGGGTCAGCCTAGGGTCGGGTTGATCGGCTTTCAGATCCATTGTGGTGCAAGGGGGGTAGCCTGGCCGATACGATGTGCCCTGTAGGCGGGTGCAACCTCTGCGTGGTGTGGATGGTTAGGGAGGAGTTGTGTGAACGGTCCTGTCACAGCCTCTCGTGGGGCGTCATGGTGACACACCGGCACACGGGAACATGTGTGGGGTTGTGTCTTATGAGTACAGTTGTACACCTCTGGCCAGAGTTAAAATCTATTCGAATAGCCATGCCCGCAGTTATGGGCGTTTGGTCAAGACTCACCGTGATTAGTCACACTATAATAGTTTGACCTAAAATATGCTGTAGGGATCGGATGGTTGGTTGGGCCTGGTCAACGTGGTGTAGCGTTGATCGGTGATGGATTAATACTGCTAAATTAAACAACCCTTTTACCCGTTTGCGAACTACTATTGTTTGCAACTGCTTTTACGCAAATGAACCCTGAGCTTATCATTGTCTCCTATGCATTGTGCATAATTGTGGGTGTGACTTGTTGAGTACTGTGGGTGGTACTCAGCCTTGCTCCCTTTCGTCCTCTTAGTGATAGAGTACCTTTCCGACGAGGAACATCAGGAAGACTAGGCTGGATCCGCCATCAAGCTGCCTGTGGAATGGAGGCCTCCGTATGGCTAGCTGTTTATAGGCTTCCTTTATCTTTTTTCGCTGCATTTATGTAAAACTATTTTATTCTATTTGTAAGTGCACTCTATATGGCAACCTAGTATTGTGTACCCTGGCTTTCCTGGACAAGGATTTAATACACAGGAATGTTCAGAAATACGGGTCGTGAATTTCTAAGCATTACATCAAAGCAATGGCCAAGTCGAGCGCGCTAATGGCGTAATACTGTAAGGGATAAAAACTCGAGTGTATGACAGGCTAATGGCTTGCGACCACCATTGGGTTCAAGAGCTCCCTTCAGTACTCTGGATCATGCGTACTATGCAGATAACAGCCACCAAGGAGACACCGTTCTTTTTAGTTTATGAATCTAAAGCTATGCTCCCCATAGAGCTAAGACAGGTTTCTGCCAGAATAGAACAATATTCTGATGCGGACAATAGGGAACGAAGAGCAGATGATGTAAACTTGATTGTGGAACACAAAGAACGTGTTGTACTATGTGCAACACGATTCCAACAAGCTCTTCGTCGATATCATGAGAAACGTGTCGGGACTTGCACATTCATAGTAGGCGACTACGTTCTTAGAAAGGTGCAGACTACATAGGTGGTAATAAACTATCACCTAAGTGGGAGGGTCCCTACAAGGTGGTCTGAGTACTTAAACCTGGTGCATACAAGATTGCCGATGACAAAGACCAAGAGCTATCGAGTTCATGGAATATTGACCAACTACGTAAATTTTATGTTTAGATCTATGTATCTTTATATGTAGATTTCTATATCTATATACTTTTTATCATGTACACTGTTTATAATATATGAATACAAGCCTCCAGTTCTTGCCTCATATATAGCGCATTTCAATGTTGGTAGAGCATGTTATCCCTCTACTTATTACATTCTCTAGCTGTCTGACAACGTAGGGGACGCCATACGATTCTCGAATAGATGGGGGCTAGGAGACTTTACTTCTCCTGACAATGTACCTACGACCGCAGGGAAGGCAGTCCATCCTTGAGGCCGAGGGCTAGGGACTTTTCGAATCTATTCTGGTAATGGAACTTAGCTACCTTCCTAGGATAGCAAATCCTGATAAAACAGCCAGGGGCTAGGGGGAAAAGTACAGGCCATGTTCATTTTATCAATGTTTTTTTAAATTTGACCTGAGTAGACATGTAAAGTTTAAGTTGTTAATACTTCATACATACATAGAATGTACAAGACTTTAAGTACTGACTTCCAATATATTACATGTCCTACTAACAATAATTATCTTAAGGCTATAGGCAATAACAGGGATAAATCAATTACCATGATGGCCACGGCCAGTTCAAGGTACAGAAAATCTGCTCGGCTATATCTACAAAAGACAATGCTAAAGTGTTAATCTCCTCAGGCGATCGAGAAGACCTGGCAAACCCCCACGAAGAGGACGCAAGTCTACAGACAAATAATGTTCCCGCAGACAAGCTAAGACATGCGCTTTGGCAAATCGGCTGGCCCTCCTTTTCTCATCTTAGAGGCGCTTAGTGATGTGCTTGGGGAGGCCATGTAGTTGTCAGCAAGTCTCAGTAATCCAGTCTGTGTAGCCTTGCATTGTCTTCACAGGTGAAGGTCGATGGATGTACGTCGCCTGGCAGACTTGGTTTAGGCGAAAATAAGTGTTGTCCAGGAATGTTTGGAACCATAGGTCTCTTTCTTTGAGAGTCCTTAGCTCCCTAGTCTTGACAACGATGTCAGCCTCCAACCTCTCCTTCTCCAGTTTATTTTATTCTTCCAAGAGGTGCACCTGCTTCCCTAGTGCAGTACAAGCATCCTGGGAGGCTGAAAGACCACGAACGGTTCTAAGATGCATCCCAGTACAAGCAAAAACTTATAACGACAAGACAAAATGGCCTATTGAGCTCGGCACTCCTATTGGAAGAAGTTGAGTGGCGCCTCAAGAGAAGCTATCTTCCTTAAGTTGGGGTCACCATATCGAGAATCGGGGTTGGTTGGATCTGACAACATGATAGATGAGGACGGATGACCATGTTGCTAGTCAACTACTTCGACCACGTCTTCCTCACTATGATCACAATCAATGCAAAGCAAATCAGGAAATATAATTACGGACCAAGATAAGCGTCTGACAAAAGTTTTCCCGACACTGAAGACAAAAGTTTAAAAGTATTTAATCACTGACTTCAAAAAGATTGGCAATGGTTAAACTGGTGGCTTCGGTCTTCTCCATTAGCCTATCCCTCTCCACCGACGGTATGTCACCAGCTGAGCTACCAGAACCACTTGCCTAAAGTCTCTTTTCTTCATCTATGAGCATCCTACCAGCAGTGGAGGAGTTTGCTCAAGAACTGAGAGCCGGCTAGGGACTGGACGGCCCTCGTTCAGGAAGGTCTTCTTTGCTATAGACGCCACCAAGAACAACAAAAGGGCGCTCCGCTCCTAGTCACTAAGTAGTGCTACTCTGTCCGACGGTGGATTCCATCAGAAAGGTAAGGATAGGATTGGTAGCGGATGTGATGTGAATGAATGAATTTCAAAATGCCATTTCAGAGGAGTAGTAGTTTTTTTGTTGATGCTGGTGTGGAAGACGAAGATGAATGTTACTAACGTCAAAGCGAAACTGAACACTTTCCAATACTGGTTTCAGATGGCATCAATTTTGCTCTTCGTAGGGGCTTGACATATAGGTTCCGACCTATCCTAAAACTCTAGTCTAGTGAAGGTGGGGCCAACAAATGACCTCTTGAGATTACATCCCAAAGCCTGCCTATTCAATGCCACTCCTGGTAAGATCCATTTTCACCGATACCCGCTCTCTATATATGAGTTTATGGAAATGGTTATCTCACAAGCAAAGAAGGAATTAAAATTCTACCCCTCAGAAGAACCTTCAAACAGTACAACCCACAGATGATGAAGTGAACATGACTTCTTTTCTTATATTTGCCTATGGGAAATAGCTAGAACTGAATGCGGAAAGTATGAAAAAACATCTTGTAATGTATTTAACTAGAAAATCGATTATGCTCTTGTGGAAGTATCCACTCGTAACGGAATTTCAGGTGTCAAAGTGTGGATCTCATATAGTCAAAATAAGAAGGGACATGCTATATCCGAAACGTACGAAATATAGTAAATATAGTAAATGCAGATGTAGTAGGGGTTGCGAACCGGATGGTACACAACATAGTTTTGGAAGATATGGCACCAAAAGTTGTAGAGAGGACAGCCCTCGTGAATACGAATATATAGAAATAGCTCAGTTCGAAGGGGAGAGGCTTACTAATTATCTTTTTTTATACCTATTATCGAAAGGATTTATTAAGACCTGTATCTTTACTTCTAGTAAGTGCTACTAGACTACACCTATTCCAAGAAAGCCTCTCTTCCCCGAGAAGGAAGTCTTCCTCTCTCTAGTCACAACACTAGTGAATGGCGCCGGTTCTAATCTGGAATCATAGTGAGAGTATCTAGCATACATCTGTACATTCTGAACTAAGTTCTACTAATTTCTTCTAAGATAGTGGTGTTCTCATTCCCGCTTGCACTAACGGTCCTAGTCGACTACCTTGTCAGCATCCACCTCTAGATGGCTGAACAAGACATAGGCCAGGGCATAGTTGGTGCCCACTTGAGTGGCTTCATGCACATCCTTGCCCTCCTATTCCTGGGTATCGGCCGGTAGCGACTCCATCTCCTTGGCTAAGGAGACAATAGCGCCGAGCATGGTCCATTCGTCATCAAACTGCTGGACGGGCACAGCGCAACCAACCCCCTTTGCTGCCTCGTTGAGGACGGTGAAGTTCTCGCACAGGGCCATCCAGAGGGCCTCCCTCTTTGCCACCTTGTCATCAACCTTGGCCTAGGCATGCGGGCAGATCTCGACGTTGTCTTGGACCTAGGCATGCAATGACTCATTATCGGCCTTGGCGACATTGAGGGCCGCGGTGAGCTTTTCCACCTCGGCACAGAGGTGGGCGACCTTGGAGCTAGTGGCGCTCACTTGGGCTGGAAGTTGCCCAAGGGAGCTCATCAGCATCGACATGTTGAAGGTGCTGTCGGCCATGAGGCCGACAACGTCTGTGGCCAAGGAAGTGGGAGTCAGAGGAGTAGGAGCTGAGAGGACAGGGCTAGAGCTAACCCCACCCTTCTTGCCAGTGCTCTGGTTCGAAGTGGCGGGGGTAGTGTTGAAATATAAAAGGAGATGTGAGTGACATCAAGGCATAAGGTTAGGACAAGTCTGAGAGAATGACTTGATTACCTGCGTCGGGAGGGGAGACAGAGTTTTGTCGTCTTTATTCCACTGGGGCTGGAGGTCCTAGCGGAGGTGATGGTTTGTAATTGACAAGTATGATAAGTATTCAGTTTCTTCCTGTTGGAATAATTGCTAGAAAGAGACGAGATGAATAAAGCATACCGAGGAGGAGCGAGGGGCCTTCGGAGGCCTGATCGTACCAGCGATAGCAGCTTCACCGAGGACGAGTTACCTCTTCCCCAGGCAAGCCGTGCCGCTGGAGCCAGGGTTGTCAACGGCCTTCTCCACGGCTGGAGGTGCTATGGCCGCATCACCAGTAGGTCCCCCAGTTGCTTTGCCCGCTACGTCTTCATCGACAGCGTTGACCTGGTGGTTGAGAAGAGGTTTGATAACATCGGTCAGTGGCAGGACCTAAGAAGTTTGGCATTACGATCCCACAATATTAACAATTAAGGACAGGGATGATGATCGAGTGCTTACATTGACGACCTAGTCCCAAGTGGTCCGGGCCTGGTCACACAGTGTCGTGGGGATGTCATCGGTGGTGCTTGGCACGGTGGTCACCACCGCCTCTACCCGAGCGGTGATGGTGTTCTCGTCGAGCTCTGTGTTAGTACAGTTGAGGAATCAAAATTATGACAACTAAGGAAAGTGCACGGACTTGACAGAATAATATTAGCATACCCCGTCGCGATATCCTGGTGATATCGTTGGGGCCCGAGTACTCGTACGTGGGATGCTCGTGCTCTTGCAGGGGCTAGATCTGATGACTGACAAAGTCACAAACAACTTCATGTGCCATCAGACCACGATCCCTCAACTTCCCAATCTCCTCAATGAAGACCTTGAGGGAGTCGGATAAGACAGGGGAGGAAGACCACGCTTGGGTACACATAGGAGGTGGTCAGGATCTGGATGAGTACATTATTTGATTCTACATCTAAGTAGAACCATTTCTCCTTCCATCCTTTCCGAGAAGAGGGGGTATATACAACTATGCACTTGCCTTCAAGCCATCTTGAAGACGAAGACCACAGTATCCTGTGTTTTTCGACTTGTCCATGGCCCGAAGTTCGTAGAAATATCGAAAAAGGTCAAGGAAGGGGCACTCCTAAAAATGCTTCGCACAAATGTACGAAGACGCTTAGAAATGCGATGAAATTAGGGTTGAGGTAAAGAAGGCAGATGCCGTAATGGTCTAGAACCAAGGAACGGAACTCGGAGGGCAGAGGTAAAAATCCATTGTACACAAGGAGAAAAAAACTACCATCCTACCCAAGTGAGGATGAGGTTCTATACCTCCTCAATGACGGGCCCGGGCCGATATGCTGGGGAGGGTGCCCTCAACTTGTATCTTCTTCATCTCCGCATCACCTACAGTGGAAGGCTTGAAGTCCATGGTGGTGGGACAAAAGGAGGTGAAGAGTGTTTAGGGTTTGTTTCGGGCACTAAGGAATTGGGAAAACGATGAACAATGAATCTGTTACGAGAGGATGTGGAACTGAAACAAATCTCGCTGCTGGAATTTAAAGTCAAGGGCGGCAGTTCCCATTCCAAGGAAGTTTGTGACATTCTCAGTAATATTACTGTTCATTTTTTAAAGAGGATTTAACAACTGAACTTTATCCAAATTTTGAAAACCGACTTCATCTGTTGCCTTGCTTCGAAGAAAGGACTACGTGGTCGGATTTAGCGTGTTCAGGCTGTAGTCCGACAAATTTATATGTCCTGATTACTTAGCTCCTGGAGTGGGGAAGGTATTGTAGTCGGTTTATGCATTGGAATAAAGTTCCGGGGCTACTGTTAGTGTAGTAGATATGGCATACCTTGTATACATGGACATACGTTACTAGGAATATCGCATACCTAATAATATATGGAAGGTGAAGACCGGATATGGATAAAAGTCATGGACAGAGAAGGAAGTGTACTCCAGATAGAGAAGGACTCTGTAGTCCGACTCGGTTACAATAAGATTTACTCTGCCTGTGTCCTATTCGGAAGTCTCCGAGTTCTACTTGAAGAAGGGGTCACCTATCGGCCCAGAAGGAAGGGCATCGAATCATAAGCCTATAAGTCCAAAAGCACCAAGCTAGGGGAAGCCTTTCAGCCAAGTCGCTGACTACTACATCCCATCGTCCATACTTGGTAGATTTGATAAACAATTCATACAAACCATCGTACTTGGTGAAAATCCCATCCAATACATATAAACTAGAGTAAGACTATTACCCAACCCGAGGCCTGAACCAGTATAATCTCTTGTCCTGCTTTATTTTCACATATCAATAAATACCTTGGTACTAGGCAACTCCTATGTCCACAAATATTGTAGTTGAAATCTCCACAAATACTGTAGTTGAAATCTAACCCCTCGACAAAAAGAGCATCACCTTTTCTTTCAAAAAAAACAACAATAAAAAGACCATCACCTTGTAGATACAAGAAGTACAGCTCCTGGAATACGGGAGTGCCACACTTTCTCAAATAGGAAAATTCAGTCTTCACCGGTCACCACCCGCGGTACGTTGGTTTTCGCGAAAACCGAGCGAAAGCTGGTAATTCTTTGGGCAAATTTCAAAAACCAAAATTTGAATTCAAATTCCCGGGCTCAGTTGATTTGTGTCCGAAAATGCTGAAATTTCGAACGGTTTGACCGATATTTCAATCGAAAGAATTGAAATTTAGAACAGCAATTGAACGGTTAAGCAAAGGTGAAACCAATTGGAATTTATTGAAAACTGATGAATTTTGTCGAGAAACCGATGGAAAATATCAAAATTACTTTTCTTTGCTGAAAATGTGGAAAGTAGAGGAAAAATGCTGCTCCTAGAACATTGGGAAAAATTATGGCAAGGTGGGGAAAAATTTCTATAACTGTTGGCATGCACTTTTCTATAAATCTGATAGCCTCACATTGACAAACACAGTATGCGATATATACTCATCAAGGCAATAATTTAGAGCACATATCATGCACAAATTCAATATGCATCATGGGCATCACGACATCACCTCACCAACCATTGGCCAAATATAATGCCCATCACCAAAATATTTTGGCACAGGGAAAGCCTTTTTCCTTGAATTAAGCATTTTTCCATTCTTTCAGACTATGCACTATGCAGTTCAAAAACTACACTAGAATTCAATGATATTTTTTTAAAAAAGTATCCCAATATGTTCCAACAATATCATATTATTTAAAGTTTTTTTGGATTTTTTGTTATTTATCAATTTAAATTTGAATTTGAATGAAACCCATCGAAATTTCTAGCGGGGATCTACTACCGAGCCACATCAAAACCTCGGTTTTTCAAAAAACCGATCGGTTTTCGTTGGCTTTGTGAACCCTATCACCACTTGCCTCTGAACTCTGGAGACAAGAATAAACAGAGGAAGAGCGAAACACGCAATTGGGAAAATGCCAGATTTATTGGATAACGAGGGCTGTCACCATTTGTTTGTGCTCTGTCCATACTCGACCAGAGCGTGGCGTTCCCTTTCAGCTGACACAAGAGTTGGCCGTGGAGCTGGGAAGCTGGTGGTTGCAGGCTAGGCTGAATTTTCGGAATAACTACAGGAAGCTTTTTGACACTTTGGTGCTGCTTGTGTTGGATGATTTGGAAATAACAGAATGCGCGTGTGTTCAATCAGCGAACTCGCGCGGCTGGACGGCTCTTTGGGGAAATTAAAGAAACCGATGTCTGGAAGGAAGCAGCCTTTTTCTTTAGGGGTGGGTTTGATCATTTGTTGATCCCACTCCAACCTCGACAACTTCTTGTCGATGTAATCTAATTGTAATCTGTACCCCTTCTAATCTCAATGACAGCTGGTACAAAAGGACAGTAATCTGAAATTTGGTCGGCCTTCTCAACCCGGCAAAAAGGATTCACAGTATGTGCAAAAACAGCTGAAAATCAATCATCTTCAGAGAACAGTACGAAGGAACCACAGGACAGGTAAAACTTCAGCTCATGGTCATGACCATTATTGCATCCAGTTGGTACAATAAACAAGACTGGTAAGTACAACAGGTCAACGGCAGCCTATAAATTCAACCCAACGGCCATAATGCAGTCAAATGGCACTACAACAAAACGAATTTGGAACAGGTTAACTTAAGGAAAAAAAGGGAAACAGGTCCAGATAAGCAGGGGCCCGAAACTAACCTGCCTGTCAACTCCAGGGTCAACTACACTAACACTTTCGGCAGGCTGTACCTAGCTCAGCAGAACTTCCAGTGATTGTTGCAGTTCACGCAGGTCACGAACGTTGTCATCGGCTCATCGGCGCTCCGAGTCTGCAGCTGGTAGTAGGTAGTCTTGCGCTGGCCGCACCTGCCACACTTGAACTGATCGGTCGTCGCCTTTGGTGCTCCCACACGCTCACATTCGAACAGAGCCTTCTCCTCGATCTTCTTGTTCTCAAGCTTCCTGGTGTCGCTAGCCATTTCTGCAGGGGTTAGGTCAGCAATTCTCTCAGGCCCCACTTGCCCAAGAAGAACCCTTCTCCGGAAGTCTGTGTTGTTATCATCCTTCAGATTGAACATCAATGATCTGTATCTTTGCTTATTAGGTCCATTGAAACTCCCCAGCTTCTGAAACAAGGCACACTCCACTGTCACAGCAACCCTGAAAGGGTCACATGCTTCTACTTCGTCTATGATGTTCCTCATTTCCTCCCTGTCATCCTTTCTAGTCTCTTCATAAACTCTGGAGAAGGCATCACCAAGTATCCCCCGAAACCTATCACGAGTAGCATCCCCACATTTAACAATGGATGCCAGTCTTGGAGGCCCACTTTGGACAGTCTTAACAGAACATACTTCATGAACTTCCTTTTGTACTTTCTCAACCTTGACAGATTGGGTTCTCAGCTCAGCATTAGAAAACTTCTCAACCTTTCCACCTTTATGGTTCATAACACTGATATCCATATTATTATTATTGACAGTAGCCCTTGGTGATGCCTTTTCAACTTTCATAGGCTCCACCATCTCAACCTTTGCCATAGTAGAACTTGATTTTCCATTCTGCGGGGTCCCATTTTTCTTGTCTTCTTCAATGACAACCTTTTTCCAGTATCCTAATAAGTCTGAAGCTGTTGCTTTTATGCTTGCGTGAGGATGCTTGGTGAGATAGCGGATACGTTTGCCCACCTATCAGAACAAAAGATAAAATTGGAGTTAATACAGAAGAGTCAGTCTCCTAAAGGAAGAGTTGCAAACAATGGAACGAAATAAATAAGCTTACAAAAGGAAATAAGTTCCTAGACACTCAGTTTGAGGACAATATGGAAAGGAAGTGAAAGAAACAGCTCAGTATTAAGAGTTGGGATTAAAAATTCAATTCGCTTTTGAAAATTGTAAAAACATTAAGTTACTGAAGGTATTTCACTTCATGAAAAAGGGGTAATCCATCAGTATGTCTTAAGGAAAGATATTACATACACTGACAAACAAGAATATTGTGTAAGAGATATTACATAAAAGAGAGTTGTATTACCCAAACAAAAAACATCACGTGCATATGTTACAATCTTTTAGCTGTCCGCATTAATATTCCTCTAGGAAGTAATAGTGGTGTTATCATGAAGAAAAAATGCCATTCCATTATGAAAGGAAAACATTTGAATGCTAGCCATGCTGAACTAAACAGGAAGCAAAATAGGTGGTACGTATATTACACAACTGAACAGGGCTATAATCAATGCAATATCAGCTAAACACTGGGTGCCTGCTAAAAAATGGTAGGCGAGATTATATGTGTGAGCAAGCAGGAATGCAGGGTAGTCAACAGGTAGCACTCAGCAACTGCTGTCATGATGCCATCTACCGTTAGAGAGAAACGAACAGGGCATTAAACTTTTGTTTACTGGTGATGAAGCTATGAAAATAATCCTAAAGATAGGCCCGTTCGTTTCGGCTGATTAGTCACACGCGAAACGAGGTGGATTTAGAGCATCATTAACTCAGTTTTTAATATTGGACAGTTGAAAAGTGGATTTATTTATTTTTTAAAGAAACTTCTATATAAAAAGTTGTTTCAAAAATTGCACCATTTAGCGGCTTGGGAAACATGCTCACGATAATCTAGGGGAGTAACCAGCCCAAACTTCACAAAAGAACGGGCCCAATATGTCAGCAAGCAGGAATGCAGGATAGTCAAGTAAATGCTCAGCAACTGCTGTCATCTACTGTTAGAGCAACATAGATTCAAATTTCATAAAGTTTTGTTTGCCAGTGATGAAGAGACAGAAAGAATCCTAAAATCGCTCTCATCTTAAAGCTGACAACAAGAAAGTTAATTTTCACAAAATCAGGACACAATCCAGATTTTTTTCTACGAACTGTCCAATGGTATCTTTTCACCTCCAATATTTTTTTTTACTTTTTAACAGAAAAAAGAGAGTGAGACACTTCTTATATCCCCTCCCCCCTTCTAAAAACAGTATTTGCATTGCAAGGTACATCTTCACGTGCAGGGCGGACACAGAAATGGGCCAAGGCCCAGGTCACCCCATTGTAATTTGGGCAGTGCTCTAAGAAAAGGTCTACTAGGGTGCATACAAGGAGCAGGTGCCCCAACCTTGTACCATTTAACTCCCATAAGCACCCGATTATACTGCATAAGCGTCCAATTATGCCACATATAATCATAAGCGCTACAAGGTGGGCTGACTGCACGAAACCACATACCACTTCAAAACCTTGAATTTGAGCCAAGCTTATGCTAAGATAGTGAAAAATTGAAGCACAATGGGACTTTTGTCCACATGTTGCCTAGGGGTCCGAACCTGTTCACGTGTCACACTACTGCACAATTCTCCCGCGCAAAACTAGTTCCCTCGCAAACAGCTTGAATGAACAACAAAGTTTCATTGTGCAAAAACACCATACTTCAATTTTCTCCTAAGCAGGAGAAAACATAACATAGGTGATTTCCCAAATAATAGGCCCACAAGTAGCAACCCATACCAGATGGGCACCACCTCAGGCAAAATCAGCGCCAATGCATAATTGCCTCTGCCCAGCATAGCAGTATAGCAATGCTTCAACATTAAGGAAATTCCAATGATTGCATTGTTGCAATCCCTTATCCAAATCTAACCCAACCAAGACCCCTAAATGAAGGGTCCGTACAATCAGCACGGTTACCAAATCAATCAATCTGAATATTCCTTAGACTTGCAGCAGGGCAAACAAGCATCCTAATGTTCAAAATCTCCAACCTTTTCACATCTAAGAAGCCCGGCCGCATATATCGTAAAACTATTACGCAAAAATTCTAAGGCCGTATGCAATTGAATCTGAAGCCACAAAACAACCCTAAAATCGTGTTCCAAGAATCCACATTCCGCCTCCTCAGCAGCACCCCGCGCCGAGATTTCCTAAACTGCCTATAATTCCTAATCTCTTACGCCCGGGGCGGAACAAAACAACGGCGTGTCATCAGAGGGGGCAGCGGCTCACCTGCGTGGAGACGAGAGCGGCGGTAGTAACGCGTGCTCCCCGCAGCCTCCGCAGCGCGTCGACGCACCGGGCGGCCTCCGGCGACTCCCCCTCTCCACCGACCACCACCTCCCCCACCGCGTCCGCCGCCTTCCTCGCCGCCTCGAACGCCTCCAGGAGCTCCCTCTCCATCGTCCCCGCAGCCCCCATCAACCCTACCCTTAGGAGGAAGGATTTTCCCCGACCCCTCTCTCTCTCTCTCTCCCCTCTACGGCGGTGGCGCGTGTCGCTCCAATGGCGGTGGGGGTGGCAGCGCGAGGAGGAAGAGAGGAAGAGAGTGGAGGGGACGGGCGAGGCGGCTATTTATAGGAGGAGGTTTGGTGAATCCGAGCCGCACACGGGGCGGATAAGGCGGATCCGACGGCTGAGATCGTGCCGGGCGTTTTGGGAAGGATCTTTGGACTGTTATCCAGGTGGAGTGGGCCCGGGCCCCCTGTTTCCAGAATTCTCTCTTTCATTAAAAAAGAAAAAGATTTTTCTCTTTTTTTCTTTTCTTTATGGTATTTTCTTGGTCACACTTCTCTTTTTTTGGCTTTTTCTTTGGCTGCTTTGCCATGTGTCACTGGGGTTTTTTTTCTTCTCATGCGTGCAGCATGGTTGTGTCTCACTGTTTATTAGTTACTTGTTGTCTAGAACTACTTCATTTTAAAATATAAATATTTTTAGCTATGCATTTAGATATATGATGTCTAGATACATAAGGTAGATATGCTTATAATTTGAAATGGCTGGAGTAGCTTGTTTCAGTAAAGTTGCAGGGTATTTTATGACAAAAGTGGAAAATTGAGGTATGACTTTTGTTAAGTTGCGTATGTAAGGAACATAAATAAAATTTCAAGAGAAAGTTTTTTATATTTGCGGTTTTCACTCTGTCACACCCTCATTTTTTTTCAGGGATTAAAAATTATTAAATAAATTATTTCTAGAATTTATATTAAAGTGTAATACATTTAACAAGTGAATTAAATAAGGGAAATAAATTTTTTCTTACTATAGTATGGCTTGGAGTATTTTTAATAAATTTTCCATGTTAAATAACACTCTCGGGTGGCTGCTGATCCAGATCTAATCTCGACTTTATCCATCCAATCTCACATATCCAATCTCAACCGTTCAATCCTGTGAACCGTTTTTTTTTTAACTCGGTCTATCGTGAACTGGCCCCCTCCTCTCTATGACAGGTAGGTCCCACCTGTCATTGACTCAGCCCCTGTCACACCCGGAATTTTCATTCAAAATTCAAGTGTTTTATTGCGTGAAAATCCTCATTCAGAAATCAACCGAGGCACACATGACAAAGTTGATAACAAAGTAATTGCTTACATAACGAAGTATATTTATTACAGAGACGAATGACACCTCTCAAAATAATTAAATCTAAGCAGCAGAACAAACTACGAACAACCTGACGAAATCCCACTCCACGCACTTGCCCAGGCTCCCGCTCAGTCCTTCAAGAAGTCCTCCTCGCTATAATACTCCTTTGATGATTATTGTTGATTGCAAGGTGAGTACATGAAAAACTCCGCAAGGTACATAGCAAATATGCAAGTGCACAGATATACAAAGGATGGCATAATATGGCTCAATTTACATAAACAGTATTTAATAAAGCATTTAAGAGAGAGTAATAAAACATTAATCATTAAACATTATTAATCAACACTATACCGCTCACCAAAATGGTATAGGCCCAACCACTCCAACCTGGAGCTAACCAAATTCCACCATTCATTATTCAATTAAGGTAGTGTGGGACTAATCATAGAAAACATTGCTAAGCCCACCCATTAACCACGGGCACGACTATTCGAATAGTTTTACTTTGGCCAGAGATGTACCAATTTACTCATAAGACATAACTCCACAACACATCACTGTGCGCCTTAATACCACCATGGTATTTCAGAAAGGAATTGTAACAGGATTATCCATGTAACTCGCACAATAGGAGAGCCTTCTGCCAAGCCTCCGGTCTCTGGTAGGGGTGATCAAGTGCCTTCCCGCGAGACGGCTCATGCCCAAACTCATGGACTTATTGACAACTGCCATGTGTGGACTTATATCAGCCACAAACCAAGCTCTGGTGCCTCCTATTGAACTCGACACACTTCAAATCCTGCTATTACCTATTCTAACTTGTGGTTAGCACGAGTGTTGCTTTGCAATAAGTAGTCCGTGAACCGGTCCTTAAGCGTCATGAGCACCGCTAACAACATTCATAACCCTGGTGCTCACAACCCACCATTTAATCATATTTTAGTAGACCATTAAGTCACATTCACACGACCACCGTCGTGAACTGAGTTATCATTTCATGTGAACTAAATACTGTAATTAGAGTTAAAATTATAGCCCATAAGTTATTCTACAGTTTTCTAGACATGGCTAAGCAAGATCCTAGAATTATTCTAGCTAACCAATAAATAAAGCTAGCTAGTCACATTTGTCCCATAGGTACAATGACAGGTAAATAAATCAACAAGGCCATAATCAAGGATAAAGATTTCCCTCCCAAATGACATTATAAAAATAAATGCATAGTTGAAGGAAAAGATAGCTTAAAACATAGATACAATATGCTCAAAGGTATTGAGGAATCTGTGTGACTTGCCTTGCTGGTCTGCATACGCTTCCGAACTCTCCTCGAGAAATCCCGACTCTTTCAGAACGTCGGCAGCTAAAGGCATTTAATAAAAACGAGCAAAACAGTACATAAGCACACATCAATAGTACAATATTATATTTTTAATGGGTAGATCTCGATTTTTAATGAATTTTGCAAATTGAATCACCCCAAACGGAATTCGAATGAATTAGTTATGAATTTTAGAAGTTTAAATCATTTTAAAGCCTAATTAAAAGAATTAAACCAATTTATGACGTTATTTTAGATTTATTTTAATTTGAAAAAAAGGATTTATGGCGTCAGCGCTGAGTCAAAGGGCGGCTGACACCTGGGCCCCACCGGTCAATGAGAAAAAAGGCTCGGGTCTACGGTAGACCAAGTCTACCGAGGTCCACAGAGATTTCAACGGCTTAGATTAAAAGGGACTTGATCGGACGGCTCGGATTGATTAGAGGTTTTGAGAGGGATTGAAGGGCCGAGATCCAATCCTACCTAGATCCAACGGTTAGGATCTAACCCTAAGATCTAATGGCCGAGATCTAACAAGGATGGATTGAACGGCTAGGATTAAACCTGCCCGAATTGGTCTCGCGGCTGACACGGCGCTGCGCTAGCTCCTATGCGGCGTCCATGTAAGCAGCCATGTCGGCAATGGCAACGGCGGCGAAGGCAGCGGCTCGGGGACCAATGGTCGATGGCGATCAGCGGTGTGCGGCAGGGACAGAAATGAGTAGAGGGGATCCCGGGGGTTCTCACCATGGGTGGAACGATGATGATCGGCGACGAGAGAGACCGACGGCGAGGTTTTGGCGGCGAAGCTTCATCGGTCCTGGGCGGAGTCGGGGTTCCGGCGGTCTCCGGTGGCTGGGAGACGGCTGCCTAGCTCCTCACGCGGGCGGTGCTAACAGAAGCGGCGGCAAGTGCTAGCGATGACTAGGGTGACGGTGGCCCTAAGCTGGAGCTTGGCAGCGATGGCGGAGCAGAGATCTCTCGGGGCTAGGGCACCTGCTAGGGTTGAGGCGGAAAGAGAGAGAGGGGCGCTGGGAGGTGCTATTTATAGCGGCGGGGAGGAGAAATCAGCTCGGATATGGCAGCGGCGGCGGATTAGGTTAACTCTCCGAGTCCCGAACCTTCACAAGTCTGTGTCGACGTCGATTCCTTCGATCTCGCGCCGCAATTCTTGGGGGAAAAGAGAGAGGAGGTCTTGGGGATCAAAACCTCTCAACCAATTGGATCAAAACTCGACCAGATTGAGCAGATTGGAGCGGATTTCACAGCGGCAGCATTGGGCTGCACAGGTGTCCTCCAACCGGAGGTCCGGTCGGAGATGAATCCGACACGTGGGGTCCACCTGTTGGCGAGCACGGGGAGGCATGGATGCAAGCAGGCCGTGGGCCGCACAGCGCGCGCGGGAGAGGGAGGGGAGAACAGTGTTGGGCCGGATTCGGCCCCAGCAGAGGAAAGGGTTTTTATTTAGTTTTTTTTATTTAAATGCTGTTAAGGTTGTTTAACTCACCAAAAATACTTTCCTTGCTCAAATAAATCCCAGAAAATTCCAGGAGATAGATAATTAAGCAAAGTATTTTCTAAAATTATTTCCAAGCCAACTTTTGTTGAGATTTTTCTCTGTGCTTATTATTTACACTCCTTGAGACTTTTAATTATATTTCTAGAATTCCTTTTCACTCACAATTATTTAAATTAAGTAATTTCAGGGTGTTACAGCCCCTCTCTATCCCTGCCTAATGTCATATTCTTCCTTTTCCAATATAAAAATAAATATTAATGCCTCAATAATTCTGTTTAATCATCTTAAATAGGCTTTAATTGAATTAAATCTTCTAAAATTCATAATTAATTCATATGAACTCGGAATGAGGTCATTCAAGTCTCAATTTTTATCTAAAATCAATATATACATGTTTGTTTATATTTTATGTACTGTTTATTTGGAGTTTATTAGTGTTTTCCTTGTTTTTTGTGTAAGGTGTAGTTTTCTGTTGTTTCAGAGGATCGCGAGTTCGAGGAAAGATGTCACGCCTGGAATTTTCATCCAAAATTCTAGCACACTTATGTGTTTTCAATTCCCATCCAGGAATTAGCCAAGGTACACAATTGACATAATTGATAAACAAAGTACACAACCTTATATAATTAATAACGAGACATAATTGATAAACAGAGTAGACAACCTTATATAATTAATAACGAGTGTAATTATTACAGAGGTGGATAGAACCTCTCAAACTGAAATAAAGTCTATAGCAGCGGAAAATAATAAACGTCTAGCATAGGCGGCTCCACTCCACAAGCATCTTGACCAAGTGCCAGCTTAGTCCTCCATATCGCCTTCATCGCTGTAGAACTCTTCTTTTAATGGTGTTGATTATAGCAAAGTGAGTATATGGAATACTCTGCAAGCCACGCAGCAAAATACAAGTATGCACTGGATATAACAAAGGTAGGCATAATAGGGCTATTTTGCATAAACATCATTTAAATAAACATTTAAGAAATCATAAAACATTTAAGTAATTAAGCAATATTGAAAGCTCGTCGATGTCGCCTAGAGAGGAGGTAAATAGGCGTTCCTGAAAATTCTTAAAAAGCGACGGTAAAATTCTGGTAGGAACCTCTAACCCTAGGGGTAGGAAGCTCCGACCGGCTCTCTCAGGCTTACCAAGAGGGCTGGTCGGAAGCTCTGACCTAGAACACCGGAGGTTTTGACCGGATAAAAAAAGTTGACTCTAATTTCACTACAAGAGATTTGATCTTTTATGACAAAAAAATTATGACGTTTGAGAAAAACATCATTGAATATATGCAGTGCGTGATGAAATTTTTGGTTGCATCATAGAAATGACGGGGGCCCTGAACTTGCCTATACATTGTGACGATACAGAAATATTCATCATAAAAACTCGAAGGACTGTCATCATTGAATATAACATGGATGAGTAGTGATGAAATATTGACATTATGACATTTCTTATTCATCACAAAATGTTATGAGACATATGATGATTATTCTTTCGTCATAGTAATGTCTCACTAGGGAATATTCTCTATATGTAACGACGGATTGTATTTTCGTCATCAATTTTTATAGGTTACATGTGATCCTATCCCTGACCTGAGCCCGAGCCTACTCATTTCTCATCCACTCGCTGTTCATATTTTGCAAGTGAGAGTTACTCCAGTGAAGCAAGACATTGGCTTAGATCTGCTCAATTCTTAAGGAGAGATGTGAAGGTTAGGTATTAGATTTGTAGGAAATTTGGCCCCTTCTCCTCAATTTGTCCGATGGGTATAGCCTAATTAACATCACAAGATTTGCCTTCTATGCATAAAGGTTAGTTTTCTTAGCATGAGTATTTCTTGATTTCCTATTTTCTATGAGATGAAGTTGTGTTGTTTAATTGGTTTTGTTGGATTTCCCCACTTGAAATTTTTTTGTAAGAAGTAAAAAAAAAGCCTTCCAAAATGCAATTTATTTGGATGCATGGAAGATGCTCGATGAAATGTGTGAATGAGACAGTTTGCTTTTCTAATCATAAATAAGGGGATAAAATGCCATATTTGTATAAATGTTATGAGATCAAATTTATTAGAGTTTTTACCATGAATTAGTATAATGTTATTTGACGGCTTGTATACATGGAACATACTAACTAAGCTTTTTCCAACAAAAAAATGATTAGAAGTACAACTTTTGCTAGTAGTTGCATTAACATTGCATTGTATATTTGTATGCCACTATTAATTTATAAAAAAGTATCTAACTTACATTTTATGACCAAATGGATAGAACCTGGATGAATCAAAGACCATTTACCCCCGCCTATATTAATGGTGTGAAGAACTTCATGAATTTTGTTCGAGCGCGTTTTGATGAAAATGATGAAATACTCTGTCCATGTTGTGAATGTCTCAATCAAAAGCTTAAACCTCAAGCAGAAGTGGAAGACCATATATATATTTATGGCATGTTAAGTACTTACACTAGGTGGGTTCATCATGGAGAATCACTTATTCTTGAAGATGTGGAAAATAATGAGATTGAGAGCCAAGCACCTGATTACATGGAAAATGTACCTCATGATGAGTTTGGAGCAGACGAGGATGACGAAGAAGAAGATGGAATCCCATAGCTACTAGGAGACTTACACACCACAAGGTCTCAAGATAGAGGTAAACCAATGTTTACAAATATCTTAGAGGATGCCAAAACTGAACTTTATCCAGGATGTGCCAGCTTTTCCAGATTTTCTTTTCTCATTAAGTTGCTTCATATCAAGTCCTACTACAGGATTACCAACTATGCTTTTGATGCACTACTTCAGTTGCTTTCCATGGCATTCCCAGCTGGTAATACACTACCAAAATCTTACTATGAGACAAAAAATTTCCTCCGTGAGTTAGGGCTGGGGTATGAATCAATTCATGTGTGCACAAACAATTGTGTCCTTTTTCGGAAAGAGTATGCCAAACATGATCACTGCATAGTTTGTAAAGAATCAAGGTGGAAGGACTCAAATGGAAAAAAAAGAATTCCTCGAAAGGTATTGCGTTATTTTTCCGTTAAGCCAAGATTACAATGATTATTCATGTCAAAAGAAAGAGTAGAGAACACTCGATGGCATAAGGTGAAGCGGCAGCACATTGAGAATGAAATGTGGCACCCTGCTGATGGTGAGGCATGGAAGGATTTTGGTAGAGAGTATGAATGGCTTGCACAAGATGCGAGAAATCTGAGACTAGGCCTTGCTACAGATGGTTTTAATCCTTTTGGCAATATGAGCAACTCATATAGCATGTGGCCTGTATTTATTGTGCCGTATAACTTTCCACCATGGACATGCATGGATCAATCTAACTTTATAATGACCTTACTTATCCCAGGCCCAAAAGCTCCAGGAAAGGATTTTGATTTATTTATGCAACCGTTCATAGAGGATATGCTTGATTTATGGGATGGTGTCCGTACCTATGACGCATTTAGTGAAAGTATGTTTGATCTGCATGCTGCAATTATATCATGTACTCATGATTACCCAGCATTAGGCATTGTATCAGAGCGTAGCACAAAAGGATATTATGCGTGTGTGCATTGTGATGAAGATCCTTGTTCGCAGAGACTAAGGCACAAAATTGGCTATTTTGGCCACCGTCGTTTCCTTCCAACGGATCATCCTTGGCGAAGAAGCAAAGCATTTAATGGTCAACATGAAAATCGGGAAAAACCAAGAGAATTTTCAACAGAAGAACTACTGCAAAAATTGGAGGAGGTTAAAGATTTTAAACCAGGAAAACACACTATCAACAGGAAGAGAAAACACACAGAGAAGGATCAGCCAAGATGGAACCGGAAGGTTAGCCTTTTTGACTTGCCATATTGGTCACATTTGAAGTTGAGGCATAATCTAGATGTAATGCATATTGAGAAGAATATATGTGATAATCTTTTAGGTACACTTCTTGATATTGAAGGAAAGACAAAGGACACTATTAGTGCTAGGATTGATTTACAAGATCTTGGCATTAGAAATGAACTACACTTAAAGCAAGATGGAAATTCATATATTATGCCACCAGCATGCTATACCATGACAAAGGAACAAAAGATTTCATTTTTAGAATTTTTAAGGGATGTAAAATTTCCGGATGGATATGCTTCAAACTTGTCAAGGTGTATTAATATTGAGCAACGCAAGGTGCTAGGATTGAAAACACATGATTGCCATATCCTTTTGCAAAGAATTCTTCCAGTTGGTTTGCGAGGATTGATACATAAGGATATCTATGAAGCAATTGCTGAGCTGGGAAACTTTTTTAGGCAATTGTGTTGTAAAACTCTCAAGGTTGACAATTTACAGCAGCTTAGAGCAGAAATTCCAATAATTCTTTGCAAACTTGAAAAGATTTTTCCACCTGCTTTTTTTGATGTGATGGTACACTTGGCTATACATTTACCTGACGAGGCACTTCTTAGAGGTCCAGTACAATATGGGTGGATGTTTCCTGTTGAAAGGCGACTGCGTACATTGAAATGTTTTGTGCGAAACATGGCAAGGCCCGAAGGATCAATTGCAGAGGCATACATAGTTGACGAGTGTTTGACATTTTGCTCAAGATATTTCAGTGACACTAAAACTAGATTTAACCAGCAGGGAAGGAATCAAAATATAATAGAAAAACATGCATCGCAAGATGGTCTCTCAGTTTTTATGCATGGTACTAATTTACTTGGAGCCTTAAAGATTGCATATTTCGATACTGAATATGAGAAGATGATATGGTATGTTCTAAATAATTGTCCTGAAGTTGATCACTACAAAGGTATCCACTCATTGGTGACTTGGTTAACTTTGACTATAATTTTTTTTTAGTTCCAATATGAGTTTTATTTTGCAGGCAATTTAGGGAAGAATTAGAATGTGAAAGTCAACAAGATGTTGATCAAAGACTTGAAAATAGATTTGCAAAATGGTTCAAGAAACACGTAATGAATTTCTCTTTCATACAATATCATTTATTATATTTGTCTGGACAGGTTCTTCCATATAATAGATTCATCCTATTTTTTCTTTACAGATTGCAAGGTTACGTGGTGCAGGAGCAACAGAAGTAAGTGATGATTTGTATGCACTATCATGTGGTCCAGAAAAGCGAGTCAGTGTTTTCTCATCATGTATTGTTAATGGTATTCGATATCACACTGCTGCACGTGAGAAATTTCGAAAGACACAAAATAGTGGCATCATGACTGAAGGCACACATAAGGATGATCTTACAGAGTTTTATGGCATCCTAAAAGAAGTACTTGCTCTTCAGTACGCGTCGAATAAACAATTTAGTCGATCCGTTGTTTTATTTAGATGCGACTGGTTTAATTTAGAGGGCAGGAAAACACATATAAGAGATGATGGGTACTTTACAAGCATCAATATTGCAGGCTTTTGGTACAAAAATGATCCTTTTATTTTGGCTACTCAAGCCACACAAGTATTTTACGTGAATGACACAAAGTTCGGTAAAAATTGGCGAGTGGCACAAAAGTTTTATCATAGGCATGTATATGATGTTCCTGAAACTGATGCATCTAATGGCCAAGAAATTGATGAATTTCGAAGCGATGATATTGCATATCAAGAAGAAAATTCTGATAGCCCTGCTTTTGTTGCACAAGATATTGATCCCCTGATGGAAACTCTGAACCGTGAGAATGAAGAAAGCAACAATATTGATGCTATGTTAGTTAACAATGTCAAAAAAAACACGGCCTGCCCATCTGACAGTGAAAGTGAGGATGAGGATGATACTTTAATGCAGTATTTAAGTGACAATGAACATATGAGAAGTCCTAGTAGCGAAAGCGAGGATGATTGGTATGTCACTCTGCATCTATTTCTTATATATATATATATATATATATATATATATATATATATATATATATATATATATATAAACATAGCTAGAGAGTATATTGTTGTTTGCATAGTATAACAGATTTATTATATGTTGCTTTCAGATCAACATACAACATTGGAAAGGGAACAGCGATGGAGAATTGTAGCATGAATATTCTTTTAGACCCATTGCAAGAAGTGAACTTTCAGAACTGTATGCATAGGCAATTGCTGGTTAATTTGTTTTCAATTCGTACTAACATTTTATTTAACATATGTTTTGTTTATTTTATGAGATGATGAAATGTCGTCAAATGACAATTCCTGTTAACATTTTGTTTGACCTATCTTTTATATGAGATGATGAAGTGTGGTGCAACAAAATTATAACGCTCGACTGTATAATGGCGGTCCAATTTCTATGATGATAACACATTTTTTTGTCACAGATATACATTTTTCCAATGACAAAGTAGCCATAATTCACCATACAATTTTTAATATTTACGACAAAATTTTTATATTTCGTCACAATTATCGAACTCACCGTTCCGAGGAAGCCTAAGATTTTGAGAAAATCCCTTATTAAAGTATATGATGTCCGTAAATAAAAAAACTTTTTCTTAATTTCATCGAACCATTCAAGAGTAATTTGTGGTCAAAGTTCAATTAGTAAAATTAAAATTCTCAGCTATTTATGTCTTGCGTGTTTGATCTATGACTTAAAAAACAAAATTTCGTTCACATGTAAATTTTCCTCTGTCCACTAAAACAATCTCAGGTGGCTGAAAAAAGTTCCCTCCAAATCGTAAGGTGCGCGGGCAGAACTTCCCACCAAAATTTTGGCACTGCTCAGTGGCCTAGTGAAATGTCACATTTATAGTAGGAGATTCCTCTGTTGCTACTGCCTCATGGAGGTTATTTCTGTCATTTCTTGTCATATAGCTTCTAGTACCATCTTATTCTCTGAGCATTCCAGGTCCTTCACTCATTGTCTCACTTAGTTCTTCCCCCCTCTCATCAAAGTCATCTCTACCAAAATCATGGCTCTCCCACTAAATCGGCAGCAGCAATGACACCATTCATCTCAAAATTAGCTATTGCTCCTCACCTGCAAGACTCTCCCCAAATCTGCATCACCACCACCCAAAGAAAAATCGCAGGTTAGAGCTCTCAAGGACAAGGCACAACACGAGAAACCTAGGACACCAAGCCAATTGGAGTTCAACTATTGATTGAAATTTCGGCCTCAAATTGGTTCTTTCTCGCCATCCAAGAGCACCTACAGGTAAGCCTTTCACCCTAATTTTCTTTTTTGTCCAAGATGAGGGATGCATACATGCGTAGTTCATGATGCTATGAGATTCTTCCTCCAATTGTCCTTATATTTCAAGCTAAGAAACATAGAATTAATGTCTTCATGCTACTAATTCTAATTAACTAACAATATCCTGATTGATTCATTTAAGCAATGCCACTTACCCAAATTGAGAAGGAAAGGAATGAGAATATTAAGAGGAACCGAGCAAGGATGGAGTCACTTGGCTTGGTTACAAAAAGCAAAACTCTTTTTACTGTGTTAAGGAACTATTGGCATAATGACTACAAAGTAGTGCCAAGAAAGAAAAGTAGTCATGAAGAATCTGGATCTGATTATGATCCTGCTGATGACAAGAGTAGCCAAACAGAAGAAAGTGATGAGGAGGATGAAATCCTGAAGAAGGGGCATATACCACCTAGGTCCCAGGTTAAGGTGCTTACACTTGTAAACTATCTAGGGGTAATGGGTGTTAGACTGTCATCCAAAGAATATAATGTTTTGCAATCCTACTACTTTACACTGAATTGGACGTATTTTTCCTTTTGCTTAGTTCTTTTCTTGATCGACAGTAATATGAGGACTCCTACATTTGGTATGCAGGCCTCCAGTACTTCTCAAATGGCTCCTGGGTCAAAACCAAAAAGGACTGCAGGAACCTCTTCACAAGTTGATCCATGTGCTCGACATACAAGGTCAAGATCTGCCCCATCAGTCAATGCAAGTGCTACTGAAGAAAGGAGTCGGGCAAGAATAATAGAAGAGACCTCACCATGTTCTAAGCATGCTCCAAGTCCTGCTCCTATGCCAAGTCCTACAATTAGCACATTCTTAGCTAGACCAAGCTCTCGGACAAGCAATGATGTAAATATGGGCACTTTAATCGTGCAGACTACTGATGTAGCTAGTGACACTGCTAGTCAGTTTCAAGTGGACAATGCATTGGAAGGTGTAGGTAAGGAATTATAGCACACTGCATTCTAGATCTCAATCATGCAAACATAGTTCAAAATTCTAATACATTGGATATATTATTGTCCATAGATGCACCTCGAAGCCCCAAGAAGCGACACCAGATGACTATTGGGAAAGGACTTTCCAAGTTAAACAAAACATATGGTGCTAAAATGCACATATCTTTTGTTGAGGGGAAAAAACGACCAGAACAACCATTGCAAGCTGCAAAACTAGCATCACAGTCTGGTGTTGTGGTCCGAAATCATGTTATAATCAAACCACACTGGAAAGATTACAAGTTAGGAAGTAGCAGTGAAGATCATTTGAAAGAGTATATGGGTTATTTGGCTGTGAGTGAACTATCTTTAATATAATCTTATACTCCGGTTTCCTTCATTTGCATAGAGTACTTATAGAATATGGATTATTAAATATCTATGAACTGATAACACAAAAGTTAGCTTTGCATTGGTTATATTTACTTTCGTTTTTTTAAAAAAATGGATTAAAACCCAATCTCTACACAGCCAAGGTTATATTTACTTTCTATTGCTCTAAGATATAGAACATGATTTACTTTTCTTGGTATTTCAATTATATAGATCAACTTCAACATGGATATTGATGATAAAGCAACCAAAGATGTTTGTGTTGATCTGCTAAAGAATGGGGTACGACAACAGCGCTACAAACTTAAAAAGCGGTACTTCAATGGCATTCCAGAAAATGAAGTATTAAGAAGACCACCACCAGGAATGGATGCAACTGACTGGAAATTGCTTGTGCATAAATGGTCTGACCAGAAGCACAAGGTATGTGACAAAATGAAGTGTTAATGTGAATTTGTGCATTTGACAATATATTATATTTGTCCGGCCTTCTTACAGGAAACTTCTGAAAAAAACAAACAAAACCGGGCATGGGTCAGACTTCACCAGGCCACTGGTTCTCGGAGTTATATTGCCCAATGCTTTTCTATAGTAAGCATACATTTATATTAGTTTCTTTACTGCATTATAATTTCTACAATGTTGCATGCTTAAATTAATAGTGGCAAAATCTATCGTTTGATGTAGAAGGACAGCAACACTAGTGGTGAGGAACTAAATGCAATTGATTTTTTCAAGAGTTGTCATTACAACAAGAAAAAGGGATTCAGTGAGGCTGCACAGCAAGCGATTGTAAGTAACATATTGCAATATTATAAAAAATAAATTATATTTAGTTAGCAATGCCATATCTTTTCTCACAATAATATGGAACAAATATGCTATTGGTTTTGAAGTCATGTAGGAACAGAACAACAACCAATTTCCTTAAAACCATTTCTGCAGCTCTACAGCTTGTTATGCATTTTTCTTTGCTTTCTACCAAATTTTCAACATAGTAACCAGTAGCTTCTAAGTATTTGTGTAGTACTATCTTCCGTTCCCTTTTTTCTTGTGAAACTGTCATATGTATTTGTTAACTGTCACATCATAGGACACTATGGACTCAATGAGGGATCGCACTCTAGAAGAAGGTGAAGAGCCTAAATCTGATGTGAATATTGTGTCTGAAGTTCTCGCTGGATATAGTAAATCTAGCAAATTCTTGCAGAACATTGGTGTTCAATCTGCTAGTTCACAGAAATCTGCCAGGGCTACATCGTTTGCTTGCCTCCAACAGCTTCAGGAAACTCTCATATTGCAAGAAGAGAGTGCTAGAAGAAATGACAAAGAGATGCGTGCAACAGTTGAATCTCAGCAGGAAGAGATTGATGGTTTGAAAAAGCTCCTGCAAGAGTCAAATGAGGCAAGAAGGAAGAATGAGGAGGAGATGGAATCATTGAGGAAGAAGCAAGCAAAAACTGATGAAATACTAAAACGTATCTTGAGCACACAAGCTTTCTGATCAATCTTGTGTGCAGGGACAAAGGATTATAGCAGTTTGCTTTTGACATTAGCTAGGTTGATAGGCTAGGAAATGGAAGCATTTTTTTTTGCACCCATGTGGTGTTGGATGAGCCTCCGAGAATTCGAGAGCATTATATATTTTGCTTTTGTGAGAGTACTTAACTCACATTAGAAGTAGCAGTATCGTTAATTATGTGTGTTATGTAAGTACTATGAACTGATGTAATGAATCTGGTGATGATTATGCTAGATGAAGTTCTAATTTCAGTTCCCTCTATTTGTATGGATATATGGTATTATGTAGTATGCTTTATGGTGATATTATATATGTTGCATGTCAATTTCATTTGATCAAACTATTTACTCATCTGCATACCATTTCAGAGGTGATGAATGCAAATATCCTTATGACAAATAAAATATGTCATAAATATGTGGTGATCTATGAAGATCTAGTAATTCGTCATAGTATAAGCTCTCCCTCAACTCACGGACTAATTTATTTATGACGAACTCAATGAATATGTGACATTATTACGTGCTATGCATGACAAAACTTTTCGTCATAGAAAAGTACTACATTATGACGTTCCCATATTCGTCATTGAAGGAAAGAGATTCCATGACGCGTACAAATATTTCATCATAAAGTGTAATTTGTGATGGGGCTTCCATGACGAACCGTGTGACAAAAATATTATGTCATAGTGAGTATTATATGACGAATACTGCACATAATATGACATTTTACAACCATCATAGAACATTAGATTCCTTGTAGTGTAGCAAGCCACTTCAAAAGGAGATAAATTGACAGAAAACAACCCTAGTGCAAACAAGTATACAAAGGCAAGTTGCAGGCAGGTACAGAGATGAAATAACACAATAAATGGACAAGCAAGAGAGAGACACAAGGATTTTTTTTCCCCGAAGTTCAGATCACAAAGATCCTACGTCTCCGTTGAGGAGCTCTGGAGAGCCGGGTCTCGATGACCCCTTGCCGTCTACCAAGCGACCACGAAGATTAACTTGGTATCCACTCAAATTTACCTCTTTTCCTTGCAGAGGCGAGGTTCACCTTCACAAACTTTTCCGAGACAATCCACAACTTGAGGAAGCTCGTGGGCAATGCCTAACCATCTAGGAGGTCACGCTCCAAGAGTAACAAGCTCTAAACAGCTAATCTGCGTCCATCCTCAAGTGCACAGGATCCTTCTAGCCCTCTTTCAAGAAATTTCACTCAAAACCCTACTAGATCCTTACAAGAATCACAAAGGAAGCACTAGAACTAGTTGGGAGAGCTCAAAGAACCTTAAGGAGAAGCTAAGAGACAGTGAGAATAAAAGTGGAATGGCCAACCAACGGCTAGAATAATGTTTGGATTTTATAGGCACTGCATGCATCACTTAGGCCGTTACTCACAGATTTTGGAACCTCGGCCAACACTAGCCGCTGGTTGAAGAAGCTGGTCGGCTTAGCCTCTGCCCCAGGGATAAGAACCTCTGATCCTGACACCAAAACTCACCCAACCCAAGTATAAGTGTTGTGTCTATCACTCTCTCTAGTTGGATCTTAAGCACTTGAATGGTCTTGGAATACTATTTGCAACCCCTCTTGATAGTATGGCTTTCCTACGACTCAAAAAAAATTTCAAAAGAAATTGAAATAAACTCCAAGTCGCTTTGCCGCTTTGTGTCATGTTTTTGTGGGGATCTCCATGCATCACACCAAGCACCCTGGGACTAATCTTTGCATATTTCTAGATAAACTCATTAGTCCCTTGACCGTTTTGTCATTAATCCACCAAAACTCACTTAGGTGACTAGATGCACTTCAAATATAAATCAACACAGAACAACCTTCCCCAGCTGAACATGCCAATTCTCTATACCCGGAGATTAACCAAAACTATCTCTCCATACTCAAAGATTTTATGCTAACCACATTATTCCAAATTAACCATTTATGAGCACTATGGGACTAATCACATAAACATTGTTAGGCTCACCCATAACCAAAGGGTACGGTTATTTGAATAGTTTTACTCTGATCAGAGGTGTGCAAATTTACTCACAAGACACAAATCCGCACATGCTTCCATGCCCCGAAATACCACCATGGTACTGCAAAAGGGAAAATCGTAACATGACCCAAAGCATAACACCACCTAACATGGTTCACCCACCGAGATCCTAGTATTCCCATAACCAGAACAGACTCACTTAGTACCCCGGTGGACTTATCACCGTCACTTCACAGTCTGGTGTTTCACATCGAATCATGCTATACAACAAATCAAGCCATTGCCTATTCTAGCTTGTGGTTAGTACAGTAAATGCTTCACAACAGTAGCTCGTGAACTGGTCCTTAATTATCATGAGCACGGCCAGCAAAACAATGTGCTCACAACCCACCATTAGTCAAGTTTTAGTTAGAATATTAATTAATCAATCAGTACCAACAGTCGTGAGCTACAAATGATTGTCTAGAATGGAATGATAAGTGGAGTATATGTCATCCCACATAAAATGATACTAGTGTTTCTAAGCATGACTAAGCAAAACCTAATTAATCTAACCAAACTAATATATAAGATTATGACTAGTCAAATTATATCACAAAATTATCAAGATCAGGGTATTAATAGCAAAAGGGCCATAACAAAGGAATATAGGTTCACCATCCTGATGACATTAAAAAAATGCAATAATTGAATGAAAAAGAGAATTTAAACTATAGGATCAATGTGCTCAAGGGATTTTGGACACATGTGACTTGCCTTGCTGCTCTAGATTGCCACTCACGACCTCCTTAACATAAAACAGCTCCTCAGGAACATCGGTGGCTAAAGCAAATAAACAAAATGAGCAAAACAATAGATAAGAACACATGAAAAAGACTGGAAATATTTTTATTAGATAGATCTCAAATTTAGATGAATTTTGCAAGTTGAATCACCCCCAAACAGAGTTCATATGAATTAGTTATGATTTTTAGAAGTTTAAACCTGTTAAAACCATACAAAGAAATTATTAAAGCAATTATGACACAATAAGGAATTATTTTTAAAAAGAAAAGGAGTATTTATTACGTCAGCATAGATTGGTTCTCCGTGGACCGGGTGCACAGAGGCGGTCTACAAGATCCGACGGCCTAGATTTAATTGATCGAGATCAGACGACCGAGATCAATCCCGATCTGTATCTCCAAGATGGATGCCACCTAGCGCCTGGCTAGTGGCACCGTCAGATGGACAAGACGACGTGGCGCTAACTTGGCGTCCACGCGGGCTCAACAGCTGCGGCGGTGGCACGAGGACCTATGGTCGACAGTGAACGACAGCACCACGGCACAAGCTGAGGACAGCAACGAGAAGAGGAGATCAGGGTGAACCACCCGATGGCTTGCACGATGGCAGACAGCGACGGATGGCCACTGGTGGCGGCTCCGAGCGGCGGCGAGCTTCAGATTGACGGCGGCAACAGCATTTCCGCAATCTTCGACGGCAACAAGCGAGCAGCCGAGGTGCCCCAGATCCTGGTGAAGATGTTGATGGTGGTGGCGAACTCCGGTAGTGACAAAATCGACGACAGCAAGCGGCTGGAAGCTTGCGGGAGCGGTAGAGCTCTGATTCTTCAGCGGAACAGCAATGGAAGACCTCGGCGAGTTGCGATTAGGTTTTAGATCGAAAGAGGGGGTGACGGCGATGCTTATAAAGGGCACGGGAGGGAGAGACTGGGTCGGACACAGCTAGGGCATGGCGGCGGAAAACTAGGTTTCCCGCTTCAGCATGGGAGCTCGGTTTCCTGCCGTGTGACTTTGGGATTCCTTGGTTTCCAAGAAGGAAAAGGAAGAGGAAGAAATGAGGAGCAAAAGCGCTCAACCAATTTTGGAAATGGCTAAAGGAAATTGACGGGATTTAGCGGCGGAGCGATGAAGCAGTGGCGGCGACAGACTCCGTCTCAAGGTAGGGGACGGGTTTGACATCTGGGCCATACATGTCAGCGAACCCGAGAGGGAGGAGGCCATGTGAGCCGTCTTGGACCGGCTCAGGCGCGGTCGAGGGAGAGAGGGAAGGGTAGGGGTGAAAACGGGTCGGGTATTTCCCGCCCGCCCACCCGACCATTTTAATATGGGACATTTTCGGGTCAACAATTCGGGTATCCGGTTGCTTACGCGGATATCGGATTCGAATCCGGGTATTTTATGGCGGATACGGGATCGGGTCCGGGAGGACACTATCCGGCGGATACGGAGTATGCGGTGCATTATACGGATAATATCCGGTAAAGTATCCGGGTATAACCCGGATAGCATAGCCCAAAAAATGGCCCAAGGCCCAGCACGGTAGCAGTCCAGCAGCAGCAGGCCACCACCAAGACAGAACAGAACACCAGTCCACGCCGTCGTCGTGCCAACCCTAGTCGCCGTCGGCAGGCAGAGGCGCAGGAGACATGCTCGGAGCACCGCCGGCCGTTGCCTCGCTGCCGTCCACCGCGGCCGCTCGTTGCACAGCCGCCAGGCCCGTCGGCCGTCGGCCGTTGCCTCGCTGCCATCCACCGCGGCTGTCGCCTGTCGCCCCGTCCCAGGCCCGTCGGCGGTCGCCTCGTCGCACAGCCGCTAGGCCCATCGGCCATCGGCCATCGCCTCGCTGCCGTCCGCCGCGGCCGTCGCCTGTCGTCCCGCCCCAGGCCCGTCAGCCGTCGCCTCGTCGCACAGCCGCCAGGCCCGACGGCCGACGGCCTCGCTGCCGTCCGCCACGGTATTCCACTGTCCAGGAATTAATTACTGCTGTCATGGTCAGACGATGCTCTTTCATGTCAAGTGACTTACTGCTGGTAGAGTAATTAATTACTCTGCCGTCCGCCGTGGTAAGTCACTTGGTTGCTGACCATGACAGTCTGTCCTCACTCTGAATCTGAAGAGAATCGTCACTTCTCTAGTTTGTGACTTCTCTAGTTTGTGGATGACAAGCAAGATATCTACCTAATAGATGTGACTTCTCAAGTTTGTGAATTTTGATTAGTATTTACATTGTAATATTTTGTAGCGTTACAGTCATTCTAAATTTCTAATTAGTTAAAATGATTACAGTTATTATTATAACGAAATGGTCTAATTTATAGGCTCTAAAGAGTTAATTTTTCAGGCAATGGTTTGCTCATTTCACTTTTTATGTTTGGTTGTAGGATAAACATGGCTAGTGGTGATGCAAGCAATAGTGCTTGTGCTAGCAGAGGTGCATCTCCTGGTGGTACCACGGCTGCTGGTACTGGTCACTCGGCGTCGGCGCCAAAAAGATCAGCATCGAATGCATTGGTACCACATGAGGCAACCACAGTCACTGGAGGTGAAGGTACAGAACCTGTTGTTATTCCTGATGAAGATGATGGGGCATTCACAGGAGAAGTTGAACCTGCAGTAAAGAGGCAGAAGAAGTGTTCCTCAAAGGTTTGGGAATATTTCAGTAAGTACACTGACAATGTCAAGGATAAAGTTACTGGTGTGATAGAGAAGCAACTTAAAGCAAAATGCAAAAAATGTGGTAGAGTGTTTGGTGCAGAGACAGTAAATGGCACAAAGCACTTATGGAATCATTTGAACCGCATTCACTCATTGAAACAAGGTCAACAGGAACTTGAGTTGAAGGGTGAAGTTCAGACTTTCAGGTATGATCCGGAAGCAAGCTTGAAAAAGTTCTATATAGCTCTTATTATACATGAATATCCATTTGTATGGTTGAGTATGAGTTTTTTGTTGAATTCATCAAGTCTCTTCATCCTAGTTTTGCATTCAAGTCTCGCATTACCACTAGGAAAGAGATACTACAGTTGTTTGAAGCTAAAAAGAGAGTGTTGTATGATGAACTAAAATCAGTTTCTAATAGAATTTCTACAACTATGGATATGTGGACATCAAATCAGAATAAAGCTTATATGTGCATCACTGCTCATTGGATTGATGAAAATTGGTTGATGCAAAAGAGAATACTCAAGTTCATTCATATTGATGGAAAGCATACAAAAACCAGGTTAGCAAATGCATTTGTCAAGGGAGTAATGTCTATGAATATTGAGAAAAAGTTATTTTCTCTCACACTAGACAATGCTTCATCAAATGATAAATGTGCTAGGGAAGTTGTGACAGAGCTTAATAAGCTTTATAACATTAGTAAGGTCCCCCATTGATATGTGAAGGTGCTTTTTTTCATGTGAGATGTTTATGTCACATATTAAATCTTGTTGCTCAAGATGGATTGAAAATAATTGCATATATAGTCGAGAATATTAGGGCTACTATTGGTATTGTGAAGAATTCTACATTGCAATGGGAGGAATTTCAGAAATGTGCAATAGAATGTGACTTGGATAACAAATCTGGGCTTCCATTTGATGTGCCTATAAGGTGGAACTCCACATATGATATGTTGAAACAAGCTATTTACTACAGGAAGGCTTTTGAAAGGCTTTTGTTCTTAGATGAGGAAAGATATGAAAGGTATGCTCCAAGTGCTGATGAATGGGATATGGCTGAATCACTTTGCAAGTGTTTGGAGAAATTCAATGATGCCAATGTGTTGTTTTCTGGTTGTCTATATCCAACGGCAAACTTATTTTGGTGGAAGTTTTGTGAGATTAAGTTAGCACTTCGAGAATGGTGTGCAAGTGCTGATGTCTCTATTGCTTCTATGGCCACAGCCATGCAAACCAAATATGACAAGTATTGGGACAAGTCTAATCTAGCTCTTGCTGTGGCTTCCTTTCTTGATCCTAGATATAAGCAAAAGCTAGTGAAATATTTTCTAAACAAGATCTACCCTGAGAAGTGTGAAGATGAACTTAAGCGTGTCTTGGATGCTGTCAACAAATTGTTCCAGGCTTACAAGAGTTGTATTGCAACTAAAAGTTCGAATCCTACTACTACAGGACTAAGTGAAAATTCTCAGCCACATGGTAAAACTAATTTGGGTCTTGATGACATTGAGGAATTCTTGTATGATGATGCAGATAGGACTAAAGAAGTGGATATAAATGAATTGGAGGTCTACATGAAAGAGAAGCCAATTCGTTAGGTTGATCCAACAGGTGAAGGTGCACAATTTGACATACTATCATAGTGGAAGAGCAACCAAGTGAATTTTCCTATCTTGTCAACACTTGCTCCTGATGTAATGGCTGTTCAAGTCTCTACCGTTGCTTCAGAGTCGGCTTTTAGTGCTGGTAGTCGTGTTGTTGGTCATTTTCGCAGTTCTCTAGATCCTAAGGTCATTGAGGCTCTAGTTTGCACCAAGGACTGGATAATATCATCTAGGAAAGGTAAGTATTTATGCATTTTCATTTCATTATTTATATAACCTCTCTTTTTTTTAGTTTCTTATTTTGTGAATTTTAATTTCAGATCAATTTAAGGATAAGATAGCAACAATTCTTGATGAGTTCAAAATAAATCTAGAGGACAAAGTTTATGCTAACACAGATATGGATGAGGAGGTTAGTTAAATATTAATGTGTTCTTTATTGCGTAAAAAAACTATTATCTTTGAGACTTGCAATCTTTGAATGAATTATCATTTGGTTCCATTTTGGATTTTGAGAAATCTAGGGAGCAACTAGTGTCATAATTACAAATATTGTATTAATCTGAATTTTCTGTTGTTTCTAGGATCAAGCAGTGAATAGTGATCGAGGCTTTGGAGTTAGTGATGCTTGGAGTTGGTGATTTACTATTATGCTTGGCCAGGTCTTTTGTTTGTAAGAACTGTTATGGTGATATGTAATGCTATATATGTCTACTGATGCTACTACTTTTGTACTGTTTGATGCCCACTATTTTAGCACTGTTTGATGCCACTACTTTGGTACTGATGCTACTACTTTGGTACTGTGAGAATTGTTATGGTGAGAACTTTGAGTTGATATCTGCATAAATATGGAATTGTTGAATGGCTATTGTCTATGTGGTATAAATTTTTGCTTCCGTCGCTTATATGAAAATATGGAATTATTGAATGACTATTGTTTATGTGGTATATCTAGTTGTTGCTTTGACTTGGTATCCACATAAATATTCATAACCGATAGTGTACGTATCCGTTTTGGTACGTATTCGTTCTATATTTATACCCGATATTACCCGTGCTTGTATCTGTATTCGATATTATCCATGTCCGACCCGATTCCGATTACAAAATATGGGTTAGGATATGGGAAGGACGAAATCTGACCGAACCCGACCCATTTTCACCCCTAGGGAAGGGCGACGGCTGGTGGGCCATGCTCGGCAAGAGAAGAGAACTAGGCCGGATTCAGCCCAATGGCTTGGAAGGGATTTTTAAAACATTTTCTTTATAAATAATTACTAAAATGTTGTTTCATTTATTAAAAATACTTTTCTTGCTCCAAAAATTCCTAGAAAAATCCTGGAGACTTAGGATTAAGAAAAGTATTTAATAAAATTTTGTCTTGTTCGTTTCCTATAGAGGTTTATTGTGAATTTTATTTTCAAGCCTCTTGAGCATTTTTAATTAAATTTCTAAAAATGCTTTAACAAATAATTTATTAATTTAGGTAATTTAAGGGTGTGACAAAAGAGTTTTGGAAGATTATTTGAAAAGAAAGGCAAGTCACACAATAATCCCCTTGAGCATATTGATAATGTTTATAGGAAGGGGTTTGGTAAATCCAAGCCGCACGTGGGGCAGATAAGGCGGATCCGACGGCTGGGCGTTTTGGGAAGGATCCTACGATTGGTATCCAGGTGGTGTGGGCCCAGGCCCTCAGCTTCCAGATTTCTTTATTTCATTAAAACAGAAAAATATTTTTTCTCTTTTTTCCTTTTTTTTATGGTATTTTCTAGGTCACACTTGTTTTCTTTTTAGCTTTTTCTCTGGCTGCTTTGCCATGTGTTATGGGCTTTTCTCTTTCTTCTCATGTGTGCAGCATGGTTGTGTTTCACTGTTTATTGGTTATTTGTTGTCTAATATTCCTTTATTCTAAAACATAAGTATTTCTAGCTACGCACTTAAAGATATATGGATGTCCAGATACATAGGTAGGTATGTTTATATTTTGGAAAGCTCATTTGAGTAAAGTTGCAGGGTATTTGGTGACAAAAGGGGGAAATTGAGGTATGGCTTTTGTTACTAAGTTGCATTTGGTACCTAAGGAACATGAATGAAATTTCAGGAGAAAGTTTTTTGTATTTGCGGATTCCACTCGAAACTAGACGCCCATTGCTCTTAGCTCATTTTCAGTTAAGACCAATACGGAGGGCTGAGAGATGATAACCAAGGTCATTGTCGACATTGTTCGATGCAACTATGTTGAAGTTCATGGTGGATAATAGGAAAGAGATTTAGAAATGAGTTAAACATTAGAGGCTGCATAAGCAACAAACAGGACGGATCTAGGCACATTTACAAGGTCGTATGACCGCAATGGGATTAGATAAATGTTACATGAAAAAGCTATGTTAACTACTGCTTGGATCTACCTCCCTGCCAACAAATTATTATATTTAGTACTATGTAAATATATTTTTCCTTAAAAACACATTGCATTGTTTTTTTAGTTGAATTCTCTTAACCTTATTGACCCTAAGAGCTCCTATACGGCTGCACCAAAGCATGATCTACTTCCACAGTCTAAAAATATAATGTATATCTACTCCTTTAAAGGACAATGGTGATGATGATGGTGATGAATCTACCACCAACCACCACTAGTGCCATGTGGACCCCAAAGAGTGGGGTTGGTGGACTTTCGTCCATCCCCAAGCCATCCGGGAGACATCAACACACACAAACGCTAACCAAGATTTCCAAAACTGATGGTAACCACGTGGTTACTATCGGGGTACGGTAACGATAATACCACGGCATCCCTACTAAATTTAAATAAATTTAAAAATAATTTATTTTTTTATAAATTTTATATGGTTTGCGACGATTACCACATTTACCATCGGGGTATAGTAATCCTGCCCTCAGTGGTAGGGAAACCGTAGCGCTGACTAGCAAGCAAAGAGATGACAATAACAAAGAGGCTGAGGTGTAGCTCATTTTTGAAAAAGAAAAGAAAACAAGAGCCCTCTGGTGGCTGTAGATGGCGAGGCCATCGTGGTTAATAGATTTGCGGGGTGTTTTAATTGGCTATAAATCATATATAAAACAAAAAATATCATTAGCGTATGATTAATTAATTATTAACTATTAAAAACTTAAAAAAGGATCTATTTGATTTTTAGAGGTAGTTTCATATATAAATTTTTTATAAAAAATACACCGTTTTATGTTTCGAGAAACGTGCTAACGGAAACCAAGGTACAAGCCATAAACCGAAAAAAACACCACGTTAGTCGTGGAGCATTGGAGCAGAACACTAGAGGCCTAGAGGGAGAAGGAGAGAAAATATGAGCGAGCTCAATGGGGAAAGGAGTCTTTCTACCGGTGCAACCTTTTCCGTTAGTACTCGATTGGCACCGTTCGAAAATATATAGCTACCTTTAAATATTTTGAGGGATTAAGAATTGATATCAAAAATCTAAAATATCCTTCATTAAAGTGGGTGGAGTGGAGTTTAAGGATTAAAATCACCTTTTATATGTCCTGAAACAAAATTTGAATTCAAATATAGCTATATTTTGTGATGATACACAATATTTATTTACATATGGTCAGTGGAACGAAATATATGACAGACGGATAGTATGGCTCTGTGCACAAAGGATCCTTTGTGCATAAAACTAGCTAACTGTAGAATATATGTGGTTTTACTTGGTAATTTTGGATGCTATGTGCGAATTTTACCAACAAAAATATATTTTAATGAATTAGTATTAAGTAAGAACCCTATTTTAATCGGACACCCATCGCGGTAACACCAGGCAATTATCGCTTTAGATAACAATTCTGGATTAGGACAAAGCCAATTTTGAATTTTAAAGGTTGTTTTTAAGAATAATTTTAGTTAGATTTTTTTACATGTATTCTTAATAATTATGTAAAGGTAGTTGGGCAATTAAAATTGTGAACAAAACCTAAACTTAATTCTAAAATTTTGAAAACAGCTTTAGATAATAATTATGATTAACGAACATTTTGTACATATATGTCAAGCTAATCACTAAAATATGACCGATGCAAGTATGGCCTCTTGATTAGACAATGGGAAATGATTTTATAAAATGTATGTCAAGCTAACCTCTAACATTCGACTAATGCAAGATTGGCTCGTAACTAAACAATGGGGAATGGTTTAAGAATCTACGATGACGTCTCTTTGTAAAACTCCGTTACAACGTACGGGTAGCTAAGCTATGAAACACGTAAAACATAGCTAGCTACATGTGTGAAAAAAATAAAGTATTGATGGTAATGATATAGCATTGGAATATTCGCTGCCCCAGTTAGCCTAGTCACTAGTTTACCGATTGGTAATTTGGTGAACACAGTATAGTAAGCCTTCTTGAAGCTATGTAGTTCTGATTTCTTCCCACAATTTATGAACCCACACCCCACAGCTTGTAAAATTTTCGTTGCAGAGCGGAATTCCAAATACAATTCTGTTTCTCACATTGCATGTAGGAGCCTCACGTTACAGGCCAAAAAAAGGAACCATCCACAATTTGGCTCAAGAAGCCTTTCTAACGCAACAGATAACACACAAGGAACAAGAAATAAATCGGATATTGGTCACGTGATTTCCTCATTCATTTATTTTCGCCGTCTTTTCTAGTTCTCCATGAGCATGTTTTCATTGAATGAATAAAGTTTCGGCTAAGGTATTGCACCTGTAAATTGAAGAATTTGCTGCATATTTTCCATACAGAAGAAAAATAAGAAAGAATCATATTTATTGATCAAGTGATTCTAAAAAGATCAGAAATAAAACTTTGATCTTCTTTTGGACAAGAATGGGACATTGTCCTATTTCATTCTGGTGCTATAAACTAGACTACATCTTCTCACTGTATCTGTGCATAATCGTGTGCAAATACACGCATTCTTTTCTTGTGGGTAAAGGATCAATTTCATATCTGAAAGCACAAATGGATTAGGAGAGAGAAGAGAACATCTTCTGAATATGAAGATGATCAAACATGGAGAAGCCCATTTGGAGCATACTATTAATTTATTTTGACTGTTTGAGTACAGCAGGCCGGCACAGTCAGTGAAATCATTCCATTAGATTGATGTTAGACTTCCTCAACCTGTAAACCAAAGTTACAAAAATTGTCATTCCATACTAACAGTAACAGATCTACTTTTTTAGATAAAGGAAGCTTTATTGATCCCAGACGATCTGAGAACACTCCCGGCCTCTGCATAACTAAGATGCGCACAACCAAAATACACACACACCCACACTAGAGTTTATTACAAGTGAAAAGAAATGAAAGCTAGGAGTAATAGATCTATGGCTCAAAGGAAATAATGGAGAACGGTTGCTAAAAGCAAATAGCAGTCCAGAATCTGGCTGCTAGTGTAATTGCTGAAAAATAAAAAAATGCATGGTCGATTATTAGCTGCTGGATCAACCGTGGATATGCAGATAAATAATGAAAAAGGTGTCTATACCCATAGTTGCAAAGTGTAAACCAATGAGTACAGACTTAATCAAAAATACAATTCTACAAAGGCCAAAAAGGTGTGGATTTCTTTCGCATTATGAAAATGTTACCGATGGGATATAACTACTAATGGACCTTGAGCAAAACTTGAAGACATTACAAGATACATGCTTCACATAGTGTATACAATATGCATGCTTGACATTTGCTTTAATACTGTTAACCAAACGCTAATTAGCAGCCAGCGGAATCAAAGAGAGATCTGAAAGATTTTAACTATATTAAAATGTGAAGTCACTACTACAAGTTTACACAACATCCTAAAGACAGCAAGTATTTTGAAGTTTATGTTTGCAGGATAAAGTAGTTTATTATGAAGAACAGAATCAAACAGGAAGTTAAATGTATGACCTGTGGAAGATTCATTAACTCCATAACAGCCCTCTTTGGGGTTAGTTCATTGTCAATTATCCGTGCTACTGCTGTCAAGACTGGCATTTTTACATGGTACTTCTGAGCCAATGCGATGACAGCCCCAGCAGTTGATACACCTTCAGCAACCTATACAGAGAAATGAATATACCAAATTACTACTCATGCTGGTGATATTCATGCAAAAATATCAATAACAGGAATGCTTCAGACCTGATTCATAGAATTCATGATTTTATCAAGTTTTTCACCAGAACCAAGACGCAGTCCCACATTTCTATTTCGCGAAAGATTGACAAAACATGTAAGCATGATATCACCTGAGCCAGATAAACCAGCAAGGGTTGTTGGCTTTGCTCCCATCTTCAGATTGTTTGTGGAAAAAAATCAGTCAACTTCATAAGTTGATCCTTCATAGATAAAATTCAGAAGATAGAGTATTACACACCTTTGTTGCTAACCATCGTATTTCCGAACAGCCTTGAGCAACAAGGGCCGCCATACAGTTATTTCCAAGATGCATACCTTCTACTATCCCTGCTGCTATTGCAAGGACATTCTTAAGTGCGCCAGCAATTTCTACACCTGTAACATCACTGAAGCATCACAACTCACAAGTCACATTCAAATATTCCTTCTCATGATTATATGCACAGCTAAAATCAATGAACATCATTGTTACTAAACTAAGTAATAACCCATCTTTCTTGTCTGAATTCCTAAATCATTACAGAAGGGAAGGAACAGTTCTTGGTTTATATAAAAGAATTCTCGGCTACACAATTAGTGTTCAATAGTTATATATGGCTAATGATTAGTAATATTTACCTTGATGTGCTTATTCTCAAATTCGGAGAGGCCAACAGCTGCTGAACAGCAGCTGCCAACTTTTTGTCCTTGGATGCCACCACCATAGCTGTAATATAAAGTTGAATTACTACGAGGTTCCTTCCTTCCTTGTAAAGAAAAAGATTCCATGTTCTTAATATAAGTACAATTTATCTAAAAAATAAAAGTACAAGGATTGGGCATTCTCACAATTGCTAAACACAAGCAAAACAGAAAAAAAATGAAGTAGCGCCCAATTAACATAACATTGTAAACAAGCATGAGGGAGTATGGCATAGGGAATATTAAACTTAAAGATAAAAATTGTCTTACTAAACCTGTTGGCAATTTGTTCATCAGCTCAACTGCAAAAGAAGGTCCTGACAGAACAATAAACGGTTGGCGAGGATTCCCCAGCGTTTGAGGGATGATTTGAGACATCGTCCGAAGTGTGTTAAGTTCCAGCCCTTTGCTAAGTGATATGAACGGCAACTTTGGATCAACGTGTGTTGAAATATTCTCGAGAAAGGATGAACTGAACTGCCACAAAAAACATCTCAAGAGTCACAAGTGAGGGAACCCCCATTGCAGGCAACAATGTGAACTGCTTTGAATACCTGAACTGGTACAGCATGGAAGCAGAAATCTGCTCCTGCTAAAGCATCACTAGCACTAGTTGTAGCGGTGAGGTTTTCCGGTAACCTGTGGTCTGGTAAGTATTTACTGAGATAAATTGAAGAAGCTGTAAATTAGACTCAGCAACAAATCTAATCTTCAAAGTTGGAAAGGCATGCGATTATTTCTCACCAACAAAGAAATGGGGGCAATGAGAGATTGGAGCTGTACCCACCAGTTGACATGGCCGTGGTTGATGGATCGGCAGACGAGGTCGTCCCGGAGCAGCATGGAGACCTCGAGGTCGGCCTTCTTGGCCGCCACCTGAGCCGCCATGGCCGTCCCGAACGAGCCCCCTCCCAGAACCACCACCTTGCGCGTGGTCTCGAGCACGTCGCTCCGGTTGCGGCGCCGCCAGGAGCGGGACCACCGGACAAGCTTCTCCCACGCTTTGCGCACCACGCGGCGCCGCTCCTTCCCTCCGCCGGCCCGCGGGGCCGACGCCGCCTCTTCGCCGGCGTCGGCCTTCTCCTCCTCCGCTGCAGCCGACAAGGCGCCGTCGTCGGTAGAGCCGGAGAATACCGGCGGGGGTCGGTGGCGCGACGGTGAGTGGATGGCTACGGCGAGGCGGTGGCGCGGGGTGGGCGTGTGGGGGAGGAAGGTGGCGGTGGCCATCGGAGTCGGAGAAGGAGACGTTTGCGCGGCTCGGGGGATTTGCTATCTTATCCGTTCCCGCCTTTCCCAAGTTTATCGAGATTCGTTTTCATTTCATCGAGATTCGTGCTGACGTGGGGGAGAAGATCGAAAATCCAAATGCGTTTTTGGTTTTTGTAGCTTCGTTCAAGATGCTTGTTTGGAACAAAGAGTTTTCAAATTTATATGAAAATAGTACAAAATCTCTGCTGTTCAGCGTGATCATTCATCGTAGTGCCTGCAGTTCGCAAATTCGTTTAAATACATGGTAGTGGTTGTCCCAGGACTCAAATTCGTTTAAATTCATCAGATTTCGTCGCCCAAAATTCAGATCTCTGCCAAACCATTTGGTTTGTCAATTTCCAACCCAATTTAACAAATTTTCAATGAACTCATCGTCTTAACGGCACTCACATTTCACCCCAAAACAAGTTCGCAACCCCTGGGTTGTTCAAAATGCAGCACATATGCACTGTTGGTAAAATTTAATTCTTGTCTCAGCCTGCAGTAACATTAGAATTTCGAACATGCTACTCATAAGGACAATCAAATGTCATGCAAACCTCATTGAACGATAAAAACAAAATTAGAAAAAGTGGGCAAACAGATCCTCAGCTCCTGATGATTTTGGATTAAAAAACAGCTGATCCAGCACAGTAAACATAAAGTTCAGAGGTCCAAATTGCTCATATATCCTTGGCTCACACCACAAAATTTTTCTTATCTCCTAGCAAGCCACAGAACCAAGCAAAATTTAAAGGAAGGTACACAATGTCAAGCATAAGTTCTGGATATCAGAATGCTATATCTAGTGAGACTTGACATAGTCCTGGACTATGTTGAGGCCCTCAGACTCTTCACCGAAGTCCTGGTAAATGAGAAAGAACAAGCAAACATTACCAAATGCCGTAAAAAGATCTTTGAAGTAGAAAGGTGGTGAATCAGTTAGCTACCTTGACAACAACGCAGGAGCAGCCGACAACCTTCCTCGCCTTGCCCTCAGAGTCAATCTTGCAAAGCTGCAAAGGGGGTCAATGTATTGTTAAAATCAGGGCAAACAAAACTTCAATGCAACTGTAATCAGAACATGCAGAACTACTCAACAAATGACTACAAAATTGTTCAAACATTATACATTGTCCACCGTGAGCTGGTGAAACTGTTAAAGTCAACGACTGAAGGCACAAACAAAAATTCTTACAAGGCAACCTAAAAAACAACTCATTAACAATAACAAAGTATAAAATATTGACAAACTATAGCTGATAGAAGAATAATGTAACTTACCCCTGCCCACTCGCCAAGAGTTTTAGCACTAGGCACAGTAACAAGGTGAACATTGTGCTCAGCACAGAGTGCCTTGACCAACTTGACATAATCAGGCTGGTCACAGTCCTCAGCAAGCACGCAAAGCTGAGCAGCATGCTTCTCAATGGCCTTGGCAGCCTCACGGAGCCCCTTCACGAGCCCATCATGAGCGCTTGACTTCTTCATCACGAGCTGCAGAGCAGTCATCAGGTCCATCGGCTCTCCAAGAACCGGGGCAGCTGGGGCCTCAACTGGGGTCTCTTCCCTGCATAGATGGTTAATCTTAGAAAACAAGGTAACAAAATGTTTTCCTTCTAGTTCTGTTCTACTGGAGCTGCTCTTTAGATAATTGAGTTCCAAGTAGTTTGACACTATAAGGTGCCACATTCTCAAAACAATTGAGTAAACATAAGCAACATCAGCTATAAATCACAATTCCCACTAGAGTAGTAATCTTGTGCACAAAATGTTATTTCCGAATTCAAACCAAACAAAATGATTGGAGGACAAATGTGGAAAACAGAACTAATATGCCCCACTCAGCTAGAACATCTCGGTACACCGTTCACGAACAAAAACTAATTTTGAGAGCAGTTAAGCATTCTATCTGGTTGATGTAACCATGTATCATCTAATTATGAATCAGAAATTTAATTGCAAAATAATATTACGGGCATAACTACAAGAATTCCTATAGCATAAATTTAGTCCCATCCATGACACCACATGCTTTCACCCATCCATACACTAAAAAGGAGAGCCGCATAGTCGCCGGTTCTTGAAGCAACCAGTCAAACATTTCCAACTCCTTAACAATTTCATAAAATATAGCATGCGCCACAAACAGCAAGTGTGCGATCGGATAAAACGCTAGGAGGTCAACGATTTCTCAGGCGCAAACAAAGAAAAAAAACAATCAACCATGGTACAAGCGGAGAACCCAGATTTCGGTGCGGGTAACTTACGCCATATCTCCTGCGCTCGAAAGACCTGGCCGGCTGCGACGACGGACGGGATCTGCAGCAACGAAGACGAATGCAATTAGCAGCAATTACGGAGGCAGTCGCGAGGAGGAAGAAGGGGAAGGGCAGCGCCGCCACCTTGGGGGAGTTGGGAGAGCGGCGGCGGAGGCGGTAGGGTTTTCGCGAGGAGGCTGGTGGGGAGGACGCGGTGGGGAGAATGGAGGGTTTATATGGCTCTCCCGTGTCAGGCCTAATGGGCCTTCGGCTCCCGCTGCTGGGCCTTCCTATGTCAAAAATATTTGAGATTAAAAAATAAAAGGGCTTTCTGGGCTACACCGGCCCATCAAGCAACGCACAGGCAAAGCTTTAGATACTAGTAACTCACATAAGGCAAGTTTTATTGTAGGACATCCCGATTAGTGGTTTTAGCTCATATAGCAAAAATCATCTTTGATTAAAGATACTCTCAAATTATGGTTGTTTGCTGCTGGACATCATGTCCATTAAAATATGGGATTGTCTATGGGTAACCCGGCTGAAAATTTCTGTTATTTCAGCTGAATTTGTAGCCATACGATCAGGCACACGTCACGATCTCGGAAGTCGCCTCCCGCACGCTGCGCGTGCTTCATGCGCACCTCTGTCCAGGCCTTATTGGGCCGGATCTGCCCCAAGCCCGTTTTGCTATAACGTTAAAAAAAAGGACCAACAAACAAACCTCCCCTCCCCTAGGTTTTATAATAACAAAAGCCCATTTGACTGCAGTAATTCTTGAAATATAGTTTAATATTTAGTCCAAACAAAGCAATCAACAACTTACATTCGTTAAGAAAAAACCTTGTCCCCTCTATGCACTTATGAACAGATTTGCTTGTGGCTTTTGTACTTTTATGCCCATAGCTTTTCTCAGTAGCAGCGGCAAAAATTCTCTCATTGTCATCAGTGACTCTAGCATGAGTATTCATAATACTACATTAGCGCCATAACAGAAAAGTACATTAGCACTTGACCCCAAAACTTACATGAGCAAAAACCGTGTTGATGATCTGATACCAAGAAAACTTCGAAAATATAGAGATGAGCACGAAGTGATGAAATGCCACCTAGCTACAAACCTAGGTGTGTACCAAATTCTTGGTACACTATTAATTACCAGTTAGGCCAAAACATGTGTAAAAATATAAAATGTGCCAAACACTGTTTTTACATGGAGGACTCAAAAAGAGGGAAAAAATGTTGAAGTGCCTATGCACAATATTATGCATACTATCCAGCATAAACAGAACCATAGACTAACATGGTGCTGCATTAGAGCTAGGACCTCCTAAGAGTTGTCATACACAAGGAGCAACAGTAAAAAAAAGTACACCATCCTAGAAAGTATAATATCAGCTTGAAACTGGAGTAATGCTGGAAGTCGAATACAAGAGAGACATTGACTAAAAAAGAGCAAAAATCCCACAACGGTAGTCCCAGTCTTCCTGAACGCAGACATCTTAAGGACTTTCTCCACAAAATGCATGGTCAGGTTGGGTTGAATTGGTCAGATTGATTGCTTATAAAATCATGACAAAGAGATAATAGTAAAGTGCATCTTAGATACCTTCAACGCAGACCTTTCTTTCTGCCATTCTCCCCTAACTGAGGACCTTGATGCCAGATGAAACAAATCGCCAGCATATTCCTAGACTAGAAAGCCACCACACCACAGCCGCCGCCAAAAATGGTTCGTTGTGTCCTATTATTCTTAGTAGCTAATCCATGTTAGCTATATAGCAGGCTGAATTTGATATTCAGGTAATTTAAACTTTGTAAAAAAATCTATCTAACAAAAAATGGATCATGATTCAGACTTTCGGCAAAATCTATGAATAGGAGATAGTACACAATGAAGCAAGGTCAATCGCTTTTTATTGTAACTAGCTAAATACCTGTGCTTTGCTACGGATAAATATGAATTATATGCATGCTATTACTATTTGGAACAAATTAACGGTGAGGTGTTTAGAACAACTCCTTGTGGATGAAATATAAAGGACTATGTTGTAATATGAAAGTACATCATGAAGTAGTTGATAAAAAAATATAACATAGAGTTAATGGGGTGGCAGATTCACTGCCACCTCCACCATTGCCTTCTTTTAGAATAGTATAGAAACTGGGATCAGGGTAAGAAGGGAGGCTACCTGGAGGAGAGTGTCGGGGGTCCAAAAACAGTTTCCAGTTGTGTGACATCATGCCCTCATTGAACACTAGGACCAGAAAAAAAAAAGCTCCAAGTATTAGTATGATCTTGTAGTAACATAATAGAATTGAAACAAAGAACTGACTTCATAATTAGTATAATCTACATAGCGCATCAGGTTGATTAGCATCTAGCTGACAATCACAAATGACACAGATAGTATGGGAAAATAAGCAGTACATGATTGTGATCCACTGAGCCCTCTAGTGAGAAAATAAGACTGAGACCTTTGCATTGCCACATAACTACTATATACTTGAATAGCATAACCCTTTTCATGTTCAGACCACAAAAGACAAGAATTTCAATGCTTAGACAGACCAAAACCATAATCTCATTCAACTATAATTAAAAAATTGACAACAGTCATAATTGAGACATTTATGTTTTCAACAAAACACAAGAAGTTCTGAAGATATATGGGGAGAAGCTTCATCATTTGTTTCCTTCAAGTAATTAAATTTCTCCCCAGATGATCTCTAGAACTCTGATGTGCTTACATCACATTTCTCATTACATCGTTTGGCAACAAAATAATACAGCATTAACCTATCCAGAAAATAACAAAGTTTGTTTTCTGTAAGCTCATGCAGACCATGAAAAATTCAAAAAATAAAACAGCAGCAAAACAGAACACATATCCGACTTTACCTTGAATTACACTGAATTGGACATGAACCTAATAAATGACAAAAGTAGTACAGATTACTATATATTACTTATCTGAATACACTATATTACTAATGTTTCGCTAGAACAGATTGGAAAAAAAGATGTATTGAATACTACTATAAATCCAATCCCTAATAAAAAAATCACTAATGTACAAGTCCATGTCCAATTCTGCATATTCAGAAATCAAAAACATTAATTTCATAAAGTTGCTAGTGTTCTAGTGTATTCAAATTATGGTTAAGCTGAAACATTACTCATTTTAGTAGGCAAAATTCAAACAAAAATTTCATAACATTGTTGTTTCATATATTTCTAATTCCTAGTTCATATTTTACATCAATATAACTAATCTGTAATGACCAAAGACCACATTTCATCAAACACTAGAACCTCCACAAAAGGCTACCACATGGAGACTTGTGGATTAGCTAACAAAAGTAAGTAGGTGTTAATAGCAGAACAAAACAAACATAACTAGGCACAATATATTGATTGTGGATTCTACAACATGCTAGTAACTAAGTACTGTTACTAGCTGACAAAAATAACAAAACTAGATAAGTATTGTCACTAGCCGACAAAACTAGGTTCAAAACTGAATGTTCAGAACCTAATCTTCTACTGCATTAAATTTCAGAAGTACAGGTGTGTGAGACTAGCAAATGGCGAGCTCAAGGAGTTGTTGTTACTCAAGGTATTTAAAAACTCAAATGACCTCAGCTTCTCTAGAAAACATATGTGCTAGATGTTACTGGTGAAATGGTGATGTTGTCTTTTTATTTTTATAATCAGCATATGTGTACATCTGAACATCGCTTAAAAAGTCACTTAAAAGTCGTCACTTAAAATTCTGGAGTGATGCATGCTAATTTCTGACGTTGCAAAACTAGCATTTAACTGACAAAACTACAAAACTAGGCATTTTTAGCTAGTAGCTAACAAAACTTTTTTTAGTGTTCAGATAACAAAAGATAAAATTCACAAAACCAGGTACTGCTCATAGATAACACCATCCCCCAATCTATCTATATAAAAAGCATTCAAGAACTGCCATTACAAAATCAAACAACCAACTCTCTACCATCTCTATAAATCTCTTACATCTCCGGACCTAAAAATTTTCATGGCAAGGATAGCCAAAAAAATAAGCTGCCAAATATCTATACTAGATCCTAACAAACTATTCTTCGTGTGGATATTACAAAATTTAAGTGTTAATCTATGTTGAACAGTATACATCCATCAGGTAGTTTAGTTAAATTAAGTTCATAGAGAATAAGTCCTGAACATAAAAAAACCTGAATAGTACATATGTAAGAACAAACATGAATTTGACAGAGACTGAACAAAGGCAATTGGTAGAGATAAACATATTCAATTTTTTTTGGGTTGAATTGTAACTCGAAACCTTACAATCCACTCTAAATAGTTTGTTTGGTAATGGATTCGCCGTATACTTGGCTATGTTTTTTTGGGTCCACAATATTTGCTTAATGGATTTTGCTGAAAACAAGCAACACAAATAACAAAAATACAAAACCAACAATTGGGATAGTTGGAACTGAACAGAATCCTAGTTGGCTTATAGCAGTTCAAGAGCTTTTATAGCTTTTCCCCTCATTTTCCTGTCATTTTGATGACACATCCTACCCCTGCCAATTCTGTGCTCAAAGCTTGCTGACTGCTCGATGGGGCCTCTAAAAGCAACACAAGATTGTGCATAGCAAAAGCAAATCTTACACAGCTCTTTGCCACTGGCAAGTGTGTGGCAAACAGATCTGAGTTTGCAGTAGACAGAAATAAACTTCGCATACCCAAAAAGAAAGGATTTCAATACTTCAAAAAAATTCTGAAAATTTATCTAGAGTTAGCCACATTTTTTATGAACAGATAGCATAGATTGGTGTCCCGAAAAATCTAGGCTGAAAATGAGTACGAACAATCCCTAAACTCCATCCAACCAATAGTTCAGAGATAAAGCTTACAAAAAAAGAATCCTAGGTCGACCAAATCCTTTGATCTATCAAAATGCTACCTTCGGGAACAAACGAATTGCTTACTCATCATGGGAATCGCCGTGGGCACCAAAAGGCTACCTTTGGGAACAAATCAGATGGGTCGGTGGTCTCTGCTGCCAAGCCAACCAGCAGAGAAGATCGGCCATCTAGAAGTAGGATCGCCACAGTAGGTCGACAACCTCGCCGGGCAGCCGTGACCGACAACTGTCACCGCAAGGACCAGTGATGGGGAACACGAGTTGGCTACACCAGATCTGACAAATCGAGTCCTCACTGCTTTCAACTTTGAGCTCTGTCGACCATCCCTCAAAAGAATTTTACTGTAGCCTCTCTCGCTCCCCAGAGGCTTCTCAGCAATAGGCTCAAGCTGAAAAAGATTGACATAATGGGCTGAGATTAGATGTTGGGCCTCTTCCAAACCCGGACTGGCTGCAGGCCCAATTACAAAAAAAAAAACACGAATCTTCAAGCTAGATCCAACGGACGAAAATTTGGCTGAAAACCCGAACAATTTTAGCCGGCTGATAGATAGCAATCCCCTTAAAATATTTATTTTTAGTTAAATAGGGGAGATAAACAGGGTGAAAGCTCAAAATGCCCCTGGCCGGCTGGCCCTAATTGTTACATTCATCCTTATAAAGGCGGTGATGCATACAGTACATGACCGTCGTGGTTGCCATCGGTGCTTCGTCGTGCTGCGAAGTCCTTGACCGCCTGATGCAACCACAACCACCGCGGTGCACGTCTGGGTGGACTTCATCTAAGTGTTCCCACAACCACTGGGGACGGCTAGGACGCCGGCGATGCACGACAGGTTTGTAGAATTAACGTTCAAGGACGTCATGGTGGACTGACACTGGCGAACACCATCTCCCCCACCCAAGGAGAAGCTCAAGGACCTCATCCTCATGGGTCAGGTTCGTGCCATCTCCCCCAATTCCCAATTCGAGAGGCATTTAATTGATGGTTGAATCATGCGAGGGCTTTGTGGTCATCATCAGAAAGAGGTTTTAGTTTATAAACAACACCGCCAACACGTTGTTCAATGGCCATTTTGCGGGTAGTTATTGTGATTATTTTGCTTCCATGATTACCATCTTCATCATCTTCTAGTGCAAGTGTGATAATGACCCACCTTGATTCATCCCATATGTCATCAATTACACACAAGTACCTAGGGTAAGTTGTGTGGGTTAGTAACGATATAGATATAACATGTGGAAATTAAGTATTCCAAAAAGAGGCAATGCAAATAAAAATTGGAAATCGGATGTAACAAACATTGAAAATGTTGTCGATGGAAACTCTCTTGCTTTGAGATAAGATGCATTTTTATAACCTGTTGTTTTTATTTCTGTTTATTCCGTACTCAACATGAGATTATACAACAGCTCCTACTGCAATGACTTCTTCCTCATCTAACTTATCGCGCCACAACCTCCTTCTTGACAATCTTTGTGCTCACAACACCTAATGTATAGTATGCCTTGACATGGGGAACCTGACATTTGCTATTTCAACCGTAGATGCCTCCACCCCAACTATGTCAACCCTATCATGTACCTTGACATTGCCAACGAGGAACGTCTCTGGGACTGCCTCTCGCTGCGGCCACCCCCCTCCTCGTTGGCTGCTGGATTCCTCTCATGACTGCCACCCTCCTCTTTGTTTGTCGGCCAAAGAACCACCAGATCCGGCAGCCTCAACCTCATGGCCACCGGATTCCGTTGCTCCCACAGCGGGGAACAGTAGCAAACGATGGCACACAGCAGGTCGAGCGAGCGGCAGGCCGGCGACATCAGTGAGGCTTCTCTTTGTTTCTTTTCTATTTTTTTATTTTCTTTTTTTGCCCGAGCCTCAAGTCCTCAACCGTCATTAAGATAGTGGTAAGGAAACGATGTTTACTGTGGCCTAGTTGGGCCGGGCGGGTGGTGTGCGGGCTTCTGTTCTGATGTTTTCTTGGCTCGTTTGGCTTGCGATCTTGGCTCGTTTGGCTTGCAAGCCAGCTTGACCTAGCTCATTATAGCTAACGAATTAAAACCCTGGTTTAGCCCGTTGATAAATCCAAACAAGGTGAGCTAGAGATGAGTCGAGCAAGCTAACGAGCCACGAGTTTTTCATCTGGCCCTAGTCCAAGACAAATCTAGCTATATATCACTAAATTGTTATTCAGGTTGTTAGTTGCTTGATTTTTTCTTATTCGTTAGTTATCTAAAATTACAAAACACTCAGCCTAAACTTACACGATAAAACTTTGGTATAAATGCAATTCAACTTCTAGTTTGCTTTGGTTTTTATATCCTGCATTAATCTAGATGCATTGCTATGCTTATTGAGATCATAATTTATTGTTTTATATTGGTAAGGGTCTACATTTGGTTATAATTTTCAAATTCCAAGTTAGAGCATTATGTGTTTCATCTCAAGAGAAAAGAGTAGACTTGTGAGTTGTTGGGTGTTCATCTCTAATGGTTAAAGAAGTACTCCCTCCATTTATAAATATATGGCGCTTTGACTTTTGAATATGATGTTTGACAATTTATTTTATTCAAAAATTATTAAAGTATCAATTATTTTGTTGCGACTTGTTTTATCATTAAAAATAGTTTAAGCATGACATATTTTTACATATTTGCACTAATTTTTTAAATAAAATAAATGATTAAACATCATGTTTAAAAGCCAAAGTGTCATGTATTTAGAAACAAGGGTAGTTATTGATAGATAAGAAAAAAATGAATCAATTGATCTTTCTTGATACTAATGAGGCTCTCATGAAAGCTCCGAAGTTAATTATTTGAGGAGGCCAAAAGGCTATAAATTCCCATTAATCAGAATAAACTAGATATTCCCATATTAACAGGAAAAAAACTAAAAATCATGCATTTATGTCATCAACGGTTAAGATAGGATATAATGGAATATATGTACTAAGACCAAACAAATAGTATTGTGCGCAATATGTAAAAGACACTATATATAAATATGTATAGTTTAGAATTCTATAGCCATGCAATTCATAAGTTGAAGAGACTAGTGACCATGATTTGAATGCATGCTCAGCAGTATCATTATACTTTACACTTGTGTAACAAGCTTCCTATATTTTCCAATTCATGTGTGTTCCAACCACCTTATCTTTTTTTCTCTCTCTCTCTATGTTTATATTTTTTTTCCATTCCTATATATTTTTATTCTTATAGTTCAAAGAAACGTTTTGTTTTGGTACACTAGTGCCCGTGCGATCTTGCATTGACTTTTAGGCTTGGACTTGATCAGTAATCATTAAACTACCTCTATTCTTTTTTACTTGTTGTTTTGAACATCGACACCATTTTCAATATGCATGCTTCATCACTACTTTTTTTAACTATATATTTATAAAAACTATTAAAAACATAACTATATGAAATTGTTTTCATGACAGATCTGCCAATACCATTTTCTCATGTCAAATCCTAATATATTTTTCATTAATTAACCATTTAAAGGTTCAAGGTTTAACTACATGTATTTTAGTACGTTATCTATTTGAGAATAGAGATAGCACCTTATTATTTTTCTACCTACCAGCAATTTGAGGTGTTTAATCATTAGAACTGTAGCTACGTACGAACTCCTAATTTACGAGCTTACGATGGTGTACGCACATGATCTAGACATACTGGGCAGTAAAACTGAAGTATGTACATGACTTCCAGAAATAATGAATAAAAAGACTGGTTTTGCACATTTAGGGTTCTACCCTTCGCACTAAATTAAAGAGAAGAATAGAACAGTACATGTACAAGCAGGTAGCATAACTGAATTTATCTTCTGCCTTTGAGTAATTTCCTTAATTCATCTATGAGTTGACGCTCATCCCATGCTTCATTGATGGTTTTCCTGCTAATTTGACCAAGTAAGCTCTTGAAAACCTTCTTTATATCAGGACTTAGTGACACCGGAACAAAGAACATGCGATTGAAGTTTGCTCCAAGCTCGTAAAACAGTGCTTTAGAAAGAGTTGTCTTCCCGAGCCTGTTAATTTCACGCCCTCTTGCAAGAGTATATGTTCGCTAGCTCATTCTTCGGCCTGGTGATGCCAACTATCTCGCTTGCCTTTCGTTAAATAGATTCTAGGCGAGGATCAATAGTCACCTTACCAACCTTTGCACTAACATGATCGATCTTGTACCTATCGCGGCGCTCACTCACATCCTTGACATGGCTCTTGATGTCCTCAATATCACTAGCAATCTTATGGTGAGCCATACGCTTCTTGAACAGGTTACTAGTCCTGTCGATGAGTCCCCTGAATGTCTTGGTGGATCTTGGCCCATCGCTTGCAAGCACCAGGAAATCGTCGACGTTCCATGCTCTCTAGCTCTTTGTTGAGCATCTGGATCTCTCCCTTGAGACCCTTCTGCAGGCCATATTCCTCCAGCAGCAGATTCCCGAGCTTGGGGAGGAGGGTGGTCATCAGGGTTTACCTTCCCGATAGGAGATCAAATTCCAGTACCTGACGAGATGACCAATTTTCGTGAAAATCGAAAAATTTCGACTAAAACTGGGTGAATTTGAAAACCAAAATTTGTATTCAAACACTCGGGTTTTATCGATTTTTCAAGGGAAATCGACCGGTTTTATCAATTTTTCTGTTGAAATCGCTAAAATTTCGACGGAAACAGCGTTGTGCGGGATGATTGAAATTTCAATCGATTTTACTAGAAAATCGATCAGTTTGGTCGAGAAACCAGCGATGTTTTTTGTTTACTAAAAACTGAAAAATAGTTGAGAAACTTTGGAAAATTGTGAAAAAATAGTAAGGGATGAGGAAAAGTCTGTAAAAAATTGTGTAAATATGTAGAAAATGAGTAACCTATTAAAAAATTTGGCTTGCAACCTTGCCTATAATTTTGATAACCTCAAAACTTGTAACATAGTATATGCATGATTTATCATTCACAATTTAATATGAATTACTAATCATATGATAAATATATCATGCCTATCAACATTTAAACCACATAGTCCACAACTAAGTCAGTACCATGATGATAATAAAGTCCATTACATAGTTCAAAGTCCAGTATATAAAGTTCAATAGTTTAAAAGTTCAATACATAGTTCAATAGTTTTCTTTTTAAATATATTTTTTCTTTTCTTTCATCCTTTGCAGTCCAAAAACGACACAATATTAAATGTTTTTTGAAAATTTTTTACACCATTAGTGTAACATCCCCAATCTAATAGAGGTAATTATTTAAGTTTCCTAGAACCATCAATGTCTTCTAATTAAAATGTTGAATCATCTTTTCATGTAACTCAAATTAAATTAAGCCCTAGCTAATCCTTTGCTTTGTGCTAGTTTTTACTTCCCAAGTTCTGTATATCTAAAAATCCTAGAAAAATTCCTAAACATGTCAGGTGATGTGAGTAAGCCCCTGTAAAGATTTCATAATTTTATCCCTTCTGGGAGCACCTCAATTAAATAGATCAGTACCAGTTTGTTCTAGATAAATAGTAAAACCCTAATCGGCAAAAACAAAATACTACCAAATAGTGCATCAAATTGAACAGAAGAATATATGGGAAATAATTTATTCAAATACTAGTTTACTTATCATGAATTAATATAATATTTTTAGAATTTATTTCATTAGTTTAGACCTCTTAAAAATTCAAACAGGTTTCAGCCTGGATCCTTTTTCCTTGACCTATGCATTTGTGTAGTCTGAGGATTTTCTAAAGATGTTTGGTTGCACATAAAATCATGGAAAAATTCCTTTAAACATTATCTCACCTAATTAATCCACTTTAAATTTTACATGATTTTATCACTTCAATAAATACCTCAATAAAATCTCTCAAATCAGCTAGACTAGGGAGCTAGCTGAAAATGAATGGGTATACTTCTAAAATTCACCAAATGGAAATGGAGACTAATTAGACAGAGCCCTTTTTCCAAAGTGTGTGCCAACATAAACCCTACCACCAGTAATTTTTTCACAATTTAATTCCCAAAGGAACTACATAAAATAATAAGAGCAAAGCCCTAGGGATATAAAATGTACTGCAGAAAAACTGGACCAGCCTGCCTACTTTGCAATTTCACCACAGATTAACCAGACCTCTTCTAACCACGAAATTTGGCCAGCAGGTTAAACACATCTTTCTCTATCTCTAATAATTTTCCCATAATTTATATCCCTTATTAACCTACTGAAATCACAGCTGAAAGACAGCTGTCCATACAGCTTACAACCCTTAGTCTCTAGAGATTTCTCCTCTCTATTTCACTTCCAGGTGGACCCCACAACCCCCTGCCCCACTTGTAAGCCATAGCACAGCATGGGACAGTGTGTTTCACCAACATTCTTACCCATACTCCTCTTTTCTCCCTAGGAATTCACTTCAAGGACTCACAACTCATAGACTAAAACTAGCTAAAAATATGTAGGAAAAGGTTGTCTTACATGTGGGACCCACCCATGCACTGTAGCACCAAAACAACTCAGCTGTGCATGAGCCAACGTGTCAGCACCCTGTTCTTCCTCTCCCTCACAGCACACAGAGGCATAGATGAGCTCCACCATGGGAAATCTCGACCATTTCACCTCAAAACACACCAGCAGAACACTCTCCTCCACCTCTTCACGTTCCCACCAAGAACACCGATGGAGACCGCAAAGATCACCGCCGGCAAGCCCATCTTATCCTTTGCCGAAACTGTTCGATCGAGCCCGAGCTTGCTCTGGTGAGCCCCATCATCTTCCCTCTGCTAGAACGTGATTAGCACCTCCCAATAATTCCATTTTTGTATTACCTGCCCTAGGAACCGCCGGCCGAAGTCGCTGTGGCGCCGCCGTCCTTGTCCGCTGATCCGCAGCGCCGCCGCCGGCGTCGCCTCGCCGTTCCGGCCGATCCAGAACACCGCCGACCAAGCCAGCTCGCCAGTGTCATCGCCTTACTCCCAGAAGACAACCGGCAGAAGGAATCGAGATAATATGCAGTGAAGCTCGAGATCGAGGTCATCTTCTCCCTCTCCAGCAAACTACCGCCGCCGCCGATTCCTCCCTCCCCGGTGAGAGTTAGACAGATTCCTCGCTCTTGTAGCTGCCTTAGGACATATATGATATTGTGCACCCGTTTGCCTAAGCAGCCGATTGGCCGGAGGACGCCGCCGACGAAGATCCCCTGGATTCCGCCGCCGCTGAGCCATTCTCTCCATCGCCGCCGTTGTCCAGCCCTCCTCCGCCTCGGGCCATCGTAGGGTGAGCATCCTTGCACCTAGTAGTAACTTATGCATGCACTGGCTGGACCAGTTTAAGCCCGTAGGGCGTTTCGCCTCAGTGTCCCGAGAGCATCCGCCGCTTATCCTCGCCGCCAGCGAGATTCTGGCCACCGCCGGCAACGAGAAGACCACTAATGGTTTCGCCAATGTCTCCTCTACCTTTTCTCTGTTGGCCGCTACCCGAGCCGACGCCGCCATCGCCGTCACCGCCGCCGAGAAGCTCGCCGGCTCTGTCTGCCTGCGCTCTGCTCAGCTTTGTCTCGCTGCCGTGTGGGCCCGGGTTGGAAGAGAAATGAGGAAAGAAGAGAAAATTTGAAAAAGGATTAACTGATTTATTTTCCAACTGAAAAATATGCAAACTTTGTAAATCCATAACTTTCTCATTGTAACTCCTTTTTGAGTAAAACCAATTTTCTATGGATTCATAAAAATGTTCTCTTTAATTTTGTAAAATAAAAAGTGAGAACTTCTGTGTAGGATTTTTCTCTAAAAATGGAAATATCTATTATATAATCTTTATTACATAGAAGTTTATAAATTCCTAGAAATTTCATCCTAGCTGCTAAAAATATGAAACTACTTCTGCTAAACTCAGAAAATTGTAATATTTATTGTGGACAATTTGTATTTGACAAAATACCTCCCAAAATAGGCCCATAGTAATGTCTAACCCTTCTTTTTGATAAATTTGTAAAATTCACAACTAAATCATTTTAAATCAAATTTCAGTGAACCAAATTTTGTTGGAACCAGAAAGATATGTATTTTCACATAAAAATGCTCACACTCATAAAATCTATGGGCACCCAATTATTCTACACTATAAGAGGTAATTAATACGACAACGCGAAATATCTAGTTGGATGGGATCTCGAATAAAAACCAAATAAATGCAATAACCATCCAATCTCATCGCAACCTTCTCATACAAACCACCAATTATAATGCAAAACAACCGAACGCCAAACTAAGAACACGAGAGATATTTGGAAGAATAGTTACACCAGTCCACACGGCGAGATATGCCCGTCAAACCACACGAAGGCGGCGACCAAACACGATACATATCTCTGAGGATATGGTCTACGGTTAAACTATTCTCTATGTATCTCAACTGTTCTAAGTCTATACTCATGCAGACTAGCCCCAGGAAAATTGCTAGTCCACACTTTCATCTCTAGCAATGGTATATAATAAATGGTTATACATATAGATAAACTAAATTTACTACATCAGAGTTACATAGGTCAAATGACCAAATAGTATGATTCAGCGGAAGCTTGTCTACCCATACCACAGGCAATCCGACTAGGGGTACACCCCTTAAAGAATCAATCCTAAAGAAGCAACGAATTCCCGTAGCACTCAACCTACAGCAAGGATTATAATAGCACAAGCAAGAGTCAGTACATTACCGAAATAATGTATTGGCAAGGACAATCCTATATGCTACATGCGAGCTCTAAAATCAAGGAAATGGCTATTTGTAGGTTCAGCTTTGCATAAAGCCAATTTTAGTTCACAATCATTTTCCAACGGAAATTTAGAAACATGAATCATAAGTAGAGAAGTGATCAACATAATAATTTTCCTACTTGCTGCCCTCCTTGGCAACAAGTCACCATACGCATTGTCATAAGTGTAATAGTTCTCATAAATCACCAATCCTCATCCCAATTTCATAAACACATTTAAAAGCATAAGTCTATACTCAATGAACACAACCATGCCGCTTATGACCGTGAGCACGGCTAACCAATTAGTTTTGACTCTGCAGAGTTTGTACATCGTTACCCACATGATGTGATAGAAGCCAAACGACTACACTCTAGTTTGTCCGGTACCCGTCGGTACCACCACACTCTGCACATTGAATGCGGTCTAGAGGTCACAACACAGTTTTTACATTACCTAATATTTAGCCTTGCACCAGCACGAGGTGTGTTACTCCACATCGGGGTGCAAACCCGATGTCGTGGGTGGCGGGCCCACGCCTTAAACCCAGCGCAGTGGAGATCTGCCTACCCGGCTCCCCACGAGGCACACAACGTTGTATTGAACACGCTTAGACGCCTACGCCATGAGGTGATCACAGTCCCTCATGGTTCACATAAGTAGCTCCTCTGAACAGCCCTACAGTACAGTCGTAGGCACTGCCCATACTACTCAGCCTACCAAAATGCAAGGCTAAATATTAAGTAACTTAATCCACTATAGCTATCCCATAACTAGCACATGTGGTTGTACTGTTTAACATGAGAATATGACACTGAGTTCGGTCCTTAAGCAACCTAGGCAAGCACTCCCTCTATCGGTGTGCAACTACTCCATATGCACACCACTTGCCGCCCAAGTCTAAAATCATGTTTTTCATCACTTTAGTTCACAAATAACCAGAGGCTTCACCTCTGTCCAGAAGTTATAAAATTCCCATTTTCAAAGGTATATAATGATCACTGTAATATTTAGCACGTTACTAAGCGTGGCTAAGCATAAGCAATTGTATTGACTTAATATAGATCCCATGAGTACAAACCAAGTACTTTAATCAAGCCTAAGATTACAAACAGCAAGGAATACAATGTTCTAAGGTGGATCATGCAACTAATAGGTTATAACTACCATTTACCACAATTCAAATACCGTTATTCACAAATACGCATGCAATTTTACAAACAACACATTTCATTCCCCAAAACATAGGATTCAATTTGTTCAAGGAGGAGGAGAGAAAACTTTCCTTACTCTCGAGTACTCGGACTCCAACTATTTTACTCCTTCACCGATATCGAATTCGTTCTCTAAAAAGAAAATAACGTACGATCGAATAAATAGCAAATAATGCAGAAAATATGAAATGCTCTAATATGCATGATATTTATGACTTAGGTTGCTACTGGTCTAAAGTGAATTTAGGTGAGAGAATTTCTATTTTATCACGTTCTGTTTGAGAGTTATGAATTTTACGAGTTCTATATGAAAATACGTCCGAATATAATATAAGGTAAAATTTGAAGTTATTTTAATATGTGTGAAACTTATACAGTGGTTTGGTACTGGTCTTAGATGAATTGTGGTGAAGAAGTTTCCATTTTATCGACCTCTTCTTAAGAGATATTAATTTTTCCAAGTTCTAGACGTGTATACGTATTTATACAGGTATTTTAGTATACATGGGTTTTAGGGCAAGGTATTTATGAAATTTAACCTTTTGATATCTGAGAGGAATGTGGTGTGGACTTATTGTCATTTGGGTGTATTTTACTTAGAGTAAAAATGAAGTTTATATGATTTTTATGAATTATTTTACCTCCTATACCTTATATAAAACATTTATCCTCTGTATAAAATATAAAGAGAGTTCTCATACTAGTTTTAGAAAATCCTCAGTTTTCAGAAGTGGAGAGAAAAATATTTTGAAGTTAACAAAATTGATTCCATATTATTTGGAGCTTATATGAATTTCTTACACATTTTAGAAGTTAATACATGTTCTGTGTACTAATTTATATATTTACCTATTATAAGTTTCGTATGAGTATCTTTTATGTAAATGAATTTTAGTTTTAGTTCACATCAGAAAAGACCAACATTTTATGAATTTACTAAACCTTGGTTTAAGGTAAAGATGAAATAACTAAATTTGCATATGAGTTATGTATTGTATTCTTTATATTATTTTTGAGACATTTTAGGTACTGGTTCTTCCAGATTTCAAGCAACAGAAATAAAGTTCATAATTTTTTGATTCCAACAAATTTTGTTTCGTCCAATTTGGAGTTGAAATGATTTAGTTATAAATTTATGAAGTTTGCATATTTTTCTATTGGAAAAAATATTTCAGTTTAACATTTTTCTAATTCTTTCTTCTTTTCTTATTTCTCTTCCAGCCCGGGCCCATCTGTCAGTGGAACCAAAACAGAGGAGGCGCAGGCTGGCTGGGGCGCCGGTTCTGTTCGTCGGCGCCGGCGGCGAACGGCGGCTCGGCTGGCGTCGCGGCCAACAGAGAAAAGTCAGAGGAGATCCAGGCGAGGCTATGGGTGGTGGTGGCGCGTGTTGTGGTGGCCGGAATAGGTGGCTGTGGCGGTGCGAGCGGCGGAGCGTCTCGGGGTGTTGAGGCGATCCGAGCTATGGCTGGGTTCTGGACAAACCAGTGTATGCATGCACGCCTAAGAGGTACCAGGAACCTCACCGAGTTGCTCGAGGCTTGGTGAAGCTGGGACGACGGCGGCGGCGGCAATGAAGATGGCCCGGCGGCGACTGAAATCCAGGGGTTCACGGCGCTGGCTTACTCCGGTCTTAGAGCTGATGAGAAAAGATTTGCACAAGGTTAGGGAGGTTGGTAGGGTGCTCGGTATTCGAGGAATCGAAGAGCAGCTCACCGGAGAAGACGAATTTCACGGTGGTGGCTCGGATCGGGGTTGGGGAAGATGGGTGCTGATCTCGAGCTTCACAGCACTCCGGCTTGATTCCTTTGATCAGCGAACTCCTGGAGGCGAGGCGACCTCTTTGGCGCGGTGGTTCGGGCTGGGATCACCGAGTTCGTCAGGATGGCGGCGACGTCACGGCGGCGCTCTCTGGACAGAGGCAGAGCACGGCAGCGACTTCGGCCGGCGAATCCTAGGGCGAGGAAATACCAAAAATGGATCGGTTAGGGGATGGTGATGACGTTCCTGCGGTCGAGAAGAGCAAGACTCACCGGGGTTGAGTTGGTTTGGATCGAACAGCTGCCGGCGTCGGGGAAGACGATGCCGTTCCCGGGGAACCCGAGGTGGTTTCTCTCGGTTTTACCGTAGAACAGATAGCGGGAGAGAGGAAGAGGATGATGACGAAGTGGCTTGGTAGATGGTGAAGTTTTCCACGGTGTGAGGATTCCTGTGGTGGCACTGGATGGCATCGACACGTGGGATGTGGCGTGGCAGCGTTCCAGGGCATGTGGGCGAGCTAGAGCGGTGCCCCTGACTGGCAGGTGGGTCCAGGATGTCTGTGGGGCTCACATGGCAGTGAAGAATGAGAGAGGAGTCATCTAGAAGCTAAGTCATGCTAGCTGTCAAGCATGCAGTTTTTACTCAGGTGTTTTACTAAGTTACCATGGGGTATAAATCTGAGAAAAATTACTGTGGGTAGTAGGTGGTATTGTCCAACTTTGTGCCAAGTTTCAGGCTTAGGTGACTTGTGGATATTCCCTGGTGAAATTACAAAGTTAGGCTAAAAATCAGTCTCTTCTGTATACCTACCTGAGTTAGTGAGTCTTGGCCTGTTATTTTATGTGTGAGATTGGTGAAGAAGGTACTGAAATTTTTACTGTAATTAGTTCACAATCTAATCCAGGTTCTGGTGAATTTTGGTGAGAAGTTGTTTGATGGATTAATTCTGGCAAAAGTGTCAAGTAGGCTGTCTGCAGGTGAAAGTTTTTCTGTATTGCTGAATTAAGAGTATTTATTTGAGATACTTATTGAATTGGTAAAATTTGGTAAACATTACTGGAGATATAGAAGAATGTGATTAACTTGCTGACCAAATTTTGTAGCTAGAAGTGATCTGGTTTATTTTTGGTGAATTTGCAAAGTAGGGTTGTTGATTCAGTTTTTCTGCAGTCCCATTTATTTCTCCAGTGCCTTGATCTTGCCATTTTATGTGTTTTCTTTGGGAGATAAATTAAACCAAAATTCCTGGTGGTATGGTTCATGTGGGCACACACTTTGGCAAAAGGGCTCTGTCTAATTAGTCCTCATTTTTATTTGGTGAATTTTAGAAGTATACCTGTTCATTTTTAGCTAGCTTCCTAGTTTTGCTGATTTGAGGGATTTTATTAAAGTATTTATTGAAATGATAAAATCATGTAAAATTTACAGTGGATTAATTATGTGGGATAGTGTTTACAGGAATTTTTCCATGATTTTATGTTTGACCAATCAGTTTTAGAAATTCCTTAGGCTATACAAATGCATATGCATCCTATTATGAAAATACACTTTAAGATCCAAAAATAATCCAAATAAAGAGTATGCACATGAAATGGTAATTGCTTTATTTGTCTCCATATTTTTATGTCAAACTTTTATCTATACATATTTAGTCATATTACCTTTCATTATTTATATTGTGACCTAGGGTAAGTCTATAAATAAATTAAAGATGTTAACTATAAAAGTTTTAGTGTTTCCTTTTCTAAGAAATTTACTTCAGTAGTTTACCTCTGATTATTGCTCCCTGGTTTGGAAATTATAGAGTTTTACTCTCAAGGTCTTTTTTGTTAATTTGTTTTTGGTTAGAATTTTCGAAAGTCGAAATTTCTGGTATGTTACAAAATCCTACCAGAGAATGCAAGTATATATTTTTTCACTTAGGGTTTTCCTATAGTTTCGGCTTTTGCCGTTTCAGTCTTCCTATCTTGTCATTTTTGTATCTCCCAATCCAGAGATGCAAATGACTTGGTTCTTTCTCCTAAAATCTTGTTAGGACATGCCATACCTACTGTATTTATCTCAGAATTTATTGATCATTTTTGCATAGGCATATTTATTAGATTCTTATTTACATATTCACTGTTTATCGGTAAATTCAGACAATTCGGAGTATGTCGGAGGATGAAACCTCGACGGCGGGAAGTCGGGAGACCCCCTTTTGAGATTCGGCCAGGGGAGTAGTTCTCAGGCGGAGTCGGCTTTAGGTGTAGCAGAAAGATACGCGAGGAAGACGATGAACAGCACGGCGCTCGAGACAGGGGGCCCGAGCTGGAGAAGAGGAGATCGGACCGTCCGTTTCGGGTCCGGACGGTCCGAACCGTGGTGACCCGGAGGAGCAGAGACAGGAAGCGTTTTAGACAGGTTCGGGCCGCTCGGAAGCGTAAAACCCTACTCCTGTGTGTATGTTATGTGGTGTATGAATGTAGTGTGGTAGTTACATAGGTAAGGCTGGCTCACGGCGGAGCGGAGAAGAGGAACGGTGGCTAGAGAATGAGCTCGGGAGCAGAAGACAGGGGAAGCTCTGTCTTGTTCGCCCCCTTTGCTTAGTGGCTTGGATCTCCTTTATAGATGAGGGGAGTCTACAGCACAAAACACAGAGGGAACAATTTCCGGTGAGTTGTCCTGTGCACACGTCCGCGTCCTCCTGCTTAGCCGGCATCCAGGCCGTCTGCACGCCGAGCTGCCGGCGGCTAAGTCGTGGAGGTGATCATCCGGCCGCCCGGTCTGCTGCGGGCAGCTGTCTGGTGTGCATGCTGTCGAGATCAGAGAGGGCAACCCGCGTCCGGGGCCGGAGGCGGCGCGTCTGGGCTCGGGGAGACGTGCCGGGCGACCGCGTCCGTGGCCGGAGGCGGGCGTCTGGGCACGGGGAGACGTGCCCGGACGATACGACGACGTCGGTCGCAATCATGCAGATCGTAGGCCCCGGAGTGACTGACGTGGCTGGGACCCACGCGACCGGTATGTGGGACCCCTGTCCGTTTCGCCGACAGTGGCCCTGGCCCTGTTGCTCGCCGGGATCTACTTCGGGCAGGAACAGGGCCATGTCTCGAAGAAACGAGCGGGCACAGGGTCCCAGCTGTTAATACGGTGGTTATGTGCCGGAGACCCGGGCAGGAAATATGGGACGAATTCGGACGACCTCCCCGGATTCGCACTTGTCGAGGCGATGCAGTCCGAGTAATCGCTCCCAACCTGATCAAGAAAATGTTGACGAAGCCGTGGTGGTTCGCGAAGGGACGCGGAAAAGCCGTGGCGAGACCGCTGCAACGGAGGCAGGGTCCGTCGACCGCGGCGAGCACCTTGAACGTTTGACGAGAAGTCCGAGGGAGACGTACTTCCCGGGAGCGGTCGCCTCGGACCCGGGTCCCGGGAAGTTCCCGGGCCGCAAGTCTGGTCGGCGCAGATCGACCGGGGGCCGAGGCCTTCCGGAAGCGCGCGGTCGACTTTCGAGTCCGTGGCGTGTAGGGCCACGACGCGGGCTGCACCAAGCGGCTCCCCGACATCGGCGAGAGTTCTGCTGAGGTTGTTGTTGATTTCTCGGGCCCGGAAGCGCCGAGTTGCCAAGCGCTATCTGACACCGAGACAGCAGCCGTGAGCGGCCGTAGCGCCCGAGTGCCTCTTCCGGGCCCCGGCGTAGCTGCCTGCCCGGGAACTCGGTTCCCGAGGGCAGCACGCGAGATAGTTGCCCGCCCCGAGAACCTGGTCCGAGATAGAGGCGCGGGAGAAGGAAACACCCTCCCGAGAGGAAAACGCCTGGGCTAAGGGGCCGGGCTCGCGTCTCGGGGGTGTGAGCTCGAGGAAGTCGCGGGAGGTTCGCGAGAAAGTCGCGGTAGGTTCGCGAGGGAGTCGCGGGAGGCGTGGCCGAGTCCGCTGCCCCGGGGGCAGGGTTCCTCGACCGCGGTGATCTCCTTGTAGAGCTGACGCCCGACAATAGAGTTTGAGGAAGGCGCCGGTTTCCTTCTGACGCCATACGCGGGGGCCTTCGGGCCCGGGGTCCTCCATGCCCCCGAGCGGCCTTCTTCTGTCGTTGCGCGAGGTCCGGTCCGAAGGAGGCCAGCGACCCTCTCCCGTGCAACGGCGTCTCCGGGCCTCGCTCGCGCTTGCGCTTTGGTTTTGCCTGTCTTGTACAAAGAGAGACATTTGTATACGTATATGATTATGTTTATATTTCGTACCTTGGTTTATTGCGTTGTTCGGAGGTCGCTGGTGTCGGGGCCTCGTGTCCGGGAACGCCAAGTATCGGGCGTCGTCCGACAGCGAGATCCAGCAGCTGCGAAAGCCGTCGGGCCTATGGCCCTGTCCGGGCCCTGGGGCAGCCGTCATCCCGGGGCTCGGACTCCGGGGGCGTCGAACGCGACGGTCGCCCGATCCGGGAACCTGGTTCCCCTGGGCACGAGCCTCTGGAAGCGAGCCTGGTGGAGCGAACTAAGTTCGCTGGTTCGGCCCCCGCCGTCTTCCGGGTCCCGGGGGCCCTTCGTGCCGGGCCTCGTTGGCCTATGGAGCACAACGATGCCGCGACGACGGGCTCTACATGATGAACCGTGAGAGCACTTGGCTCGTTCCCTTGTCCATCCATGTTGTGAACCGTTGCGTCTACCACCTCGTGGGGGCCTCTTCGCGGTCGCGACCCGAGCGGAGGAAAGGATTGCGCGTAAGGAATCTGCCCCCTAGCAGCGGAAAAAACCGAGCCCGAAGCCAACCAGTGCGGGACACCGCAAGCCGGGGCTTAGACGATGTCCGGGGTTTAGCAGATGGGATACGGTAGCTCGCTGGTAGGGAACAGATGCTTAGGCGCAACACCAAGCACCACAGGGAGCGACCCGATTGTGCCCCAGGGAGGAGATCGCCACGATAGCGACATAAGGAAGGATAAGGGCACGAGCCGGGAACGATAACAAAAGTATTACTATGGAAAGCGAATATACCTGGGGCCCGGCCTCGGCCAGTGCTGAGGTTTGATGGCACTTACAGGATGTGTTTCAGATAGCATTTATGGGGATGCTCCAGGCTTACCGAGCCTGGTTGGGAAGTTTCCGATCACTAGGGAGGGGCCTTCCCACGGGGGGAAGATTTCATTCCGACCCGTATGAATACGGCGGAGATTCGAACCCCAACCCAGAAGTGATCGGGCCCAAACCTGACGCCAAGGATAGCGCTTGAGGCCGTGCTGGTACGAGCGACGCGGAGCGGGGCGCGCCACCTTCATTCCTCGAGGAAGTCGAGGTTGTCGAGCTGCATATTGTCGTGGTTGATGTTTGTCGATGTAGCGCTGTACCGAGAGCTGAAGGAGAGGTCTGGCGATGGAACGACTTCGGCCGGTACACCAGGAAGAAACGGAGTCTCCCCGGGCGCCCAGCTTTGTGTGGTATGAGCCGTCCCCAGAACCGCCGGGGAAAGTCTGCTCTACACATAGTGAACTTTGAGAGCGTCCGGTTCGTTCCCTTTGTCCACCCATGCCACGAACGCAACACATGGGAAACGACGAAAGGAACGAGACGGGGAGGGTATTAAAAACATTGCTTATGTAAAATGTATATACATGGGGCCCCGGCCAGCGCTGAGTTTCCGGGGAAGTTTCGGCGCTGGCCCGGGCTCGCCCAACTTACAAGATGTTTATACAGACAGATTTGTGAAGGTGTTTGATGTCGCTAGGAAATGGAGCTCGGGCTCGCTTCCCTCGCGTGCCTCGAGGCTGGGGAAAGGCATGCGCTCGGGACCCGGGGCCCCAGCCAGCGCTAAGGATATGTGTCGAGCCCGGGGGCCCCGGACTGAAATGCGTTTTGATATAAGCGGGTTCCGGGGCCGGGCTTGAATATGGGATGTGAGACGACCCTCCGGATGCATTCTCGCAGGGCGGTGCTGTCCGGGCTATCGCGCCCTATTCCGGGTGTCGCGTTCCTAGGCTTGCGCTCGCCTTGGCGACGCCGCCTGGTTCGGCTCCTCGGTGTTAGGCCCGGGGCGCGGATTCGGGAATCCGTACCTCGGCTCAAGTATGTGCCGGGACCGCAGGGGGCCCCGGACTGTCATGTGGTTTTGACGTGGTCAGCATACGCCGGGCACGGGCCCCGGCTAAAGATTATGGACCACGTCGGGACAACTTCTCCGGAACCCGCTTTGCTGAGACGAACCGTCCGGGTACTCGTGCCTGTGAGGGTCATTCCGGGTGCCACGTTTCTAGGCGCTGCACTCGCCTTGGCGATGCCGCCTGGTTCGGGCTCCTCAGAGTCGGGCCCGGGAGGTAGGTCCCGGGCCCTATGTTTGCCGGGCGAGGGGCGCTCTGCGACGAGCGCCACGCTTGCTGCCTGTAGAATGTTATTGGTATCGCCCAGCCATCAACTCGTGTGTCATGTCCCGAGGCCGCGGCGCGAGGAGCGGGCCGGACTGAGTCGGGAGGAACCGCCGGGCTGCCATCGCTTCCGATGGGGCCCGGGCAGTCGTACCCAATGTGCGTCCGGGGCACGGAGGCCCGGACTGAGTCGGGAGGAACCGCCCGGGCCTGCCATCGCTTCCGATGGGGCCCGGGCAGTCGTACCTATGTGCGTCCGGGCACGGAGGCCCGGACTGAGTCGGGAGGAACCGCCCGGGCCTGCCATCGCTTCCGATGGGGCCGGGCAGTCGTACCTAGGACAAAGAAAAGGGAAGACTTTCTCTAATAAGGAGTAGAGCTGAGATTTTAAAACCGAAAGCCAGACAAGGAACAGAACGATACAGTCGACGCTTCCGGGAGCCAGGCTCCGACCGGGGCTAGATACGCACCGGGAGCCAAGGGCTCGACCGGGCTTATATGCACGCCCGGGAGCCAAGGGCTTCGACGGCTCGGCCTACTGCCGCTCCTCGAGGCGTTTGGCCAAGCGTTCGACGGCGCGGCACTCGTCAGGTCGTGCCGGTCCGTCTGGTGGAAGGCGCACCATCCCCGGGCCATTTCCGGGCGGCGGCGGCGCACGTGCGGCCCTTTGCCGCTTACCGCCGCCGTCGTCGTCCTCGTGGGCGGTGTTGCCCGGGGGCTGGCCACAGCGGCAAGGCGGAGCTCTCAGCGGCCGCCTGGGCTTTCTGGCGCTTCCTCCTGTCCGGTGCGAGGCGGAACGCGAGGACGTCGCCGGCTCCTGCGTGATTGCCGGCGGTGATCAGGCGATGGGCCGTACCTACGAGGTCGGCGACTTTCACCGAGCCACCGCCTTTCCCGGCCGCTGCTCCCGGTGAAGCCGGGGGTGGCGCAGGAGAGCCTTCTTGCCAGGAGAGCTTCCTGCGGCGTCGCCGGCTGGATGTCTTGATGGTGGCGCGCGTGGAGCGGCGCGCCTGTTTGGCCCAGCCTCACGAATGAGGCCGTGGCGGACCAGCCGGGCACTTACCGGCCCCTCCGCGGAGGGAGGTGCCGAGGCGCTCGGCAGGCCGCCACTGGGTGAAGTCGGCCAGTGCAGCGCGCACGCGCGCCCCGCCAGGAAGACGTGGGGGAACGCGGTGAGCGAGCCAGGGGGCTAGCATTGCCCGGCGGGGTGAAGCCGCGCGGACTCGTCATGGAATCCTGCTGATGATGATGGCCGCTCGCCATGGAGCACGCCGGTGCTGCCGGCGTACCACTGAAAAGGAAACTCCCCTACTGGCGCGCCAGCTGTCGGAGGATGAAACCTCGACGGCGGGAAGTCGGGAGACCCCCTTTTGAGATTCGGCCAGGGGAGTAGTTCTCAGGCGGAGTCGGCTTTAGGTGTAGCAGAAAGATACGCGAGGAAGACGATGAACAGCACGGCGCTCGAGTCAGGGGGCCCGAGCTGGAGAAGAGAGGAGATCGGACCGTCCGTTTCGGGTCGGACGGTCCGAACCGTGGTGACCCGGAGGAGCAGAGACAGGAAGCGTTTTTAGACAGGTTCGGGCCGCTCGAAGCGTAAACCTACTCCTGTGTGTATGTTATGTGGTGTATGAATGTAGTGTGGTAGTTAAGGTACGGCTGGCTGATCACGGCCGAGCCGGAGAAGAGGAGGTGGCTAGAGAATGACTGGAGCCCGAAGAACAGGGAAGCTTCTGTTTGTGTCTTTGGCTTGTGGCTTGGATTTCACTTTTGATGAGGGGATCTACAGAGAAAACCGAGGGAAAATCTCGGTGAGTTGTGCCTGTTGCAAAGTGCCGATCGTCTCTGCTTACGCCGCATAGGTGTTAACGTTGGTTATGACTCCTAAATATTTTTTTGTTTGTATTTTGGATTTGCAACGGTAGTTTTGTGGTGGCGGCTGCGGCGGTAAGCCTGTGTAGGGAGGGTGGGAATTTCACGTGCCGCTGCTGGGGCAGCTGTATGGTACGTGGGTGCTGTTCCACGGAGATCAAGAGTGGAACGCTTTGTATAGGCGCGGGGGCCGGAGGGAGGCGGCGGCGCGTTGTTAGGGCCCGGGGAAGTGCCGGGACGGCAGGCGGAGGGGCGCGTCTGGGTCGGGAGTTGTACCGGGCGTCGTGCGAGGGGCGCCTGGGCGCGGGAGACGTGCCGAGCCCCGCGTCTGGGGCCGAGGCGCGCGTCTGGGCACGGGGAGACGTGCCCGCGACGATACAGACGACGTCGGTCGCCAATCATGCAGATCGTCAGGCCCCGGAGTGACTGACGTGGCTGGGACCCACGCGACCCCTTATGTGGACCCCCTGTCCCGTTTCGCCGACAGAGTACGTGGAGCAAGAACCAGGATTTTGAGTGTGAACCATCGCAGCGCAAGGCAGCATCTAAACAAGCTACTAAGCAGCATCTAAGCATATTGAACCCTATATTTTCTATAAATTGATTTGTTTGCAAAGGAAATATCTATATGCATGTTCGGTCTGTTAAAATGGGAAAAACGGGTAGAGTTTATATTACCAATTGTATGTATTTCCATTCCTTGGTTATTGACTCCATGTTCGTTACCTTGTCACCACTGGCTAAGGACTTTGGATACTTTTTATTTTTACCGAATGCTTAGCCATGCTTAGTTCTAGACTTAGAAAAATCTGATAGATGAAGCTATCGGTTCAAAACTAGTTAATGCGAATGGTTGGGTTAAAATCTAAGAAGAATATCTTCTGATTTATAATTAAGAATTGTTTGACTTGGACGGATGATAGGCGATGAAAGGGATGGTGTTTTCCCGATGCAACGTAGCTCCGTCTGGGTCGTTAAGGACCGAACATGTTGACGTCTATTCAAGCACCCTACGTCTTTACCACACTCCGGACGTGTATGGACGGCTTAACTCAGTAGCACGGGAGGCTGTGGCCATCTCGCCATCCGTCAATCGTGAGGAGGGATTTCCTTTGGGTGAGCCTCGAGCACGCCTGGCTTTGGCCGGAGTGCTCCCGCATGTGGTGAGCCACCTTAATCATCACACCCCCCCCCCCCTCCGCACGACTAAGTCGTCGGGGGCCCAGACGTGGTTTAGGTGGTTGGGGCTAAGCGTGCAAAAGGTTGTGTTGTGACCTCTAGTCCGCACTCAATGTGTAGAGTGTAGGTACTGACAGGTACGGATCAAACTAGAGTGTAGCTGTTTGGCTTCTATCACATCGTGTGGGTAAAGATATACACATCTGATCAGAGTAAGAACTATTCGAATAGCCGTGTCCACGGTTATGGACAACCGCTTGATGTGCTCCTCAATGATGTTAGCATCCAACTTGGGATATATGGTTATGGGATTATGTGGTTATATCATGACTTAGGATAGTCATGGATGGATGGGTTTATATAAAAAAAATCTTTGATGTTAAATATGACTTGGTTTAGTCATAAAAGATGATATGGTTGTGTAGCATAATGGTTTGGGCAATGGTGGCCCATGGATGATGATTAGAGCATGGTTTGTGCTCATTCTTACTTATATTTCAGAACTATAAGCTTGTTGTCCTAAATTTTCAGATTGAGCTATTCGCAAATGCTTATGTTTTAAATGTATTACTTGCAGCTTTATTCAAAATCGATCAACTTAGCCATACTCCTTGATGTAGAGACTAGCATTACTCCTTTGTACTATTATTATTATATAAGTCTAGCTGAGTACTTGTTGTACTCACGCTGTATCTTTCAGGTGAGGATATCGACAACGCTGATGTGATCCACTATTATCCCGCCGAGGGTGGCGAGAATAATGCGTAGTTAAAGTTAAGTTCTATCCCCAGTCGGTTGCTTGTGGGATGGGTATGCGCCACTGGTTTTACCCTTGATGTTTATATTTTTTCCGCTGCTATCTTTGTGTCACATTATGATGAATTAGAGTTGTGAACCCTCTATTGTATAATCTATATATATATATATATATATATATAAATATATATATATATTATATATAATATATATTATATAACCCTGCTACTCGTTATCTATATTTAGAGTACTTGTGATGTTTATCAATTGCTTGCGATGAAAAGTGGAGGCTAGTCGCTTTCCTGGGACTAGCTGAACATGAGTATGAGTTGTGTAGAATTGAGATGGTTGGGGGATAGCTATTGTGGTTCGAGTCCTCTGGGGACGTATCGTATTTGGTCGCCACCATCGAGTGGTTTGACGGGCGTTATGACGGGGGAGGACTGGCAAGTTATCCCTTATGATTATTCTTTGTACACTTCTCGTATTTGGATTTATATTATGAACGGATAAATATTATGGCAAGGCTGCGATGAGGATGGATGGTTACCGTACTTAATTGGGTTTTATTCGAGATCCCATCCATCTAGATATTTCGCGCTGTCATAATAATTACTCTTCATAATGCACTTCCAGGGTGCCCACAATTAGGTTCTACAAATCTCATAGTATTTATAGGTTTTTTATTTTTTCTCAATTCAAATTTGAGTTTGGCGAATTACTTTAAATTTTCCGTCGGAAACATATATCGTTCCGCGTCGGGAAATCTGAAATCTACAAAAACCGGCACCGAGAATGTAAACCCTAGTGGTCATCGCCCCTACGGCGATGTCCATCTTCAAAGAACTTCTTTTTGGGTTGATCACTTTGCTTTGTAATTTTGCAGTGAATGGGGGTACGTATTTTGGTTGTGATGGTGTTCAGTTGAGAACTTATTAAGAAGGGATCAGGTCATGTTTGCATGGTTTGGTTTCTTCTAATGTGAGTTGTCTCACCTTGTTCATCCAGTACTGCACATTCCTTCTTGTTGTGGCCATGCCAACCACTTGGAAGGTCAACACAAAAGGAACATAAAAGATTATTGGCTAGCAAAATTGTGAAATACTAGCCCTAGTTGTGGTTGCTCCAAACTTTGAGAAACAAGCAAACAACCTCCTTTTTCTTTTAATTCTAAAAACTCACATTCAACAAACACTAGACATGTACGCACAGGGTGATCCTATAGTTGCAGGAGGCAGGAATAATTTATAACCTAATTGGTGTGCATGCACCTATGCCTTATCTTATCAAGCAAGGTGGACATGTCAGGGGTCGAGGACAAGTCGTGCAATGTGAAACTGAGCGCAGCTTCATCTGAACGCACATGGTTGTCTTCCGGGTGCATTCTGACTAAACTTCTGGAGTTGTTTTACGGCAGAAGATGGTAGAATGTATCACATTTTCTAGGATAAATTATAAGGTATTTTTTGATATATCAGATACTAAGAAATACTAAAATTTTTAGATATAAGGAGGTATCAAAATTTACACTAAATATTTTGGTAGAAATTTCTGGTACTTCTGGATTAAAATTTGAGGCTCAAAAGCCTCGCTGAACCGGGCCGGCCTGACTGAACTTCCACGCACGCATGCATGCCCCAACGTCAATATATTTTTTGTTGAGAAAATGATTGTCAAGTAATTCCACCAACGGTAAATTTGAAACTGATAGAAAAATGGATGTAGCTTCGATGTTTCATTCCTTGTGTACCTGGTAATCAGGAAGGTGCCGGAGCATTGGGCCGCACAGCCAGTTTATGAAATAATCCTCGCAAAAAAAAAGTTCTATGAAATAGTGCCAGTGTTAAAGTAATCGTGAGGTCGGGTTGTACCGAGCATTTGAATTTGATTGTTTGAATCTGAACAAACATCATATGGTGGTACTACATGTTTACGTCCCTTTTTTTAATAGTACTAGTGTAGTGCCCACCTTGTGTCTGTTTTAAAAAAAGGCTAATATTGGCAGTTTTAGGCTTCCTTTGGAAGTACCGGAAGAGAAGAAAAAACTTTTTGTTTTCTATAAGCACGCTTTTTGGAACGGTGTATTTTTTACAAAAATTTTTTATATAAAAGTTGCTTTAAAAAATTATATTAATCTATTTTTTAAATTTAAAATAATTAATACTCAATTAATCATATACTAATAGCTCACCTCATTTTACGTGGTCCTCTTCCTCTCCCCTCTTCCCTTACTTCCAAACTATATCTTAATCCAAGCAATTGCAATTGGATGGGAACATGTAGCGAACATGCACAAAATAATCAAAATTTATTATTTTTATTTTCCTAAAAAAATCAATCTTAAACACCATCAGAAGGGGGGTAATCAACAGCACAAACAAAATATAAGGGAACCTTGATCTTTTGCCCAAAGTTAACACACCTTCTATCACCGTAATATATTCATGCTAACGCTACGACACTATTTAATACTACAAATTAAATATGTGATGCCATTTATTGTCAGCTATTTCATAATCAGAGACATGCTAGATTGATTCCAAACAGCTGTACGATAATTCATGACTTATAAGCAGGCCATTTACACACCAAAAGCCCTACATAGTACATAGAGTACTTCCTACTGCATGCGTTGCAAGCTACTACTCATAGTAGCATGGTTCATGTTCACGGTATTTCATAGAATATTTACAGCTTAGTTCCATATATAGCGAGCTGCACTAAAACTACTCATCGCAGCACTCGAAATCATCCATCAGATCGTGCATGCACGTTTTATGAATCGCCCCAATGTGAGCCCGGCTCCCCCTATGCGTAGCAAAATGCCAAACCATAGTGCCTGAAGTCTGTATTATCCATTTACCCCGTGCGTACCAATAAAAAAAGAATCAGCTTAAATATTAAATATGGTTTTCATTAACTGTAGTTCTTAGCTAGGTGAGTTAAGCCATTTTATTACTTGCACTAAAAAAAATAGCAACCTCAACAGAATCCTAAAAAGTAGATTAATCGTATACTCCTTATATATCAGGGCATCAGGCCATAGAAAAAGCTTAACTTCTAGATATAGCTAATTGACCAGCCATCTATTATTACCCAACTTATAAGGTAAAAAAATGGTTCAATCTATACTTACAGACTTAGACCTAAGTCCACGCACAAGTTTAGCTATCTGAAAATATAAAGAACCTAAAGGAACTAAATGAAAATATTGTTTAGCAATACTAGATGAAAACATATAGATTACCTAGAAATTTATCAAATGGTTCTAATTATTATCACATATAATATACATAGTCAATGGTTGGTAATCTAATTAGGTCAACTGAAAGCTCAGCGCTGCACTTATGTTCAGATTTTCTGTCGTTTTCCAACAGTTTTATGAAATGAACCGTACTATTTAGTGGCAAAACAGAGTCAATGGTTGGTACTTACAAAAAATCTGCTCAAATATAATATATAAATCTTATTGTTTGGGTTGTCTATATGTCGTCTAGATATGAGGTAGAAAGATTATATAAACAACAGTCGTCTAACCATTATATTCTTCGTGCTCTAAGAGGAAAGATCTAGCTAGTAACAGGAAACATAAAATATCATACAATAACAAGGTAACAGAAAATTCCAACAATTAAGTATTGTTATGTGAAAAAGATAGTAATTCTATTAAAATTATCTTTATGTCAGCCTTTGTTACGATGTCCCTTTATCCAAACAAATCTGAGCTATCAAAAGAAACGAAAAGAGGCAGAAGGATTTAGATCATCTAAACTTCAAAAAGAGATCTTGTGAGCAATAGTATATTGATCTCTCATAGCATGGAAAATAGTACATTTTGCAATTCTTGTCACCCTTGTGAGCAAGATCTAGTATGTCACTATGTGAATGAAAGAACTGATTTATTAATTTTTGGTAGGAGGCAGTATAATGAATTCGGAAGGTATATAAAAGTTACATTGCCTAATCATTGTATTAAGATTGGATGTTTTCATCTATAACTTCACATTGGGACTACGGGGGATTGGCGGTGGCGTGGTCATGGACAGTGGGGGATCGATGGCGGCATGATCGTGGACGACGGGCAGCGACTCATGGTGGCACCATGGATGACGGGGGATAAAACCAAGGTTGTCAAAATCCCAATACGTATCGTAGTATCTTGCAATACTACGATCCTACCAAACCGAAACAATATCGATCCTATCTTGTATCCTAATTTTCATAGTATCCAAATCCTCACTATTTACTTCCATATGATCCTACCGGATGAAACGTAGTATCCCGATTCTACGATCCCTATGATCCTACGAAAATATTATTTAAAATAAGGTGGATTGAAAATATGTGAATAGTTCACTCAATTTACAAATATCAATTAAATTTATCAAAATCAATATTATAGGCTTCAATTTGTACAACATATTGTAAATGCTATATAAAAATATGTACTTTTTAAAATTTGATAGTATCCCAATCCTACGATAGAATCCCGATCCTATAATACTTCAGGCAAAAACGATATAACCTAGTATCCTAATACTGATTACCTTGGATAAAACTGCATTTACCCAAACTCATGTCATCACTTTTATTGGATACAAATAGCATTAATGATTATAAAACTGCACTCACATAATTTTGACAATAAATTGCTTCACATCAAACACCAAACAATAATTTATTTATGGCCATTATAAAACTTAGGTGTATTGGGAATTGTCTCTTCTTGAATTTCAAAAGAAGGGTGTGGAGACTATGGGCCCCGGGTACTTCATGGAAACCAATATGGCCACTTAGATAGAGGATGAACCTGATCATGTAATTAAGGATATAGTAAAACTCGGTTTATTTTACCTTGTATGACATGGGAAAGGATATAGTCCTAGCCGGATACGATGTGTTTCTAGAAAGAAATCTCTTGGTTGAGTCCGACTGGGATTCCTACCTTGTAACCTTGTCTCCTCAGTATATAAGGGGAGACAAGGAGCCCTCTGGGGTAGAGAACATACATCATAACCAATCTCACCAGAGAAACCTCAAAGGTAATACACAACAGCTGGAAGTAGGGTATTATCTTATCTTGAGGGTCTGAACCAGGATAAATTCGTTTTGTGTTCCTTTGCATCCATCAAGTTTAGGTCTTGCGAATAGTTCCATATAATTATTGCTGATACAAAGCATCGACAGTTGGCGTGCTACATAAGGGCTTCGTTGAGATCATCGTCAACAAGCCTAATGGATCTAATCACCAGAGTCGACGGCATCAAATTCTTCCCCGGGCAAGCAATCAGCTTCGGGAGCCTCAACTTCATTGCCAACAACCTTGACAATCTCACCCTGACCGACTCAATTTCGACTAGATCGGCCAGGAACCGGGCTGACCTAGTGCCAGTCGGCTTACTTTACGTCGCGGCAATCTTCCGCGACTTGCTGCGGCGATATCCAAGATCTATGAGTCTAGGGCTAACATTTTTTCCTGATGTTCGACTCGGATACGGCCCTAAGCCGGTTGAGATTGGGCTGAGGGAGAAGAGATCGTCAACTTCCACTTAGATTCAGCAATGCCGCAGATATCTTCAATTCGAGTCTGATGCGGTAAAACCAATCGTCTGGAATTCGACTCGAATACGGCCGAGAGCCGCTCAGGATCGGATCCAGGGAGGTTGGGGTTGTCATCACACCATTGAACTACTCCGAGTCTGACTCCTAGTCGGACAACAGCTTGAGGAACTTTTCTCCACCACGCGAAGTCTTTATGGCATCGAAAGGATCAACCCCGGGGCAAGATGCACGCTGACTACGCGACTAGCAAGAGGAGGAGGCTCGCCGACTACATGAGCAACAGGAGGAAGATGCGCGACGCTTACAAGCCGAGCGCGAAGCTCGCAATGACAACTTGCGTAAGGCTGGGCGGACTACCCAACAGGAAATCCTCCATACCAGAGTAGGCGACCACGATGTTTTAGTTACTCCACAACAGAACGTCGTGGCGGCAGCTACACTATTGGACATCTTGCAGCTGGGGCCAGATCACCAAGCTACCCCAACTATCGCAAGAATCAAAGCAATGATAACCGCTGCAACCTGTCAATAACGACAGCAATCAGGAGATACATTCATACTGCCTAACAAAACAATTTTGGATGTCGCGACTTCATCAACTTTCAACTCGGCGCCAGGCAGCCAGCTTAGTCAACACCACTGGAGTCCCACCGCACGTCACTCGGCCATCACAACGACGATCGACGCCAATTCCATCACAATGAGCGCTGGGATAATCAGGACGCTCGAGGATGACTACGACGGGATCTTCGCCATGACATTAATGCACAATGCCGAGAACGCCAGGAAGATGAACGTCGCCGACTTGAAGACAAACACGAACGCTTTAGCCTCCATGAGCGATTTCATCATCGTAGTCGGAGCCGAGCCCTCACCCGGATGAAGGAGTTTTGGCCTCATCATGAATTGCAACAAGTCGACTGACCATCCGGTTTCAAGCTGACTGGTATAGAGAAATACAATGGCAAGACCAACTCGAAATCCTGGCTGATTGTGTACACCTTGGCGATCCAAGCGGCCAGAGGAGATCACAAGGCTATGGCAAATTACCTACCAATCGTTCTGGCCGACTCGGCATGGACATGGTAGCTAGGGCTTCCTAGGTGGTCAATTGGCTCCTGGGGGAACTTCGTGAACGCTTTGTGGCTAACTTCCAAGGAACCTACGAGAAACCGTCATCCGAGTACGATCTGTACCACTGCCATTAAAGGAAAAACGAGTCTATCCGTGACTTCATTAAGCGCTTTCTCCGAAAAGAGTAACTCAATCCCCAAAATCAAGGACGAGGTCGCATCGCTGCCTTTTGCAAGGGAGTCAGGGACACCCGTTCATCGCAAAATTCACTCGGAAGCCGTCCAACTCCATCAAAGCTCTGTTCAACATGGCAAACAAATATGCTAACTCATTTGATGTCGTCACCGAAGCACTCGACGACAAGAAGGAGCCCCGACAGAAGGAGCGGAAGGATACCGATGATGCGGCTCCGTCCAAAGCTAGCAACCGCAAGTGCAAGTCAGAGGACGTTGTAGCAATAGTCAAGCGCAACCGACCGTGACCCCCAAGGATGAACGACTACCAAAAAGTTATGAATGGGTCATGCCCTTTCCATCTAAAGGGGAAGCACGCGGCCAAGAACTGCTTTATGCTCAAAAAGTTTGCTTCTGAGCAAACATCAGCATCTGGCGAACATAAAGACAAAGGCAAGCCGGACTCGGGTGCAGCCGACGACTACCAAAATCCCCAGGCTAAGCTCAATCACATATTCGGAGAGCCATCAGCATACGAGGCCAAACGTAAGCAGAAGCTAACCGTCCAAGACGTGAACTCGGTCTTTACTGATGCCCCCCAGTATTTACGCTAGTCTGAGATGGCAATAACGTTCAACCGCATGGATCACCCTGACCGAGTAACGCATCCAGGACGTTATCCACTCGTCCTAGACCCGGTCATCAGAAGCATTAAGTTGAAGAAGATTCTCATCGATGGAGGAATTGCGCTAAATATTCTATTTGCCAAAACGCTCGACAAGATGAAGATACCTTGATCTGAGTTGCGGCCGAGTGCAGCTCTCTTCCATGGGGTAATCCCTGGTCTCTCTTCAACTCCACTCGGACAGATCACTTTGCCAGTCACCTTCGACATGCGGGAAAACTTTCACACACAAAACATCTGCTTCGAGGTCGCCGATTTCGAGACTGCCTACCACGCCATACTCGGATGACCAGCACTCGCTAAATTTATGGCAGTACCCCATTATATTTATATGATGCTCAAGATGCCAGGACCAGCAGGAGTCTTCTCTCTACACAGCGACGTCAAGCAAGCCTTCACCTGCGACAAGGAGAGCTGCGAGCTGGCCCAGTCACACGAAGCAGCAGTCGGACGAAGCAATATCCGACTAGCAACAACGGCTTGAAAGGAGGATGACCAAGTCCCGGCGAAGAAGGCAACCAAGTCGGGAATTTCAGTGGACTCAGAGACAAAAAAGATCCCTCTGGACCCTTTTGACTCTACCAAGACTGTTCTTGTTGAGACCGGACTCGACCCCAAATAGAAAGACGAGCTCGTCACCTTCCTCTAGGCGAATAGGGACATATTTGCTTGGAAGCCTTCCGACATGCCTGGCGTACCCAGGGAGGTGATCGAGCATTCCCTAAATGTCAAACCGGACGCCAAACCAGTCAAACAACGACTACGGCGCTTCGCACAAGACCGCAAAGATGCTATCCGCGAGGAGATAACCAAGCTTATTGTAGCCGGGTTCATCGAGGAGGTCTACCACCCAGATTGGCTGGCAAACCTAATTCTAGTCCAGAAGAAGAATGGTAAATGGTGCATGTGCATCGACTATACCGACTTGAACAAGGTGTGTCCCAAATATCCATTTGGTTACCAGGATAGATTAGGTGGTTCATTCAACGGCAGGATGTGACCTACTCATCTTTCTCGATTGCTATTCGGGATATCATCAAATCAGCCTAAAGGAGGAGAACTGCCTAAGAACTTCTTTTATCATGCCGTTTGGGGCATAATGCTATGTCACAATGCCGTTCGGATTGAAAAACGCTGGCGCAACATATAAACGTGCTATCCAGTGGTGTCTTCACACACAACTCAGGCGCAATGTGGAGACATATATCGATGACATGGTGATCAAGACCAAAATCAAGGAAAATCTCATCGCCGACTTAGAAGAAACTTTTCAAAGCCTTTGAACATTCTGTTCGCACCAAAAACCACCGGGTGTGCCAAGAAGCTTGTTGATGATCTGGTTTGATGCGATTGAACATACGAAGGCCTGGGAGATCTGCTTAGCTCCAGTGCAGGTCCTAAAATATTTGAGGTTCACGGGCGTGCCAGTCAATTTGACCCCGCAATTGACAAGGAGATGAAGAAATCTGATTACTGATCCAATCGGCCAGTAAGCCGATACGGGTTCCTTCCAGCCGATCGCTGCTATGCTCGTGCCCGGGCCCTCGCCTATACTCGCGCTCCCGGGTCCTCGCTTGTGCTCGCGCTCCCGGGTCCTCGCTTGTGCTCATGCCTGGGTCAGCAGCAACTGCACATCGGCTATCGGCCGATACGGACTGATATAGGCTTCTCGTAGCCGATAGCCGATGGCACCTGTGTATCGGCTAGGAAACCGATAGCGCTATAAACAAATGGATAAGCTGTCAGTATAACATGTGCATCGGCTAGAAGCCGATGATAAAATAGATAAGCAAAACAGTAAGCCAGCCGACTGCCGAGGAAACACATGTGCATCGGCTAGAAAACCGATGATAATATAGATGACAAACAGTAAGGATAATACAGTCGGCTTTATAAAAAGATAACCTATCGGCTAAGCACTCCGATAGAACGTCGCATAAAACCTATCGACTCAGCAAGAGTAAATCTATCACTATCAATCTAGTAGTTCAAACTTAACTGATGCAGCACAGATTAACAATAATAAAAGAACCTCGGTGAGCCGATAGATCTAATGCAACTCTGATGTAATGAGATAACTTACCGGCTATACATTCCGATAAGACGCTTGCACAAAGGCTATCAGCCTAACAGGAATAATTTATCGCTAGCAGTTTAGTAGGTCGGACCCAACCGATGCAGCACAAACTGATGATAAACTACCCCCGATAAACTGATAAAAACTATGCACGCGTGATGTGATATACCTGACCAGCCTAAGAGGTCGGACCGAACCGATGCAGCCGTAGACAGATCCGATACACCGTGGTAAGCCGACTACCATAGACCGACTAGAATATCGGACCTAACCGAGAAAGTCCTAGCCGATTGGTAGTCGGGGTAACGAGACTTACCCTCTCGCAGGAGTTCGGACCTAACCGATGCAGCCCCGCTCGAGAAGCAAGAACCCGTTGGTAAAGGGTGGTGATGCGCCGAATTTGTATTGATCGATTAGATGATTTACAAGGTACCCGGGCATACGTATATATACCCCGAGTTATTACAGTCCTTATAGGACACGGAACATGACTTTCCTAACTAGAAAAGGAAAACTAACAAGCCCCGATCAGATACGAGATCAGGTTTCCTAAAAATTATCAAAACTACCTAATTAATAGATAAGGTAATTAACTGCCATAACGTGGTCCTCACGATTCCTTCCCAAGCTCGAACTCTTCTGGATTAGTTTCCAACGGCTGATATCGCTTCTTTCCTTAACCGAACATGGTAACGAACCGTACCAAATTTTGGCGTTAACACATTCATGATGAAGCTAAACCCAGAAAAGTGCATCTTCGGAGTACCTTCGAGAAAACTACTCGGTTTCGTCGTCTCACACCGTGGCATAGAAGCGAACCTAGAGAAAATCAACGCAATCATGAACATGGCTCCCTCGACTAGCTAGAAGAACGTACAGAAACTGACTGGTTGCATGGCGGTACTTAGCCGATTTATTTCCCGACTTGGCGAACGGGGCATGCCCTTTTTCAAACTACTAAAGAAGGTTGACAATTTTCAATGGACGCCCAAAGCCCAACAAGCCTTTGAAAATTTTACAAAGTTCCTTACATCACCACTAGTGCTGGCATCAGCAATGCCTGTATCTGGCAGCAACTACTCAATTCGTCAGCACGATTCTGGTTGTCGAGTGGGTAGAGCTAGGACGTATACAAAAAGTTCAAAGACCAGTTTACTTTGTCAGCGAGGTCTTAGGCGAATCCAAAATGCGATATCCCCAAGTATAGAAACTGCTATATGGATTACTTATAACTGTTTGAAATTGGTGCATTATTTCCAATCGCATCGAGTCACAATTGTCACATCGTTTTCACTCAGGGATGTTCTACATAATCGCGAAGCCACTAGCAAAATCGCTAAATAGGCACTCAAGTTGATGGCGTTTGACATTGTCTTTCAACCACGAACAACGATCAAATCTCAAGCCCTAGCAGACTTTGTGGCCGAGTGGACAGAAGTTCAAACGGCTACACCAGCAGACAAGCTTGAATACTGGATAATGTACTTCAACAGTTCTTTACGAATCAGTGGAGCAGGAGCTGTTGTCATTCTGACGTCACCCAATAGAGAAAAACTCAAATACGTCCTTCAAATACACTTTCCAACATCTCATAATGTCGCCGAGTATGAAGCACACATCCACGGGCTCCGCATTGCCATATTGCTCAGTATCCGATGGTTGTTCGTTCGCAGGGATTCCCAACTCGTGGTGAACCAAGTCATGAAAGATTGGACGTGTCTAGATGACAACATATCAGCATACTGTCAAGAAGTGCGAAAGCTGGAGAACAAGTTTGACAGGTTGGAAATTACACATATTTTGTGCCAATACAATGAAGCCGCAGATGAGCTAGCCAATATGGGATCCAAGCGAGAAGTGATCCCGATTAGAGTTTTTGTCGAGAAATTACTGGAGCCATCAATCAAGAAAAAGCTTGATCTAGAGAAGTTGGGGGCTGAACCTACCTCAGAACCAAGGGAAGTGCTAATTATTTCTCAAGACTAGCGGACTCCAATCATTTGATTCTTATTAGAAGACGAGCTCTCGGAAGACCACAGCAAAGCCGAGCGAGTGAAATGTCGAAGCAAATGCTTTCTCATAGTCGGAAAAGACCTTTATCGTTGAAGCGCATTTAGAGTCCTCATGCGCTGTGTCACATCTGAGTAGGGCAAGCAGATTCCATAATCAATCCACTTAGGCGTCTGTGGAAATCATGCCACAACAAGGACATTAGTCGAAAAGGCTTACAGGCAAGGTTTCTTCTGGCTGACTGCAGTTTCCGACACCAAGGACATCATTCGGGCATGCGAGTGATACCAATTCTTTGCTCGGCAAACACACCTACTAGCTGAAGAGTTACAGACGATCCCAATTTCTTGGCCCTTCACACTCTGAGGGCTCGACATGGTCGGGCCATTCAAAAAAGCGCCAAGAGGGTTCACACACTTGTTTGTCGCTGTGGACCAATTCACGAAGTGAATTGAGGCAAAATCTGTTGCTACCATCACTATGGCCAGGGCAAAAGACTTCATCATGGGTATTATTTACCTGTTTGAAGTTCTCAATCGCATCGTAACGGACAACGGCACTCAGTTCACTGGTGGCATCTTTCAAGATTTTTATGACGACTTCGGCATCAAGATCTGTTATGCTTTTGTGGCTCACCCACGGAGCAATGGGCAGGTTGAGCGCACAAATGGCATGGTCTTACAAGGTATCAAGACCACTTCGACTTGATCTCCCTGCCACTGTATCAAACCAACATTGCAATGACCGATCTACCAGTCTGGGAAGCCGATGGTGTTGACTGCCTATCCGGAAAAATATGGGAAGGGGACAACCTTAAGGTCACTAGCTAGGGGATACAGCCAATCCAGCAAGTCAGCTATGAATTGTTACTCTGATGGGCTCCATTGAAGACTTCGAGGGGAAACTGGGGCAAGGGTTTACGTCGGCTGATGATTTGGAGGAGATCGACATAGGACCAGGAGATAAGCCAAGGCCGACGTACATAAGCAAAAAACTAAGTCCTGAACTTCGAGAAGAATTGATAGCACTGTTGAAGGAGTATCGGGATTGTTTCGCCTGGGAGTACCATGAGATGCCAGGATTAAGCCGATCAATTGTTGAACATCGGCTGCCCATTAAACCAGGATATCGGCCATTTAAGCAGGCTCCAAGGAGATTCAAGGCGGAGTTATATGAACCAATCAAAGCGGAAATCACAAGGTTGTATGATGCCAAGTTTATAAGGCCATGCCGATATGCTGAGTGGGTTTCTAATATCGTCCTGGTGAAGAAGAAAAATGGAAAATTGAGAATATGTATTGATTTCCGGGATCTGAATAAAGCTACCCCCAAGGATGAATACCCAATGCCGATAGCAGATTTATTGATGGATGCAGCCTCAGGCCACAAGATTATCAGCTTCATGGACGGCAATGCAGGATACAATCAGATTTTTATGGATGAAGAAGATATACATAAAACTGCGTTCCGGTGTCCAGGAGCTATCGGCTTGTATGAGTGGGTAGTAATGACTTTTGGATTAAAAAGTGCCGGTGCGACTTATCAAAGAGCGATGAATTATATATTTCATGATCTCATCGGCTTGTTGGTAGAGATTTACATCGATGATGTGGTGGTTAAGTCTAAAAGTGAGGAAAGCCATATAGCTGATCTGCGGAAAGTGATGGAGAGAGCAAAGAAATACGGGTTAAGGATGAATCCTAATAAATGCGCTTTTGGTGTATCGGCTGGGCAATTTTTGGGTTTTATGGTTCATGAGCGAGGAATTGAAGTTAGTCAGCGAAGCATCAGAGCCATCAAGACTACGGAGCCACCAAGCAATAAGACAGAGCTGCAATCATTGATCGGCAAGATTAATTTTGTGAGAAGATTTATATCGAATTTGTCAGGGAGGATTGAGTCTTTTACTCCATTATTGAAGTTGAAAGCCGATCAAGAGTTTGTGTGGGGGGTAGCACAGCAGAAGGCGTTCGACGAGATCAAAAACTATCTGAGTTCCCCACCTATTTTAATTCCGCCGCAGAGAGGAGTGCCGTTCAGGTTGTACTTATCAGCCGATGAGAAGTCCATTGGGTCTGTTTTGATACAGGAGTTTGAAGGAAAAGAGCGGGTTGTGTTTTATCTGAGCAGAAGACTTTTGGATGCTGAAACAAGGTATCCTGCGGTGGAGAAGTTATGCCTGTGTTTATATTTCTCATGTACAAAGTTAAGGCATTATATCCTATCGGCTGAGTGTACAGTAGTTTGCCAGGCCGATGTGGTCAAATATATGTTGTCGGCTCCAGTCTTGAAAGGGCGAGTTGGTAAATGGATTTTTGCTTTGACGGAATTCGAGTTAAGATATGAATCGGCTAAAGCAATCAAGGGACAAGCAGTGGCCGATTTCATTGTACAACACAGAGGGGCTCACGAAGACTATGTAGAGCCGATCCCATGGACTTTGTTTTTCGATGGATCGGTTTGCAAGCATGGATCTGGTATCGGCTTAGTTATCATATCGCCTCGGGGGGCAAGTTTTGAGTTTGCTTTTACATTTAATCCTTATCGGACTAACAATCAGGCAGAATACGAGACGGTGCTAAAAGGACTTCAACTCTTAAAGGAGATCGGGGCCGATGTCATAGAGATAATTGGCGATTCTTTATTAGTGGTCAAGCAGTTGTCTGGAGAATATGAGTGCAGAGATGATGTTTTGAGGTCATATTATGAAGAATGTACAGATTTGTTAAAGGATTTCAAGATAGTATCAATAGATCATATTCCCAGGGAGCAGAATTTTGAAGCTAATGATCTTGTGCAGATTGCTTTAGGGTATCGGCTGAATAGGCAGGTTGAGGTTGAGATAGCCGATATTGATATCTAGAACAAGGCCGATGACTGGAGACAGGAGATAATTGATTACTTGCAAAATCCGTCGCAATCGGTTTCCAGGAAAATTCGGTATAAAGCTACTAAGTATGTGCTACTTGATGGGGAGCTGTATTATCGGACTTTTGAGGGAGTTCTGCTTAGGTGCCTGGATTTGGAAGAAGCCAAAGTGGTTGTGTGTGAAGTGCATGAAGGCGTCTGTGGGACTCATCAATCGGCTCATAAGATGAAGTGGTTGCTGAGAAGAGTAGGATATTTTTGGCCGACGATGTTGGAAGATTGCTTCAGGTATTATAAAGGATGTCAAGATTGTCAGAAATTTGGAAATGTACAGCGAGCACCAGCATCGGCTATGAATCCTATCATCAAACCGTGGCCGTTCAGAGGATGGGGAATTGACATGATCGGCCAGGTTTTTCCTCCATCAAGTAAAGGACATAAGTTCATATTGGCGGCAACAGATTATTTTACCAAGTAGGTAGAGGCGATTCCTTTAAAGAAAGTTACGTCCAAGGAGGCGATCGAGTTTGTGAAGGAGCATATTATTTATCGGTTTGGGATTCCTCAGACGATAACCACTGATCAAGGGTCTATCTTCGTATCTGATGAGTTTCAATAGTTTGCTGCCAGTATGGGAATCAAGCTATTAAATTCATCGCCTTATTATGCTCAGGCCAATGGACAAGCAGAAGCTTCTAACAAGAGTTTGATCAAGTTGATTAAGCGGAAAATTGATGAGCAGCCGCGGCGATGGCATACTACATTAGCCGATTCACTATGGGCCTATCGGATGGCATGTCATGGATCTACTCAGGTGACACCATATCAGTTAGTATATGGACATGAGGCAGTTTTACCATGGGAGACTAACATCGGCTCTAGGAGAATTTCTTCGCAGAATCAGTTGACGGCTGATGATTATTATAACTTAATGACAGATGAACTTGAAGATTTGGCTCAAAATCGGTTAAGGGCGTTGGAAAGGATCAAGGAAAATAAGGCTAAGGTAGCTCGGCATTACAACAAAAAGGTGGTAAATAAGTCGTTTGCCGAGGGAGATCTTGTGTGGAAATTGATTTTGCCGATCGGGTCCAGAGATAGTAAGTTTGGAAAATGGTTGCCTAATTGGGAAGGGCCCTATCGGATTAATCGCTGTGTGCCTGGTAATGCCTATGTATTAGAAGATCTTGATGGGACGGAGTTTGCTAAAGCACTTAACGGAAAATATCTCAAGAAATACTGTCCTAGCGTTTGGATCAATTCTTAAATCGGCTAAGTGTAGCCGATTTCTAAAATAATCCGGAAAGCCGATGTTTTGCATCGCCTAAAGATAGCCGATATCAATTGATATCGCCTTTAGATCAAGCAAACAGAAATGTTATTGGGGAGGAAGCAGGCAGCAGAGCCGATCAGAATATATTACAGTGCAATTAATGTTTCAGGAGGCCATCGGTCGTTAATTTACATGAACTTTTGGATCGTTTTGATTGCGTGCAGGCGGATTTGGTCAATATCATTGATGGCCCGGATGTCGTCTTCATCGGAGCCCGGGATGGTTTTCAAGTTTTTGCGCCGATGAATGACTTGACGCACCGTCGCTGCAACCTTAGCCTCTTGGTCTTGGATGGCTTGTGGCTGGCCGATAAGCTGGGATTCTGTGGCTTCAAGATCCTTGCGAACTTTTTCAAGTTCTATCAGCAAATCGGCCTCCTTCTTCTTCAGTTGATCTAGCTTGGGTTGGAGCTCTTGGGGGGCGGCTGCCATGTCATCAAGTCTTTTCTTCTCTATCTGAGCTAGTAGCCGATCGGCTTGGATGTCTTCGGTGATTTTCTGTTGGTCAGCGCGATCGGCTATGCGCTGTCTAAGCTTGATGAGTTTGAACCTATGAGACTCCAGGTATGCTGCGGGGGTTAACGCGTCGACGAGTTCTTCGGGCAGATGGTGTTCAATTTCTGTGAGTCTTGCCCGAATCGGCCCACAGTCTTCCACTAGCGTATCAATTGGGTTTTCCAGCCGACTGTTGTTGCTTGTTAAATAATCGCGCACATCGGTTGGAAACGACGGTTTGGTTGCCGCGCTGGTGGCTAGTTCGTCTTCTGCCTCCAGATACTTGCCGATGTCAAAGAAAAACAAATCGGCTAAGGACTGCAAAATTGGTATCGGTAAAGGGATCAGTAAAAAGTTAAAAGCAAAGTATGGGCATAAAGGGGTTACCTGAGGAAGGACATCAGCAGCTCGGGTGGCATCGGCTTCAATGAGATGAATAGGATGTTCTTCGAAGGGGCCGATGTCAGCCGATGGGGTAGGAGCAGTCTCATCGACGGCTGGAGGACTTGGTGCCGAGAGTGGGGCAACTGGATAAGCCATCGGCTTAGTGCTTGGAGGGATGTCGGAAGAAGGTTGAGGTTCTGGAGCCGATGACTCGAACTGGGAAGGAAACTAGTAAGATGAATAAGAGCAGGTACTAATGTCAAGACTTAGCGCATACCTGAGGAGATGAGGGAGCCGATGTTGTTTGAGGAGAAGGTGGCATCGGGGCAACGACATCGGCATCGGTTTTTTGCTTCTTTGAGGAGGGGCGGTGCGCTAACTTCTTCCGTTTTTGTCCTATCGGCCGAGGCGCCTTGAGGAGAGCCGATGGAGATGGAGCGTCGCGCCCTAAGTTTGGAGTGGCCGATGGAGGTTGATACAGAATCGGCCGACCGCTGTTGCTTCTTGTTGGGGGCTCGACGCTGGCAGCCTGCAAAATTAGGAGTAAGAGTTGATCGGAGAAGGCGATTAAGGCTTACAGGTGTTACCTCTTCATCGGATTCGATGTACTCGGTGTCAAGACGGGAGCAGTAACAGGTGGCCGCCAAGCTGAATAAGTGTTTCTTCCATTCTGACCACCATCGGACAAAAAGCTTGGTGTTGGCGGTGCAAATGTACACCTCGGTGGCGGCGCCTAGAAGAAGAGGGTCTGCCAAAATCCGCATCCGATCATATTCTAGGGCATTGCTGACATTGCCCCGGGCCTGAAGTTTGCCGATGAAGAATAGGCCGATCGGAAGCTGACCAAGGCCAAACTGGCGGGAGCCGACCGATGGATGGTAAAACTCATATGAAGGCTGCGATCGGCCCAGAGAGAAGCCAGTTGGCAGCAGATGGGGGGTGCTGGCTGCTAGGAATATGGCCTTGGACTCCTCGCTTTCCAGAGCATTAAGCGGGTCAAAATTGGAAGGCATCTCAAATGACGATGCATCATTGTATGCGAACCAGAGAGTGGCCTCCTTAGTGAAACCATAATAGAACCCCTTGAACCACTAACTGAGTCCAGTAGGGGTTATCTTGCCGCCAGAGAGGGCTGATGCAGCTTCACCCATGGAAACGCATCGGCGGTAGATGGGGTCTTGGTCTTCTGTGTGGTCGGCTGGAAAGGATTGGTTGAGAAGAGAAGTCCTCGAGAAGGCCTTGGAGGTGTAAACATTGAGCCAGAGCTGTACAAACCACCAAGAACCCCCGATGTGGCCGACGGGCTGGCCGGCCGATAGCTTGGTCGCCACTTGGTGAAGCAGGTGATAAGTGGCACCAAGGAGAAATTGACCCAAGGGGATCTGTTTCCGATCAGCCAAGCACTCTGCCAAACACTGCATGTTGATCGTTGGACCGAGGGTTGCGCCACCAAAAACAAACCACTCCAGCCATAAGTTCAGAAAAGCAACATGTTCCTGGTCATCAACCGATCCAGATCCCTTATTGTGAATGGATATGTACCTGGACCAGCCGCCGATGTTCTTTACTTGGAGCCGATGAGCAGGTTTGAAGCGGAGCTTGAAGGGGTCAATGTAGCTTGTCGTGTCCAGGCAGGTGAGCATAGTAACATCCAGCAAAGTGGGGGTCATCGGCCCATGCCCGAACAGGAAGGCATTGAGGGCATCGGACCAGAAATATGAGGCCGATGCGAGCAGGGGTTCATTTCTTTCCATATCGGCCAGAGAGAGATTGATGCAGTGGCCGATATGAGATTCTTCCCAGTAGGTTCGCTTCGCAGCCGACACCCTGGTGTACCAGTCTCTCCACCCGGGCAGCTTGCTCGGCCATGACCTGAAACTATTGGTCCAGTCGCTGATCAGCATGGCCGAGTTCTTGAAAGGGATATGCTGGGTCTTGGCGCATATGAAATCGGTGGGGTCTTCGCTACCCATGGGGCCGTGGTAGAAAAATTTTGGGTAATCGGCGGCCAGGATCAAGATCTGGTCTCTAAGATGCTACAGTAAACAAGAACATAACGAAGAACAGATGAACGACATGGCGGATTGGATGCATCTAGGCCACAAAATCGGGAGAAATAATCGGGTAGGAAGAGTACCTCAGGAACTGCAGATGCCGATGCCATCGCAAGAGAGGAAGAAGATGCAGGAATCAACAGCCGAAGAAGAGGGATGCGACGGTTCGTCTGGATTCACTGGAACTTGTTGAAGCGTTGGAAGATGAAGCGGTGGTGTTCTGGTGATGTGAAAGCGTAAAAAGGGCTAGGGAGACGAAGCGTTTTATAGAGATGTGATGACCGGGCGGGAATCGAGGCCGTTGGCACTGTTTCAAACAATTATGGCGAGTGGGCTATCTTGGGCCGCCTCGGTATGGAAGAAATCTGGAGGCCCAAAATGAAAGAATTTCGAAGTCCTATAGAGAACTCCGAAATTGGGGGGCATGTGTTAACGCCAAAATTTGGTAAGACCCTGTGTCAGATTCGGTCAAAGGGGAAATTGCAGTCAACTGGCGGGAATTGATCCAGAAGAGACCGATTCCGAAAGGAAGCCGTGAAGACCGTTGTTTGGCAGTTATTTACTATACCTATTAATTAGGCAAGTGTTTATATTTAGGAAACCTGACCTTGTGTCCGGTCAGGATTTGTTAACGTTTTCTGTTATAATTAGGAAATCATGTACCGTGTCCTATAAGGGCTCGTGTAACTCGGGGTATAAATACGTGCGCCCGGGGACCTTGTAAATTATCAAACGATCAATACAATTTCGGCGCATCGCCACCCTTCCGACGGGATCCTGCTTCTCGAGCCGGGCTGCATCGGTTAGGTCCAAACTCCTGCGAGAGGGTAAGTCTCGTCACCCCGGCTACCTATCGGCTAGGACTTCCTCGATTAGGTCCGATATTCTAGTCGGTTTATGGTAGTCGGCTTACCACGATATATTTAGTTTATCTATGGCTGCATCAGTTCAGTTTGATCTCATAGATTGATTAGGCATATCACATCACGCGTGCATAGATCGTATCAGCTTACTGGGAGCGGTTTATCGTCGGTTTGTGCTGCATCAGTTAGGTCCGACCTACTAAACTGCTAGCGATAAATCGGTCCTGCTAAGTCGATACTTTATGTGCAAACGTCTTATCGGAGTGTATAGCCGATAAGGTATCATATACATCACGATTGCATTAGATCTATCGGCCTATCGAGATCTCGCTATTATCAGTCTGTGCTGCAACGGTTGGGTCCGATCTACTAGACTGAATAATAACGTTATTCTTAATAAGCTGATGGGTTTTATGCGATGTTGTTATCGGAGTGCTTAGCCGATAAGTTATCTCTTTTTAAATACAGCCGATTATACTGCTTGCTTTGTTATATATTCTTGCCTACATTACTGTTACGATCGGCTAAGGGCTAGCCGATTGATTTTCTCTACCGATCCGAGTGCAAGCACAAGCGAGTTCCCGGGCATGACCTCAGCCAAGTTCCCGGGCACGACCTCAGACAAGTTCCTGGGCACGACCTCAGGTAATGACTCGGGCACGGGCACGGATAACGGATGAAGATCCCGGGAGCCGATGTGAGCAAGGGCCCGGGCACGGGCGCGGGCAGTATTTTCACGGCAATACCAATAACTCTAAACTATGATCGGCTGGAGTTTATTTAATCTATTTACTTATGCATTCTGCTTGTTTATTTTACCAAGTTTATAGCCGGTTTTTGAGCATTCCTTCGATGATCGGCTAACGCAATACTTGTTTGTTATTATGTTATTACTCTTGCCGTCATCGGCTTTTAGCCGATGTATAAGTGCTACAGTGCGTATCGGCCATCGGCTGATGAGAATAGCCCAAGCCGGCTTCCAGCCGATTGGCTCACGAATTTGACATCTTCTCTCCTTGTCAATTGCAGGGTCAAATTGATTGGCACGCCTACGAACCTCAAGATTTTAGGACCTGCACTGGAGTGAAGCAAATCTCCCAGGCCTTCGCGTGTCTCTAGGCGCCGAACCAGATCGTCAGCAAGCTTTTTGGCACACCCGGCGGTTTTCGGCGTCAACACTATGGTGTTTGACCGATTACGACCATATGCAGAACGGTGGGTGCAAGAACTCCCATCTGTTCTTTAGTCTCTACGAACCACGGTCAGTCAGGCAACAGGGCAATCCTCTTTTTTCTTAGTCTATGGTGCTGAGGCTATGTTACCAACCGAGTTGGAGTTTGGCTCTCTATGAGTCCGGGCCCATTGAAAAAAGAAATCAAACGAAGACCGACTGGTCGAGTTCGATCAGTTGGAGGAAGCAAGGGACATCGCAACTATTTAGTCGGCAAGATACCTTCAAGACTTACGTCGCTATCATAGTCGTAATATTCGTAGCCGTGCCTTTTCGGTGGGAGATCTCGTTTTGAGAAAAATACAAACCACCAAAGACAGACACAAATTATCTCCCTTATGGGAGGGGACGTTCATTATAGCTGAGGTAACACGTCCGAGTGCTTACCAATTGAAGACAGAAGGCAGCATCCTAATCAACAACTCATGGAACATAAAACAGCTACGTCTTTTCTATACCTGGACATTGTACTCAATTTACATATATATAAATAAAGTTTTTTTCTCTGACTCACTACGTTGATTGTTTCAACCGAGTAGTGAGTTTGGGGCTACATGATGACAACACATCTTCTGTTATTACTAGAGTTCGAGCCTGATTTATCTAAGTCATGAAGTTTTATAATGACTACGCCAACTTCAGCCAAGTATAGGCTTGTGGGATAAACGACTTTTAAGTTGGTCCTTAACATTCGGCATGTATTGGCTAGTCGGGTAAAACTAATGATGGCTATGATAGAACATGCACTCGGCCAGACTTCACAGCAAACCAAAGCATTTACAATATATACAGATCGTTTCTGACTTTCTCAACACACAAACTACTTAGAAGATTTTGTTTTACATTGGCAGATCTTTACCTATTGCCCGTGCAATTGGCCTCGACTGGTTTATTAGTTCCAATCCTTCCTCTAGGGTGGTGCCCTCAGCGAACCATTCGCCGACTGCCTCAATATCCACCCGGGGGTAGAGAGACTTGGTCATGGCTAGGGCTTGGGAAATTCCCACGGTGGCATGCTCTGTGGCAAATTCCTTCAAGATCGCCACGTCGTCTCAAAGTCATTGTAGCACCTGAGAGGGAAAATTTAAACTGGACCCAGCTTGGCTCGGCTACACAATATCCAACAGAGACCTCGCCGAGTCCGCTATGGCTTTCCATGAGTTCTCTATTGCCTTTATTTCCTCGGCAAAAGAGCTAAATTGGGTCTGCGCATTTGTCTTGAAGGCTGCTCATCGAGAGGAGAGACATAAGCAAGCTTGGATATCTAGTCGGACAGAGTTCAGGAGCAGATATGCAACTTACTTGAAAACTCGGCATCAACTTTAGACTTTGCCTTCTCGAGCTCCTTCAGCTCTTTCTTTAGGTGTTCAATCTCTAGGGACTGATTGTGAAGGTTTGTCTCATGAGCTGCAGCCAAGCAAGCTTGAAGATTAGAGACATACTAAGAAGACCTAGAACTGCTCGGGCAAATGGGAGGCTTACCTCTGATGGTCCCTATTTTCTCCCACTACTTGTCCCGCAACTTATTGACTGAGTCCCTCAGCCAGGCTTCCCTCCCATTACTGGTCCACTCCAGCTCGTTCTTCTCTGCTTGGAGCTGGGCAAATTGAGAGATCTGAGGAGTGAGCCGGGGAAGCGCATGACTCATCTTCTCAAATCGATAGACGAGTTTTTGCCAAGCAAGGTTATTGACCAATAAGGCAAAACATCGCTACACAGCTACAAGATTAGACAATCAACATGAAGTTGAAGTTATAGTCAACCAAGTCGTATACCTAGACCTGCATCGAAGCCTTAATGGTGGCCTCCATCAGCTCGATCCGTTCTTTTTTGGCAGCCTCCTTGTTCAGCTCAAGCATATCATCGCTCTCGTCCGGGTTAACCCAGTAGAATACCCGGGGGAAGTTGGGTGGAGGGGCTTCGAGCCTAGGGAGGTCGCTTTCCTCTGACGACAAGGACAATGGAGGAGAGGGGGTTCTGAGTCTGGGGCCCTCAGGGAGTGTTGGCTCTTTAGTCAGCTCGGTGACTTGGTCTTCAGCTGCACTTGTGATGTCCTGACTGGGAAAGGCTTGTGGTCCAGCCGAGTGCGCCACCTCAACCTCGGGGGCTAGAGCGACACTTAGCTAGGGCTGAGCTCTTCTGGCTCGGCTCAGTCGGACAGGGACGACTATAGGGGTTGGTGGCGCTGCCCCCTTGGGATCAGCATCACTTGGCTTCCAGCATAATTATACTACAATCAAGACATTGCAACATATTTCAAGATTTTCTGAAGACTGAAGATTTCACACCTCTTGGAAGTCTTAAACCTCTACCCCTATGTGCCAGGAGTGGAGGTGGTTGGCGATGAGCCCGAAGGCTTGCTCGGTGGAGTTGTGCTGCTTGGTGCTAGGTCAGGAGGCGTGGCACCGGGTGGTGTGGTGCTAAGGCCAATTGGCTCCGCACTTGGTGCGGCCGGCTAGGCTGGTGGAGCTGTTGGCGGTATGGTTGTGGTGCTGGTTAGCGCTGGGGCTGTGCTGCTGGGATCACTGATCATTTGACCGCCTGATGCCTTAGTCAGCATGTCTTTCTTGGCCTGGTCCTTCATTGGTTGTTTCCCATCCCTCTTGGGGCTGGGTTGGACAGCTGATGGGTTGACCGGCCGTTTCCTTGACTCTCTAGCCGGCTGGCTGGGAGAGTCTGACACGAAGTCATCATATTCCTACAAAAATTGCATATAAGGATAAACTCAATCAGACTGGGTTCACATCCACCATCACAAGCAAGTATCAAGATAGCTAGAAGACAAGAGATTACTGTTGGCCGAGGCCTGCCCAGGCAGTAGGGCTTGGGGGCCCTCTTAGCGTCCAAGATCTCGACTACTTTGCTGACAAAGTAGCCGAGCAGGGTGTCAGTGTCGGTGTCCTTGTCGACAAAATCAGCGCACTCCCAAGTTGGATCTTCCTTTTCCTGGTACTCGTATCCAGGATGAATCCTGGCCTTCAGGGACAGTGTGCGCCGATTTTGGAAGGTACGGGCGGCCTAGGGTCCTGCCAACCCCTTGTCTTTCAGAGCTTCGATCTTTTCCAGCAACTGCAGCACTTGTACCATATCGGCATCCGAGGGGAGAGCTGACCAGCTATCCAGGACCTTTGGGAGATTCCCGGTGAAGGATGGCAAGGAGGGCTCTGGATTGGAGCAGTAGAACCACTCCTGGTGCCACCCCTTCAAAGAAGTCTTCAGGGGAAGGTGAAGATAGACTTTCTTCATCTCATTGCGGAGCTAAAGTCCTGCTCCCCCAATGACTTGAGGTTTAGATTTGAAGGGCTAGGGTTTGACGTGAAAAAGAAAGCGGAAGAAGTTGAAATAGGGATCAACCCCAAGACAAGCTTCACAAAGTGTTACGAAGATAGAGATATGAAGGATAGAGTTGGGGTTGAGGTGAATGAGCTCGATTTGGTAATAATCGAGAAGGCCGCGGAGGAAATCAGGGGAAGGAAGAGCAAAACCCATGTTGAAGAAAGAGGCAAACACCACAATCTCGCGGGAATCGGGGGAAGGAATTGTCTCACCTATGGCTGGGCGCCAGTTGATGAGCTCATTCGGCTGGAGGCACTTCTTCTTCTCCAAATAAGCAAGCTTTGTGGAGCACGTAGTAGACGTCGGCCATATCCCGGTCGGGATGTGGGGAACATCGAATGGAACCCTCGGCATTTTGGAAGATCAAAAAGTGGGGGAAAAGCTTCTAGGCAATGGAAATCGATGATTGAATGGAAGGTTTGCGGATTTGCGAAGGGAAGCTCGAGTGTGTAGAAACCCTAGGTGGAGTGGGGAACACGACAGCTGTGCACACAATGTGGGAGGTGAAAAGTTTTGATGATTTGGGGAAGAAAGGGGAATCTTTTCTCTCCCCAGGATTTATAGGCCTACGCTGGGTGGTTGGCTTGGGCCGGCCTGCTCAGTAATGAGCCATAAGATATAAGTTCCTAAATGGCATGTCCTATTAGGCCAATTATTATCTGTGTTAAAATCACAGTATGGGTGCTATTTTATAGGAACCGATTAAAATAATGAGACATGCTTCAAGTTAAGCCTATTGCTGGACACATGTGTTCAGATATCTAAATTATTTAATACGTATTGAGGATATATCCTTACAAGGATCAATAGCTAGTCTCCATTGAAATTGGGGATGTAGGTATCTCTCAAGTACACCTAACCACACATTGGGTTAAAGTCTATGAGTGGTACTCGGCTTACATGCTTAGTCAAATTACCTTGAGCAAAAATCTTTTCCACCTGATATGATGCTGAAGAGTCTAATTTCTGAGAAATATATCACTCGAAAAAGACTTAAAGGTTAAAGATCTTTGAATTTATGTTTAATTGTTTTATAATTAAGCACAAAGTCAGGGGCTACACCTAATAGGTGCGTCTATTTAGCGCACACTATTTAACTTTTTCTATGAAGTCTTTCATAGCCTCGTTGCCAGCTAACATGAAGCAGGATTTGGAGAAGATGTACTCGGACAAAAAGTATTCGGGAGCAATACATTTAGAAAATCTTCACCATGGAGGATGAGCACTCAGCGTTAGTTGTGACTTAACTATGAAGGTCTCAGGGGCTACTGTAGAGGCCATGGGCCCCGAGTACTTCATGGAAAGCAATATAGCCACTCGGATAGAGGATGGGTCTGATCATATAATTAGGGATACAGTAGAACTCGGCTTATGGTACCTTGCATGACATGGGAAAGGATATAGTCCTAGCCGGATACGATTTGTTCCTAGAAGAAAATCCCGTGGTTGAGTCCGACTGGGATTTCTACCTTGTAACCTTATCTTCTTAGTATATAAGGGGAGGCAAGGAACCCTCTGGGACAGAGAACATACATCATAACCAATCTCACCAGAGAAACCTCAAAGGCAATACATAGCAGCTGGAAGTATGGTATTATCTCATCTTGAGGGTTTGAACCAGGATAAATTTATTTTGTGTTTCTTTGCATCCATCAAGTTTAGGTCTTGCGAATAGCCCCATACAATTATTGCCAATATAAAGCATCGATAAAGGGAAATTTGTCTCAGGAAATACTAAGTATTCAACACAGTATTTCTCTACTTTTGCATGCTGGGTCAATCATTATCAGCTAGTTCTAAAAGGAAATACATTGTGCATAGGAGAAGGGCACCTAGGGCAGCACTAAGGCGAGGCAGCGCGGTGGGCAGAGGGGACAGCAAGGACGATGAGGCAGGTTTGCGGGGAGGGGTCGCGAGTGACGGCAATATGACGCGATGGCGAACAGGCGGCGAAGCGACACAGGGGATCAGCTGGCGATGACGCTACAAGTGAGGGGAGAAGCGTAGGTTTGTGGGAGGACTCGTGGGCGACGCGATGGCGAAGACGCCGGAGAGCGAAAGCGGCGGCGGCTAGGGTTGCATCAGGGCACAGACGTGGGGTGAGGGAGGGGGATGCATAGCCGCGGGGTGAGGGGGAGGGGGAGGGTCGTGCGTCGTGGGGTGAGGGGGGAAATAGGGGCGAGGGTGATCTGGACCGTCAAAATCCAAGCAGATGAATATGAGACGTTGATTTGTCCCATGATAAATGAGTCATGAGTTAAATGAGTTGGTGTATTATAAGATATATTTGCCCCCATAGGATAATGGATTATTAGATCTTTTTGCCTCAAAGTTGAGACGCCGCCAACTTCAGGAATCAATATCAAATTGGCATATGAAATGAGCTTAAAAGTAGTGATCAAAAGGAGCTTGTCCTCATCTATCTGCCCATGTCTTAAACCAAATGAGATTCTTTGGACAGGATACTCTTTAAACTATTTCCACCATTCAAACATTCATATAAGCAAGAGCGGAATAAGTGAACGGACATAAAAGTGAACATAAAGAACGATTTTACTGGTGTTGGAATAAAATTTATGCGTGCAAAACCCAACAACTCCTCCTTTAGTAGCTCCTGGGTGATTTGGCTCTGGAGTTTGTATTTCGTTGCTGTAGAGTAGAGCCGACAGTTTGTTTTTCTGTTTTCGTCAACAGCCATGCTTGTTGTCTCATGTAAAACTTTTTTTCCTTCATGCTTAATTAAAGTTGGCCAGTATTAGGGATGAAAATGGTATGAAAATCCCCGACCGTACCAGGTATTGTTTTTGATTTGTATCAACAATTTTATTTTGATTCCGTATTGTCCAGAAATGGTATATGATTTTTTTGACCGTTTAGCGGTGTACCGTTTTCATGCAAAATTTCCGAAAAAATTATTGTATAATACCGATAACCCATTAAAATATAAAAAACTTAACCTTAACCCTTATGTTTGTATTGCTGATTCTATAATATCGTTATGAGGTATTTAAATTAGTAAGTGCTTTGAATGTTCATTGATACATGTCTATGACATTAATTTATAAGCAAATTTTGCTACAAGACATTCAAAATTTATGTAATTTGCTAGTGGACATCGCAAAAACATCACGGCTGGAGGATACTATAAAAAAAATGGTAATTTGTTGAAGGACACCACATCTATTATTTTATTATTTTTGGCTCAATTGGAGAGAGATATTCTTAAAAAAACGAGAATGCCCAACCACAAGCTTCTAACCTAGCGTTGAGTGAAGATGAAATATGATGTACAGTAGCAATGTACTTAGGGTGATGGCAAATTAAGAGTTGCATAACGTCCATCCTACGTGGCATAAAGCAGTAGAGAATTGGGCCGGCAAATTCGTCATTTCAACACGGTTTCTCTTTCTAATTAGACTGAAAATAATAAAATAATAGCTATAGTGTCCTCTAGCAAATTACTATTTTTTGAGAGTGTCTTTCAGCCATGACACGTTTTTGTAATGTCCATCAGCAAATTACGTAAACTTTAAGTGTCCTGTAGCAAAATTTGTTTAATTTATAATGTAAGTATGATTACAATTTGCTTGTCCGACATGTAACAACAACTACGAAACTGATGTGAACCACACTTGCATTGTATGCACTTGGAACATGCAAACAACACATCGTTGCCAAGGGAGAAAGTAGAATGTGCTCCCTCCGTTTGAAGATGTGAATGCACTTCGAGCATGCAAACCACACATCGTTGCCAATGGAGAAAGTAGAATGTGCTCCCTTCGTTTAAAAATATAAAGCGTATTGTATTTCTACACGGTCTTTAATATTATATTTTGATCATTATTTTTTTAAATATATTATTAACAACTACAAAATTAACATCATATGAAAATATTTTTAAATATGAATCCAGTAATACTATATACGTTACACTAAACACATATATTTTTGATTTAATTATTAGTCAAAATTTTCATATGTTGACTTTGTGGAAAACAAGAGCACCCTATATTTTCAAACGGAGGGAGTACCCGCATTTAAAAAATTTCATAGAAATATATTCAAAAGAAATAAGCAATAGACATTATATTGGTAGTTTCCACAATTGCGATTCATAACCTAAAACTATAGCCGAAAACAAATAACAAATACATAGTTCTTATAGGTAGTGACAGCAAAGAGAAATTTGACTCGCATTTGTAAAATACTTCAAGGTATACATGTTTATCACACACGAGAACCCTGAAAACAAAAGAATAAATATCTTCCCAGTCTAAAAAATTAACATTTTACACCCCTCAGGCCTCAACCATCAAAACCAATTAAAATTAACCCCTAAGGGCAATCCAACCCAGTTTAATGGTTGTTTTGGCAAAGTTTGACATCCAAACCATATACTTTTCATTGACATGGCACCAGTTAGCAAGAGAAGTAAAAGAATAGTTACTATATAAGTTAAAAAAAATATTGTATAGATGTCAAAATACCTTTTATTCCAATCAGGCAATGCAAAGTATTCGTGGTTTTGTTACTACGAGATTATTAAGTACAAGATGTACATTAAGTTATCAAGAAATTACAAGCTTACAACTCAATGACAATAGGGGAGCTTGTCAGATCAATAATCCTAGCCATTTTGCCTCCTTTTCTGCCGAAACAGCCAATTGGGGTAACCAAATCTATAACATCCTTCTCAAGGAAGAGAGGAGCAGGGTCACCCTCATTTGAGGATGAACTGCCAATCTTTGGAAATGGAGACGAAGCCTGTCCTGTCACACCGTCTAGTATTCTTCCACCCTCCTCGTCGCTGGACAAGCTCCATGAACATCGAGGCGATGTTACTGATCCGTCTGGTTCCCTTCTTGTCTCGTGAATTCCACTCCATGACATGTAACCAAGCTCATCAGTGGAAAATTCAGCATCACTGACTGCAGAAGCTGCAGTTCTGGTTTCATGTTCCACTGGTTGCACTCCAGACGATCCTGTCGCTCTTGGTTCGTCCAATCCTCTTGCTGGTGATCCAAACATTTCACTCCAATCCATCGGAGCAAAGTCGTCGTAGTCTGTTTCACTGCCTGCAATTCTAACATCACCTTCTTCTTCGGCTGGCACCGGCAGCAAACAATGATCAGAAATTTCATCTCTGACAGGCACATCAGGTTCTTGAATTTGAAGAGGCTCGTCGTCGATGCTATCTTCCTCGGAGGAAGTGCCCTCGCTGCAGTTCTGGAGATCCTCCAACGAGCAGACGACCGTCTTCATGTGGGCCGGCAGCGGCGGGCAGCCGGCGGTGAACTTGGTGTTCTTGGTGGAGACGAAATTCACCGTCAGGTTCAGGCTGTGCACACACACATTCAGCAACAAAAACCAACATTCAGATCAGCACCAGCACACTACGCAACGTTGGCTGGTCTGGTCGCCATGATCCAAGAGAACAAGCAAACGCGAAGTGCAGAGACAGGACAAGAAACTTACTTCTCCCAGGAGGGGAGGTTAAGCATGGTGTAGGCGAGCTTGACCTTGGTGCCGACGCCGCCCAGCGACTTAAAGCTCGCCGCGGCCTTGCGCACGGCCAGCGACTCCGTCGGGTGCTGCCACGCCCACTCGAACTGGCATGACACAGATGTTCACTTGAGCAAGAAACAACAAGGGAGACAAGAACAGAAACAACTACACCTATCTCCATGATTGAACTGCCCCAAAAGACAATCTTTCTCGTCTCAAGAACAGATGCAACACAGGAGGGGATGATTGGGTTGGATTGGATTGGATTTGTAACTACCTGGAGGGCGGCGACGTTGGTGGGGAAGCCGTAGATGCAGAGCACCATCTCCCAGGGGCGGCCGCGCTTGGTCCGCCACGCGCCGCACCGAATCTCGCCGTTGTGCTGCCGGATCCGCCGCCGCGGGTTCACCGTGAACCTGCCATCCAACCACCCCCGTCAATCGATCGCAAGAAACCGCGGCGGCCGAATCGCGCCGTCCACGAGACGAGACGACGAGGCTGGCGTACCCGATGTAGGTGGAGCCCTTGCGGCGCGGGCAGAGGGATCGGAGCAGGTAGCAGCAGAAGAACCTCCCTCCTCCTCCTCGGCCGCCGCGGCCGGCTTCCGCGGGCCCGTCGTTGCCGTCGACGGCCTCCTTCGCCGCCGCCGCGTTGCGTGGCCTCCTCTTGCCCTTGGCCGCCGGCGCACCCGCCATTACTCCTCTCTCCGCTTCTCTGCGTGTGACAGATTCGTCGGATTTTTCTCGTGGCGATTCTTGATTTGACCGTTGGAGTTTGGGGAAAGGATAAAGAGCCGTTGGCGTTGGCGGATGCCGGACACGTGTCCACTTGCAGGTTTGGGCCGGGCCGTATATATTTGGGCTTACCAGGTTTCAGGCCGGAAGTGGGATCATTAGTGGGCTAGAATGTCTTGCCCACAGTTCCACTCTTCCGCTAATCGATACTGGCTGTGACTAGAGAGACTGGCTACTTCGGCCACGTTTTATTAGTATTTTTTTCATTTTTGTGAGAAGGAGCTTGATTTATTTTTTTAATTATATAGAAGACGTACATGTACAGATAACACACTTACACGCTCACGAACGTGGCCCTCTAACACATGCTTAAAAAGATAAAGACCAGTGATAAATCTCTATTCCTACTAAATTTCTATTAACAACGCATCCGTATATACATAATATTTATAGACACCAGAATTTAAATCATTATGGATTCACCGCCAATAATGAGGCCCGTTGATGGAGTGTGAACTGAGTGACCAAATAGGGCCTCAAAAATTAGGTGCCTCAATTTTTTTATAATTTAATCTATGTCAATGTGTTCCAATGTGTTTAAAGGTATCTCACTCTATTTTTAAAAGGTTAACTCTTACTCATTTATTGATTTGGTTAGAACGGGTTTGTTTTCTTCGGCTTTGATAAGTGTTCGATGGTAATTATGATCATCTCAAATAGCTATGGCTCATGACGATAATATGAAAGTGCATTCTAGGTATTAAAGATTCTATTTTTCCGCCTAATAAAAAATAAATCACTGGACATAATTCTTCTTTCAACCTTTATTTAAAAAAATCTTCTCCGACTTAGATGGAGCGCCATGCTAATTTATTATTTTGTTTTTGGTACTTTCTAAATATAGGGTCTCTATTTAAGTTTCGCACGGCAGTGCCAATAGTACTCAGCAGATATCTGGCCAACATGTATTTCAAGTCCCATCTTCTAAGACCCTGAGACGCCGTTAAATCTACGTTGAGCTGATATTAACAATTGTGAGTTCTCATTGCTTTTAATAGGCACATCTCCAGTGTGGTCACCGTGGAAAATCTATAACGAAAACGAACTATTTACCGTATAGATCCCACTAATTCGTTTAATTAATGGACAAATACTCTAGTAATTATCAAACAGTATAGCATATAAAGATTGCACATTGGATGTCCCGTGTGCACCATGCTACCATAATGTGGATCCGGCCCCACAAAAATAATACTAATAATACTTAGAGGACTATCTTGTGGGTGAGCTAGCTCAAACATTGTAGGACTTGGCTTTATAGGAACAAAAATCTTGAGGTTACCCCATAGCATAATGTCCAGCAAGCATGTCCACTAAACCACCGGTTACTACGCGGTTATCGTGATAACCGCCCAAACCGCCGGGACACGGTTAGAGTAACCGGCGGTTTGGTTTAAGCAAATTTTAACCGAATTCAAAAATCTAGTAGGTTGTTCTTGAATTATGGGTCACTATGATAAAGAAAGTTTATAAAAACAATAAAGTTTACTTCATATTTTGGAGCTCCATCGAAATTAAAAAAATAAGAGATGGATTGTGATATAATTTCTACTTTATTTAAGTGTAAAAACGATAGCAACGGTTATGCAAAAAAAATTATGCAATATTACACTGTTTTTCTAGAGATATCCACAATTTTTTTCCTGAATTTTCTATAATTTTTTTAGAATTTTTACTACGTTTCACATTTTTTCCACAATTTTACTTTTTAGCTGCAACATACCACGGTTACCACAGCTTATCGTATAGTTACCGTGCGATATCGTGTGGCAACCACAACCTTACCGTGAGATTTAAAATTTTTGAATTTAAATTTTTAAAGATGAAATTCGTGTGTTTTAAAGGTGGTTACCGTGGTAACCACCATACGGGGGGCAGTACCTTTCTCCAACGGTATGGTAATCCCTGCCAACAACAAGCAATTAATCAAAAATTGTTTGAATATTTTGTCCCTCTCCCAACTCACTCATTAGTCTCTCTTAATGTAGTTATTTTGAGCATTTTTATTAGTACTAGTGGATCCATAAACATTGTGAAAAAATAATTGGTTACATGGTGGGACCCATCTAGAGACCACTATGGGACTTAAAGAATTTAGGATGGATACATAATAGGCCAAATTGTTCCATAGATAAGCTATTTCTGTGGCTAAACAAAAAAATGAAACATGAAAAGCATAAGTGGTTAATCGTTTTTCAAATGGCTTTTAAGCCAAAATGGACTAGCCAACAGACCACACGTGTACGGTTTAGGGGTTTTTCATAACTGCCCAAATTTTATCACACCTACCAAAATTAATTTGTTTGAGGAAAAAAAAGGTAGACAACGACATTAACTTTCACGTTTACAAAAACAAGTGTCAAACTGGCTATATTAATTCCTGCCCATCTCCCCTTCCATTATAGAGCAGTTTTATGTAGATTTCTATGTTACTTATCGTATCGTGCTTCTACCATCATTATTGGAAAAATCTCACAAATTATCAGGTACTCTGACGACAAAACTGTAGTAGCGCTACACCTACATTTTCCCGCATCAAATTTTCCACATCTACTGCAGTACATAGGCATGGTTTTAGCAACAATGTCATATAGGTACTAATATTACCAAAACCATACTCCCATGAGATCAAAGTTAATGAGCCTAATGGTCTGGGCCCACATGACAGTGTCACACTTGTACCCTGCTATATGACCCACAGTGTGAGAACTTGGGATGTTTGGTGTGTAGTCTGTTCTTCCCCCACAACAGAAATGGCAAATAGCAGCACTCAGTTGCCTCCCAGGAGGTGCATAAATTTTAATCAATCACACCTACCAAAACGATGTTTACTTGTGCAATCGGGACAAGGATCCAATCCGATCGACAGGCAAACTGACGACTCACAACACCAAATCAATGGATCAAAATATAGCTGGTCTGCAGCTTGACTCTGCCCCAAAACATACAACCATTAATTGGTCCATTCATGTCACACATGCACCAAATATTAGGTAGATATATATTCCAGTCCTGAAGCTTCAAATTGCATATATACAGAGGTAAATTACATATATCCATTTCTGTATCTATGTCTAAAATCACTAAATTTTTATACAGTTAAGCCCTAAATTTTAGAATAATTTAGAGGTTCGTGTGACGGTTTATAAGTCGCAGCCCTAAAAATAGTTTCTCCTGTAATTATATATATATATGTGTGTGAATTAACTGCATAAATATACAGAGTTAACCACAGATATCCACCACGTCGGAATAATTCAGTGCGAAGCATGTCACACGTCCCATCCGCCGTCGCCCTACGTGTTTTACGGAACAGCGACGGCGATGCAGCTGCAGATGCTGCAGCTAAGCCATGGTCTCCTTTTATCCCCTGCCTGCCTAGCTTCATCAACAGCCAGAACAAGGACGCCCTAACAACCGTTGATTCCAAGCGTCAATGGCAATTGGCATTCATGCATGCACACACACACAACAGCAGCATGATTAGATGATTGCTGCAGATGATTAATCCAGATATGATTAGCTGGACGGTTTTATTGGTGTGAGCTTTTTTTTATGTGGCAGATGCCCTTTTCTTTTTCTCCCTTTCACCAAGACAAGGTAAACGTTTAAATAAGTCGTATATTTTGATGTGCAAAATATTTAGAATAAAATTTAAATTTAGTGTCTCTTAATAAATATTTTTTTCAAAAGTAACATCCAAAAATGGGCAAACTAGGCTCGAAAACCTTATAACTACACGGTTAATTGAAAAAAAACTGACAAAAATCTATATATCTTGATAAATAATTTAGGCTTGATAAATAATTTAATGGTATAAGTATATATATGTATATAAATATGTGATCGTTTCTACCGGTACTATGACCCATTCGTTTCTGATGGGAAGAAGTTGTTCTATGACACCTGTAACATATTGAATGGCAGTGCCTTTCTAGGATTTGCATAATATATTCATTTTCTGAATAAATTGAACACCAGCCATACATACCATATATCACTCAGATGGATTGTTCTTAGAAACTGCAGAAAGTCTCGGTCTTAATCCAAGGACGACAGTAACTTGCAAGCTAAGTAGTAGCAAAAGTTAGTTAACCTAATCCACGACAAAATCTTGTGCTTGTTGACTAAAAATCACAAGAGCTGGTCAATTACATCCATACTCTCTTGTCCTACATTGTACCTTCCCTTCGATCGTCAGATGTACATATATTCATTGTCTAATTTTGCTCGTGTAAGGCTTCAGGTAAATACTGACAAAAGTGGCTAACGTGTCTGCTTAATTGACAGAGAGATTATGAACAAATCAATGACCTGATGACTGTCTGAATGTTTCAGGGGAGATGAGATGGATACACTGCACCAGCTTCAGCCAGAAAACTTTAGCTTTTGATTTTAGCATTGGACTGATTCGTAAAAGCAGAGTCATAAACTTGGACTAAGTGAATTCTTTTCCCTTTTTAAATGAACCTATGAAACCTGGTCAATTTGAAACCTTTAATTGCTAATCCATACTCCTATATTAGCCTAATATTATTGTTGGATGTGATGACAGGAGTGGTTTCAGTTTTCGCCATTGTCCACGTACTTATGGATACATTTGAAAGATAAACTTTAATCAATTTTCAATATAGGTAAAACAATTAATTATTGACAGCTATATTTCAGAAAGAGAAGTTATTGACAGAACTATGCACGCACAGCACTTGCCTTTCTAACAACACACTGTTATGAGCATTTCAACAGTTTGATTGCTCGAAAAGTTCAGGGAAATGACCCTGTAACTACTGCAATAACTTCTCTCAGAGACACAAATCCAGGGAAATTATTTACTGCCAATCATCCTCCTGTCACAAGCTGTGACCCATGCAAATTCTCTGAGAGTCACTGCAATCCATTCGATCAAACTACCACTCTTTCATCAGTTTTAATTGGTGAGTTAAAGCATAGATATGATCATGTGGCCAGCATATATGCAAAGCAACCAAACAATATTCTGAATTTTGATGCCTTACAATCAAACTGTTGCAAAGACTTGCTTTTGCGAAAGGTCTTAAAGAAGAACAAAGAAACCTAAAGTAAAGTAACCCTAGTTCTGTACTGGTATTTCATTTGCACGAACCAATGGATGTTTGCAAGATGCTGATCTCTGAAATGATAAGTTGTTACGAGTTCAATTCAATGTCTGCCTTTTTCATGGATCGTGTTGCAGGGTTCGGAAATTCTTTCCTTCGTGGAGAAACAACATGCCTAATTAAATACGCACGCACTGGTAGGTAGTTTACTAAGCACATCAGATATTATGATTAGCTAGTTTCTGAACGTAGTCCTTGTCTTTAATTTTTCATGTTTTGAAGTACTTTGCAGTCTTTTCTGTTATAGGTAGATCAGATGACACAATCATGGAGGAAATTATTCGTGCTGGGTGTTTTAGTTAAGAGATATTGATCTACAATCACAAATATCGAAGTAAATACTATTCACTCCGTTTAAAAATACAAGGTATACTTGTTTTCCTCAAAGTTAAATTTAAAAATTTTGATTAATTATTAAAATAAAATATATTCGTTTAATGGTATGTATATAGTACCACTAGATTCGTATTTGATAATATTTTCATATGATATTAATTTTATGGTTGTTGATGGTATATTATAAAAGAAACTAATTGTCAAAGTATAATATTGGACAACGTGTAGAAGGCTAATACGTCTTATATTTTTAAACGGAGGGAGTATGTGACAATTCTAACAGGCAATTGTTGTAGTTTGACTGTTTGAGCACTTATATCTTCTAAATCGTTTGATTATTAGAACTGGATTTACATGTGTTATATTTACCATGTAACGTACTTTAGTAATATGATATATTGTTTTACACTTATAAGTTTATTAAAAAAATATTAGTGGTCAAACTAAAATAATACAAAGTCAAAATTGTCGGGTATTATGAAATGAAAAGAGTTGCAAACAAGGGATATTGGTCTATCTAAAGTTTCTTGATCTCATTTTTGAAAGAAAAAAGAGATTTTGGAGATTTTATTGAAAAAATGTTTTGTATTTCAAGTAAATTTCAACCAAATTTGAAGAAATTTTATCAAAGATGACATTTTTCTGCACAATTTCTGTTTTTCTTGAGGGGGGAGGTGGGTGTTGGTTAACTAAGATGTAACTCAGCATTTACATGATTTCCATATAAGAGAGCGGATAATCACTAAATAAACATATCGTAGAAAACGGTTATGAACACAAGACAAGCTACCTCCACAAGGCTGCCAACACATCTTCTAGCAGCTCATCCCCTTTTTCTCCTGATCTTCAACCTAACACAGCACCTAGCTATAGTACTTTGCATGCACCATCTACATCTTCTTTACACAACTTTGCACACACTATCTAAGTACTAGTACTACTGCTTACACCATTGTACTGTTACTTAATCATCTTGGTCATTATCACTTAAACCCAAACTTAATTGCCACCCCCACCCCAACACACATGATCAGTAGCTAGCTACCTTTGTGCTCCAGCACTCTTCATCTTCAAGCTAGCTAGCTAGCTATACCCTCCGGTCCAAAATAACTCTATTTTTTATTTATCACATTTGTCTCAATATAAACTTATCTTTAGAGCAATCGATATATTAGAGTTTAGTAAAATAGAGAAAATATGTATTGGAGTTTAGTAAAGTAGAAAACAAATACATTAGAGTTTGCTTAAGTAGAGGATATTTAATCTTTTTTAGCTTTGTATTGGTACATATGAGATGAGTTAAAATAGAGTCTTTTTTGAAACGGAGAGAGTAGCTTATTGTCACCCTCGACAAAAGCCAACTCAATCAAAGCTCCCATATATATACACCCCTCTCACTCACTCAATCAAAGCTCCCATATATATACAGCTAGCTCCATCAATTCATTTTGTGTATGTGCATCCTTAGCCACAGACACAAAGACACAGTTTGCTCATTGCAAAATGCAAATCTCTCTTTAATCAATTGATCTCTCTCTCTCTCTCTAACATATCCAGCTAGCTCTGCTGATTCTGTATCTTGGCTTGCAAATCTTTCTTTAATTTGATTGATTTCTGTCTCTGTCATATCTCTGAATCTGTCTTAAGCCGTGTGTGTTATCTGATTGAGCTTGATGAGCTCGAGTGGTGGTAAGGAGGAAGGAGGGAAGCAGATGCTGATGAGCTCGAGGATTCTGTCGTCGAGGGATCGCGCCGCCGGGGTGGTGGCCAACGCGTCGTTCCGGGTGTACTACAGCCTAGGCGCCGCCGGCACCGTGCCGTTCGTCTGGGAGTCCAAGCCGGGCACGCCCAAGAGCACCGTCGTGCCGGCGTCCGCCGCCGACGACTACGCCGTGCCGCCCATCTCGCCGCCGCCGTCGTACCAGTGGTCGTGTAATTCGCAGCAGTCGTCCAAGGCCAAGAAGTGCAGGAGGCGGCTGTCGTCGTCGTCGTCTTCTTGGGCGTCATCATCAGGAGGAGGAGGAGGGTGGATGAGCTGGCTGATGAGCTTCAGGAGGCGGCGGTGGTGGTCGCCGTTGCCGTCGTATCGCCGGCGCTGGCTTGGGCAGGACAGCGGCGTGGTCGTCGACGACGTCGTCCGGCGGTCACCGCGTCGTGCAATCATGTGCTTCGGAGCCGGCAAAGATCACTGGTGAATCATATTGAATTGGTGTCCGTCAAATCAAGGTTGTTTAATTAGCTGCTGCATTTCTTGTGGTGCTAATTAATTAAGTGTCCTTTTATAGCTGTTACAGTAGTACACAGGTCTGAAGAGTATAGTGTGGTGTTTGTGCTGGATTTTTTTATATATTTTAGGTTGGGTTGATCTTTTCCTTCTGATAGATTTCTTGCAGTAGTGTTTGGTTGTTAATTTGGAGGATGAATAATTATGCTGTCTGAAACCTTGAGTGTTTGGACTTTTCATGTATACTTGGAGAGTTTATGAACTGATGGCCAACATATTTTTTAAGATAATGGAAGGTACAAACTCCTGATCTCTGCATCCAGGATACACATATCCATAGGTATTACAAGGTTCTAACACAAGTTAAAAACAAGAGTGATATTATGGTCCTTAAGGTAGTACGGGGAGATATCACATTTTCTAGTGTAAAATGTAATACTTCTCGCGATGTACCAAAATTTACAACAAAAAATTTGGTAACCCACGGTAACTCTCAAGAAACACAAAATTTCAAGTAGAAAGCAAGAACTATAAGACCATCAAGTAAACTGTCAAGCGTCACAATGTCTACTACTAAATCTCCACCATGGTTGGTGAAGAGTTCCCTATACGTGTAATAAAAACCGCACGTATAGGTCTCCATGGGATATATTCCCTTCATTTAGAGAATTCTAGTCCTTTGGGGGTTTCTCTCAAGAGAAAAGGACAATTTGACAAGCACATGTATAGGTCCACACACTTGACTATTGCTAACACCATCTACTCCTTGCAACACTTATATACATTGTTTATGGGTGAGTTTTGAGAACATTGGTATGGTTTCAGAACTTCAGATTGAATGCAGGCTGGAATTTTCCTTCAACTTATGTCAGACTCACTGTTGTTAAAGACTAGTTGTTTGCATTTTGTTTTCAAGAAATCCACACTCTGGAGTTCTGAAGAAGTCTGTCTTAAGCTAGATTAGGTACTTGCAGGTTAGAATATCTCATCAACTTCAGATTCAGACAATGTGCATCTTTGATAATAATTTTACATTACTCTGCCAAATGGGAAAGAAATTGGAGGAAGTAAATAACCAGAGTATTTTACACACTGGCATTTTGGAAACCATAATAAATGTGCACCTCTGATAGCTCCTCACATCTAATCATATCCATCATTGTGCTCACCTATGTCATATTAGTGCTGGAATTTAAAATTTGAGGTTGGATATATCCTTTTCCAGAGTTCAGATCATGGGCGATGGGTATCATTATAATGATGTGTTCAGGTTGTTTATTTTGTAGGACATGTCTTCCATGAAGGGATGTATATGCATGATTGTGAATGTGTGGGGATTTCATTAATTATCTGGGAACCACATGGATAACATATATTATGTACAGAATCATGGTTTGTTTTTTTAAGTTTTCCATAATTGTTTTTGGTTTGAGTTGTTTCATACCTGAATAGATGAAGTCACTTAATTAGGAGTGCCAACAACAGCTTGATGATTTACTGAAGATGCTTCCCCTTTATTTGGGGAATATATATACCATATTATTGCAGTCCATTCTTATAGTGGATCTCTCTTACGGGAAAAGAACGACTTCAATCTTATAGAAGTCCACAGGCTTTTTATAATAGGACAAACTTGAACCTTGATGCGTAGATGGATAGATGAGATCTTAGAATTTGACTTTTTGAAATTTGAAGCTGACATTTGAAACTTTGTCATGTTGTATTGATCAAAGAGTCAAAGGTAATTTGTTCGAGAATTCATTGGAAACTTGTATTGGCAGTATTAAGAGTAGGTTATTATGTTTAGTTAGAATTAGGACTTGCAAGTTAGAGTTTCTGGTCAATCTCTAGCTTCAAAAAATCTTCGATCTATTTCCACACTAAATGGTTTATTCAGAAAAAGGATTAGCAAAATGCAGCATTTGGTGTACCCATTGTCAAACAAGAGCCGGGGGGGGGGGGGGTGGTTCTTTCATGCATCAAAGTATCTAACTAATTTTATCTGAATGCAGTAGATGCAAAATTTCCATGCATTCAGATAAAATGACAACAGGAGCACCAGTAAGGAAGCTTTGATCTTCAGAATCGCTCATTTTCACCTTGTCGATCGGCCTGGTCTACGGCTCACGCTAATGTGGATCAGCGCTCCTCGTCGTATGTCCCTTGCGATCTCATCCAGGATGACAACAAGCGCCATGACGAAGACGTAATCGACATGCGGGAACACGGTGACAGTGAACTTGCTGCCTCCAAATATCATATCTGAAAGACCACTAAACTTGCGGTTTATCTGCACAACCAGGAGAAATTAAGGCACGAAAGCTACAGTGTCAGGCTGATGCAGAGTTTGTTTTCTCCCTGAAAACAGAAACTTTGGAAGATTTTCAAAGAAGTTTATGAAACATCGAGTGCATAATTTAGACAAATCTGAAATTTGAACAGGAATATTTTCATTTGGGCACATTCGTTTTTTGAAACTATTGGGCACATTCTTTTTTTGAAACTATTTGGGCACATTCTTTGAACTTCTTTTATGTGTTTATCTTAGGATTTTGTTGTCACTGTACATTATCAAACCAATTATGAATAAGGAAACCTCAGAAAGATTGAAGCAAAAATTAGGTAGACTCATTTTGTGGGTTTTTAATTACGGAACCCCTACCACCACCCAAGAACATTCAAAACTTCTGGTCCAAAATTGCAAAATGATAGACAGATAGAAGGGCTTTGCTGACCTTGGCAATCGGAGTGTTAGAGTTGCCAATGTACAGGATGCAGGACCTGCTGAAGGAGCTGCACTTGATCCTGAAATCGCAGGGATTCAGCGCAGTATTCCCAGCTAGAAAGACATCAATTTCCAGCTTTAGCTGAGGGAGCAATGAGGATCTCCTCACGGTGAAGAGGAGATGCTTCTCATTCATGCTGTCCCCTCTGAACACCTCCCATGTGTACTGCAAGCTACATGGCTGACAATATTGCAGATGTGTTAATTTGCTTGATCCTCGTTGGATATACTTCACAACTTAATTCCGAACTAATCTTATGTACAAAATACTCCCTCCATCTTTTAATATTTGACGTCATTGATTTTTGGAATCAAGTTTAACCATTCATCTTATTAAAAAAAATTATGTAATTATTAATTATTTTATTATGATTTGTTTTACCATTAAAGATACTTTAAGTATGACTTATATTTTTTTTGTATATTTACATAAAATTTTTGTGTACAAAATTAGCAATTCCAAAATCAGAAGATATAATTAACATGTAGTATTGGTACTGAGCCCTTATTTTATATCTAGTGCATTACTAATTTCTGTTATTTGGTATTTCAGTTTTTTAATATTTCTCTAGCATGTAGTTAATTGATCTGATGTACAAATCCAGGTTTTCTTTTAACTCAACTCGACAGAAAAATAATAGCAATAAAGAAAATTCAATTATATTCGCCCCTATCACATAGCCACGAATCCTTATATTTGTAGGCGGAGGGAGTAATTAAATTAGACCATGCATGCCAAATAATTGGCAATGCCATTGCAAAGAGTGTCGATCTATCGTTCAGATATTGAGACTGAACCATTACCTTCCTTCGCATGGAGAGGAGCGGCAGGCCGGCGGCGTCGAGGAGGACGCGGCGCCTTTTCATCCTGGAGAGGAAGCGCGGCTCGGTCGACAAGACGACGGCGCCGGCGGCGTCGGTGACGGTGACGATGAAGCCGGCTTCCTCGAAGTAGTCGGTCGCCACGTTCCTGGTCACGGTCAGATCCACCGCGTGCGGCTGGCAGAACTGCTGGCCCACCACCGGCATCGCCGGCGGCGCCGCCATTTGTTGACAAGATTATTGTTGTCGCCGACTTGCCGTTGATTGCCGCCGCCGCGCTTGCCGGTTTCTCTGCTTATCTGGTCTCTCTCTCGGCAATGAAAGAGTGCAACTGCAAGAAGAGGAAGAGCCCAATTAAAGGCCCAGTTCACAGAGAAATTAAGGGTCGTGTCGTATTGACTATTGACTGTACTTCCTCTATTTAAAAATATAAGGTATTTTTTTAATAAAATCAATATTTAAAAATTTAATTAATAATTAAAGTAATTATATATGTGTTTAGTATCATATACGTTATATCACTATATTCGTATTTAAAAATATTTTTATATGATATTAATTTTATAGTTGTTGATAATATCTTATAAAAAAATTAGCTCTTGGCAAACGGAGGGAGTACAATATAGTCCATATATAGTCCATAGTACTTTCTCCGTTTTAAAATATAGCAAGTTTTAGTTTTTGATATAGCTATTAAGAAGGATAAAAAGATAAGTTTGCCTCTGTGGGCCTAAATTGGATAGATGATAATAAAACTAAGGGGTAGTATAAATAATTTATTGATAAATATCATTATTTATAAGTACTATGTTATTATATTTGGTATAAAATTTAAACTCTATAACTAATTACGTTTTAGGACGGAAGGAGATGTCTCGTAGCGAAGTAGAATTTTCTCTCTTCACATTGTATTTCACGGAAGGACAGGAGTCTTTCCGTAGAATTTACAGTGACGTGTAAGTGGGGCATACTAATTTGCTATTTCCAAGAGTATCGAGAGATTTGGTGAAATACTACATCCGTCTCTTAATATAACGGATTATACCATTTTAAAAAAAATATAAAAAATATAAAAAACAAATTATGGTAAAAAAGTGATAGTTGAGATAATAAACTAGTAGAAAAGTGGTAGGTAAGGAATAAACTAGTACATAGATGGAGAATACTCTCTCCGTCCTAAAATAAATCAACTCCTAGAGTTTAAACTTTGTTCCAAAATAAATCGATTCCTACTTTCTCACATACCCTCGGTTTAATAAATCGAGAAATTTTATTTCTTCAATACACATTACCTACTCACGCATCAATACTATATTCATATCAATGAAGGGTACTACATTCTTTTTTCCTTACTACTAATGTTGTCTCGGGATACAAGGTTTGGTTTTTTTGAATGGAGGGAATAAACTAGTATAAAATTTAGTAGATTGGGAATAAAGTATTACCTCGGGATTACAAAATTCCTTATATTTTGGAATAAGCTAGAAGGATAAAATCTATTATGTTATTATATTATGGGACGGAGGGTGTTAGAATTTGTATCGAATATGTGTACAAAGTCGGTTACAGTTTAGGACTTAAAGTTGTAGTATGTGTTAGGATAGAGTTAAAGTTGAACTCTGTCCTAGGTTCTCTCTTAAATAGAGAGGCGGACCTATTGTAATCGCATAGTGACTTAGCAAAAGACGGTAAGAGGCAGCAGTTGGTCGGCGGCGTACCGGTCGAGAGTCGTTGTAACTCTGATACGCTGTAATTATGCTTGATTGGGGAGGAGTGCTCGTAATTAGTGCCCCGAGGATGTAGGCTTCGGCTGAACCTCGTTAACAAATATTGTGTCTCGGTGTTGTCATCATTTTTGAATCTTTTATAGTGTGCTTCATGTTTGGTTATCGATGGTTTACCGGTGTCGGTTTTCTAACAAGTGATATCAGAGCCTGCGGGAGATCCATAGATAGAGGCGTGATGGAGGTGTCCCACACCACAACTACTGCACATAATATCCAGGGAGAAGCATAATCTCGCGATTTTGTAGATCTATTCGAAACCCTCGCATCAACTAGTTGAACACAACCCCAAAACTTCTTTCTACTGCTCTATCAATGTATCTTGTCATTGTCTTGAAATCTGTTAGATTTACACCATCTGGCCCATGTCTAATATTCCCTTCACCGTAAAATAACTGAAAAATCACCTTACTTGCCATATCTGTTCACGCAACAAATATAGGTCAGGTTAAATAACTTTAAGCCTATAGTACTAGCCTTCTTCAAGTACTGCTAAAGGACGGAGGTACAAAACCATTGTCTTCGAGAAACGAACATAGTCCTCGATACTATTAATTGAACAAAATAGTTTAATAACGACATACTTTACTTACAACTACTACATCTCGTACACGGCTCCTAACCAGTATTATTTATTTACTAAACCTCATACAATATTCATACTAAATTTATCTCAAAGAAAATCGCAATGTTTAAAGGAAATTACCTGCAGGTGAGTGCGCAAACAGGCAGGACTTCGCCGCTTTCTTTCTCCTCTCCCCTCAACCCTCTTTTCTTTTTTTTTTTCTAGATTTTACTGGATTTAATGAGTTTTTAGGGGAAGGGGAGGGTATTTATAGGGGAGGGCGGCTTAGGGATAAACCACCCTCCATTAGGGCAGTTTTTGGCATTTTGCAGGTAGCCCCTTTCCGCCCGAGTACAGGGCGGTTTATCCCCTCTAGGGGGCCGCCAGCAAAATTGCAGGCGCCCTGGCCCGTCCAATCGTGCCACATCAGCTTAGCCGCCCTCCAGGAGGGTGGTTTTTAAAAGAAACCCTCCCGAAGGGCGGGAGGAGTATATTTCTGCAAATTTTAAAAAAATATATATAGTTTTGTAAATTAAAAAATAAATATAAAAATTTAAAAAAACTCAGAGGAGGAGCAGGTGCCACCATTGTTTTCGTCTCTCGAGTACACGACTACAAAAGTCCCAAGGCCCGGTCCACTAAGAATAATAGCACTTGATTAGGACTGTGTTAACATGGTTGGACCGAGCCAGAGCAGGCTGAACCATTGTAGGATTCTAGGCTGCTGATGCTACTTTGAAAGTTGAGTCTCCTCCGTTTTTAAGTTGGATATAGTTTGTCCTTCAACATTTGTTAGTATCTTTTAAGTATATAATACTTTGTAGGACCCTTGTAATTTTCAAAAATATCCTCTTTGGATGGGTGAATTGTTAGGAAAAAATGGGAGTTCAGGAGGTTGGGCTTATTAGCTCCTCTGTTTGGATGGTGGCCGAGGGAGTTTTACTAGGGGCGAAGGATTGTCCAACTCCTCCGTTTTTAATACTGGGGTGGGATGGAAGTTGAGAGATAATTCCCTCTCTAAGTAGTCAATTAGATCAGAGACATCCATCACCACTTAAAATCTTAGTGTCACCAAAACTCTCAATGGCTCTCGTTTCTTTTGCTAAACAAGAGACACTAAACATCAAATTCCGATGACCAATCCCACCACCAACCCTCGCCTCTAAACCTTCGGTCCTCTTCTCCAGAGTTACCAAACAGGCTATAAGTGTCTGGCGCCCATGAACGAGGTACTTCAAATAATTCAGGGTGCCGTTTCACCATTGCAAGGAAACACACAAACTTCCACACCATAAAAAGTTTGGTAAACTTTGGCGGTGCACCAAAACACTACACAATGCAAGAAGCATCAACTTAAGTGCTCTTTCCCTTTTTGAGTGATTTTACACATAGTTATTAAAACCACACACGTGAGTACTTTATGTGTAACCCGCAACGATATTCAGAGACGCGCTACCACAAGGTAGATGCTGTCAGATGATTACCTGGGAGGAACCCCATCAGGATGAATACGCGCTGGTTTGTCTTAGGCTCGACAGGCCAGCTAGAACATCCTCAAACCCCTTAGAGACGAGAGACGACGAGTAATTGATAGATTAAAGGTGAATAGACTTGGGATTCAGTAAGAAAGTAGGAGGAAGATGTAAAATATAGAGGATAGAAATAATAGATTAATTTTGATGATTGATTGGTTGTTGTTTCAATTGGCCTTGACCTACTATAATTATAGAAGGGCTAGTCTTGCGTTAACAAGGCCTTCTCTATGTTCTGTTAGGTTTAGAGATCAATTTAGTACTCGAAAAACCCTAGCCTCAAACAAGAAAACATGAGAAATACCAAAACTGAATTCAGACTCGGTGCTGAAGGTCGGATCGCCTGGACCTGAGACCGCAGTTCATTGCTCGATCAGACCGCTCGGACACCAGTAGTTGGACTGGCCTTGGCGCGAGGGCTCTAATCTTTACTGGTCGGACCGCGCAGACACCTACAGTCAGACTGGCCTTGGAGCGAAGACTCTAACCTTTTCTAAATTTGACTTGAATTTGCTATAAATCCAAACTAGTGCTAAATTTGGGTGTCAACAACCCTATAAAACCTCAAATCAGATCTAATTTTCAACTCTACACAATTTATGATTGACCTATAGAAACCATGCTGCAAATGGCCTATATTCAACTGAATTTTGATCAGCAACACTTTTGACTCTGCAACCTGATTATAAACAGAAACATTCACTGCTATAAGCAGTTGTAGAATAGCGATCAAACCTGAAGGTAATTAAAAATTAATTACACATTATGGAACATCAGCGAAAATTAACATAATGCAAAGCATGATTTAGAGACAACCTCAACCGGATAGCATTACCGAAAACAGCAACTAGAGGTAATATGGCAGACGTGAAAGTGAAACTTAAAAGGTTGTTTGGGATGAGAGTGCTTCCAGTTCATCAGTCATTTTTGTCCCTGTGAATATCATCCAGAATCACAACAAGAGCTGCGATGAACACATAGTCGACTTGCGGGAACACGGTGATGCCAAATATGTCCCTCCCCAGCAGCACACTTGAAGCAGTGTGCTTACGGTTCATCTACAGGAAGGACATGCATAACAAATTAATGTTTTCTAAACCTCCACAATGTGACGAGAGACAGAAACAGCTCAGGTTCTTACTTGAGCTATCATAGTGTTTGAGTTGCCAAGGTAGAAGGCACATGCTCTGTCAAAGTAGCTGCCCTTGATCTTGAAATCGCAGACCTGCTCTGCAGTATTCCCTGCCAAGAAGACATCCAGCTCTGTCTTCATCAGTTGGATCATTGAAGACTTCTTCACAGAGAAGAGCATATCGCTCGCATTTGTGCTGTCCCCCCTAAATACTTCCCATCTGTGGTGCATGCTAAATACCTGAAAATTTGTCGTTCTTAGGTGATATCTAATCAATGATCACTCAGCTTACTGAAATATTTGTTTTGTAAAATACTGAAATATGTGAGAATTGGATGTATTGGTAAAAGACTGGTAGAGTGGTAGCTGTAAGCCTACCTTTGTTTATTCATGTTCAGAATTAACAATGTGACTCTTACGGAAGTATTTGTTGGTAGAACAGTTATTTTTCATTTCAGTGGCAGCCAGGCAGGAGGATTTGATTGTAAAAATACTAAAATTGGTGAGAATTGGATGTATTGGGTGAAATAGATGAGATTCACGTTCAGACTTAATCATGTCTTGGATTTCTACATCCTAAAGAACAGGTCAAGATCACGCGAATCCCGAAATTAATTGCTGAAGCACCTGTACTAGTCAACGTCCTAAGTTCACTTCTAATTCAAGTTGTTGACACATAATCGGCAGAAAGGAATTTGACCAAACGAGTCAGGCACCCAATTTCCACGAGCTGAGTTCTCTCTTCTCAAAGAATTTGACCACCTTTGTATTCTCCACAAAAAATAAGAAGGAAATTGACAATCTTCTGATCCAATCAATTTCAGCGAAACATGTTGACCACGTGTTTCACAAAAGAAAAAAGAATATCAGATCAAGACGAAATCCTCTAGGTGTGATTAATTTACTGGATTTCTTGGATTCATCTCCTGCATTCCGATGAACTCTAGACAAATCAAGAAAAGAAAAACAATATATTACCTTCTCATGCATGGAGAGGAGGGGCTGGCCGGCGGCGTCAAGGAGGACGCGGCGGTGGCGGATACTGAAGAGGGTGCCCTTGACCATCAGCACGACGGCGTCGTTGGCGTCGGTGACGGTTGAAGTCGCCGTCGGTGAGCTGATGACTTCTTGGTCACCGTCAGCGGCACCACGTAAGGCGCGCAGAAGTGCGGGCCCACCACGGCCACCGGCGCCGACGGTGCGGCCTCCATGGCGCCGCCGGCATCGGCATCGGGTACATCGGGTTCATCGGCTGGATCGATCGTCCCAACCTCCACGAGCGCCTCCTCGGGGGAAGAGCTGAGAGAGACAGAGCAAGAGAGGTGTGGTGGCGTTGTCTAGTTGTACTACGGGGGAAACCTGACGCATGATTCGGTATGCAAGTGGGTGGGTGTGTGCAGTTTACTTTATTTATTTATATTTATGTGTTACTTTCTCCGCCCTATATTATATATTATAAGTGGGTGGCCTTTACTTATACTTTTCTATGAGTCAATATTAAAAAATTATAGAGATAATAAATAGATATAGGGTTAAATATTTATAAATAATATGAAGAACGATGATTTAACATAATTGTGTATTGAGCTTTATAATATAATAAAATATAAATAATATGATATGTTTGCATGCTAAACTTTAAGATATAATAATTGCTAGTAAGTTATACTGTATAAAAGTTATAATATAAGTGTTCTACTTCAGTTCTAAGTCAAACTACTCTGATTTTAACTTTAACTAAGTTTATAAAAAAAAATCAATATATACAACATCAAATTGGTTTCATTATAATCTATTATAGAATATGTGTTGGAAGTGTATTTATTTGGTACCATAAATATGTTAACTATTTTTCTATAAGCTTGATCAAAGTCATATAACTTTGAATTATGATAATACTAAAACACATTTCTATATCTGATATTAACTCGCACACTAGATAAAAATGCACTTGTAGTGGCATAATCCTGTCACATGCTCCCTCTGATTTTAAATAACTAACATCAGACAACTGTTTTTTTTAATTTTGACCGCTTGTCTTTTGTATAAAAATTTTGTAAATATTAAAAATAATACCATATTATTAAGGTGTATGGTCCCCTAAATATAAGTATGAATTTTGTGTTAATCATAGTGAAACAATTTAATAGTAATTAGAGATCAAAGGTGAAATAGTAATAGTTAACATCGTCAGTTCTTTATAAACAGGAGAAGCATATGTAGAAGTGTAGAACCGATAAAGAAAAGACGGTCATCTGACTTAATGGAGAAAGCAATTTGTTCAAGGATATTGGCTTGTTGATCTATTGGAGATAGTTAAAGTCTATTTTACTACCTCAAACAATTTCATTCGATCGTTTAACTTCTTAAACTATTTTTAAACTTATTTTACCTTCTAAACTATTAAAAAATGATTCACTTTACTACTTAATAACATTTTCTCTCTTTATATATGTTGTATTTTAAGCTACAATTTTGTAGAGCCATGGATAACACCACTATCAAAATTCAAAACTATTTTTAAATTTTTCATGATTATTTGATTAAACTTTAAAATATTTTCAAATTAGTCTTAACTGATTCCAATATATGTAAACAGGGATTAAAAAATTAAAAAATATTGAGATGTAAGGGATAATACATCTATCACCATCCTAGAAAATATGAGTACAAAACACAAACTATATAGAGAGAAACAAACAAGAGAAATAGCATTCAAGAATAAAATGAACCGTTGAACCGTTTTTAATAGTTTAGAGCGTAATATAAGAAAAAATAGTTTAGAGGGCTATCTATTCCAGCAAAATAGTGTGAATGAGTAAAATGAACTTTCTTCTTTGAGAAGTTAAGTTAGTGGTTGATCTTTGTTCATATACATAATAATAGATGAAGCGATTTGTACATGTCAGACTTGTCAGCGTTGTGGCTTGCAAACCCATCCTTTACTTGTTGGTTTATTATCAGTTGCCAAAATGTAATTTTGAAACCTAATTTTAAAGTTGATTTTTAAATATTTTTTATTGTACTTTAATTTCTAACAGTAGCTTTTAAACGTTAAAACACATATATAAAAATTTTATCTATAAATTAGTTTTTAATCACTTTCTTTAATTTTTTACGGTTTAGTATAAAATATAAAATGTATCAGTTCCAGATTGTCCGGATCCCGCGATCCTCCCACCCGAACCGCCGAAAGAAAAAAAGGATCGTGGGGTCCTCCCACCCGCGATCGCGCCCGACTCCTCTCCATCTCCTCCCTAGGGCCGGCGCCGCCCGACCTGCGCCCGCCTCCTCCACTCCGCCGCCGTCGCCCGACCTGCGCCACCGGCACCCCTGCACCCGACTCCTCCCCGCCTCCTCTACGACTCCAGATCCCCTGCCCCGACGGCTCGCCGACAAATCGCTGCACCTCACCCTTCCTTGATAATGATCAGTTCGAGAGGATGCTGAACTTAAGTTGGAGATTGCTGAATTGAAATCAATGTAACTAGCTCTCCTGATTAAATCATGGTTTTTATATCTCTTTCTATAGGAGATGATGGACGTGATTTGCAATTACAGGTTTATTGAGAGAGCACAGGCTCTTCTTCATGGAGATCTCCACACTGGTTCCATCATGGTGACCGCAGGTTCTACTCAAGTGATTGATCCAGAGTTTGCTTTCTACGGCCCAATGTGTTTCGACATTGGGGCCTTCCTAGGGAACTTGACTTTGGCATACTTTTCGCAAGATGGGCACGCTGATCAAGCAAATGATCGTAAGGTATATATGGATTTGTTAACTAATAATAGTAAATGAAACCGGCCCGGCGAAAAACAATAGTAAATGAAAGTGCTTATACCTCTATAGGCCCTTCTCTGTTAACTTTTTTTTTTGTGTACTTTTACCTGATCCACAAAATGTCATCTTGCTTTTTATGTGACAAAAAGATAGTTTCTTTTTAGGTGGTGTCTACTTTGTGTTCAGAAATTCGATAGGATAAAAGTTTGGAACATGATACTTATATCCTGTGGAATAATTAGCAAATGATATTGTTGATATATGCCATATGTAACAGAGGGAGGAGGGTGCTCGGCAGACAATACGTTGAATAACTTGCCGTACTTCTTGAATGTCCATAAGCATATTTGGCATCTTCAGTATTACTTAATGGCAACTGCAGAAGTGATAAGTCATGATATAGCAAAGTGCAATTGCAACGTCTAGATTTTAGAAGGTATTCTCATGGTGTACCAGGCATAAAATAAGTTCTATTGATGTGCCTATTTTGCAGGATTACAAGGAATGGATCTTGAAGACAACTGAAGATTCATGGAACTTGTTGCACAAGAAGTTTGTTGAATTGTGGAATAAACACAAAGATGGGAACGGGGAGGCATACCTGCCCCCTATATACAACAGCCCAGAGCTTCTGAGCCTTGCACAGAAGAAGTACATGACAAGTCTATTTCATGATAGTCTTGGATTTGGTGCAGCCAAAATGATCAGGTAATTAAACAATACATTTCTGTACTACCCAGTTTATTTGCTGAATCTTATTTACTTCTAGACTATGAACATATACTAGACGTGCCCTTTTTAACTGTAAGGAACTCAGAGGCACAATAATTAAGTTAGGCTAAAACAGAGGTTTCTGATATCAATGATAGCACTTCAAAAGAAATGTTCTAGGGGATCACCTTTGATGTATAACTGAAAACCGGGATAAAAGGTTAGATTGGAGGCAATTCAGGTTATTATGCACTGAGAAAATAGGCATAAAGAACTTAAATCATATTTGAACACAATTTTCAAATTTTATTTGTATTTTTATGCCTTATGCATGATCCCAACTTGACTTCTGTTTTTTAAATTGGACCATCCATTTGTAGGAGAATAGTTGGAATCGCTCATGTTGAGGATTTTGAGTCAATTGAGGATCTCAGCAAGAGAGCATTGTGTGAGCGACGTGCCCTTAATTGTGCAAAGGCAATCCTGAAGGGAAGACGCCAATTTGAAAGCATCGAGCAAGTGATCGTGCACGTTCAATCGTTTGCTCGGGACTGAGAAGCACTGCCTTTCTGATTGAGAAGACATGTTTGTTATAAAGCAGCACTGACCGGTGATTTGTGCTTGGAGTATTTTGGATCATCAAAAGAAACTTTCATGTGTGGATGCTCTTGAAGATCGAGATTTTCACCACTTGGCTAATCCCTTCCAGCTTCCAGGTTTCCAGCTTAGTTATGAGCTGAATAATGGAATGTACCATACATTTCAGCATGAACGTGTGTACCACAAATAAAGTTGATAGTTCTCGGCAAATAGATTGTTGTTGCTTTATTTCAAACAGATGTACTCCCCCTTTTGGCCATTTTCATCACCTAGACCTGATTAGTTACAACATACAACTGATGATGTTGGTGCGGCGGCTATCATTGGAAGTTGTGGAATTTCAGCTGGATTCTGTTTTTCACTCTTTCTTTCCATATTAACATAAACCTGGCGTAGAAAGGAGGAATTTATAGGCATGATTAATTTAAATGCCTCGCCATAATTAATTTAAATGCCTCCCTTTTCACATGGAAATTATGAAATTTGTAATGTGAATTGGCGTGCCTCTGCATAGCAAATTAATTTAGCTCTACAAACAAATAAATGTTGGTAACAGTAAATCACTATTTTCTATCTCCGACTTCTGTTTGTGCTGAAGAATTTGATTTAAAAATTGAAATGAACAGTCTCTTGGCAGGCTATGCGTCTGTGCATGTCTGTATATGTAGCCATTCTATAGCTATATATTAACATCACGCGAAGATGCTACAATGATTAATTAATGTATGCAAGCGTACAGTTAGATCAGAGCGGATGATATTTATGTAAAATAATTGAATTCCTTGATTTCTCTGTTGAAGCATCACTACAGGCAATGGCACAATCATCCCCGGAGAGTTCTATGCAAAGCGATGACCAGAACAGCAGCAAGACCTGATTAGCCATAAGTGGGGAGACCTTCATGTTACGATATGGCGGATCACATAACAATTACGAGAGCCAGTGCAGAAAGACAGGTGTAATGCAATTCCTATACTCTTTAAATATTTAGTTATGATAAATAATTTATATTCATTGGTGTACTCATGTTTTATAATCTACCACATAATGCAGTTCTTCGTGTAGTCTATTCATGGTCAAGTTCATGGAATATTAGACAGGGGATATACTTTCTCGTCCTGTTACACAGGTGTGTTTCTTAAGAGAACAAATGAGTTAATCATATTTTATCTTTTTTCTATTAACCAGAATTACTTTTTTGTTACGCAAGGAAATATTGAACTTTTTAGGTTCAAGCTAGCCAGCATACTAATATGTTGGAAAACAAATAAAGTGGAAGCGATTTACGGCGCTGGGCAAAGCATTGGTGCCAAAGACAATTTAGATTCAGAAGATGTTGTAATATTGGGTAGTCACCAAAAGGGATCAATAGCTAAAAGGAACGTCAAAGAATCAAAACCAGCAGACTCGGCACCGGTGTAAACAAATATGATTCACTACTATCAGTGGTTTCTAGATGAGTGTACATGACTTGACAGGAGGCCTTTCTCACTACATCAAAGAGATTAAATGTGCCAAAACCTTGAAGTAAGCCACTACTTTAAGGTGGAAAGTCTAGGTGCAAAATTCAAAGCCTTATTCCATTAACTTAACTCTCAAAAAACTCCAATTAATACTAAAGGAGGATGAACCAATGGACCGTAATTGCTTCAACATGGCCATACGGAACTACATGTATGAAAATATCCAAACAATGAAAAAAACTCAATCAACAATATCGTAGCAAGGAGCATTATCAAAGCATTGTCTGGACTTGTAATTTTGGGTATGTTTTCAGAATCACATATCTTCTCTCCTTTTGCTCATATTTTTAGAACATTATTTATATCATGTAGATTACTACTGAGTTTGGACGACACCCGGACTTCCGTAAAAAACTGGATACTGCACAACTAGCAAAGTCGGTTTGTAGTTAGTCCGAAATTGACTATAACATTTCAATATGCAAATCAGTAAGATTTTATATCATTTGCTCCTATGTACTCATGTTATTGCGATCTTAACATTTAGCATTTGCAGATTCTTGTACCAATAGAAACGACAATACCTATATTCTGTCATACTAGAACAGATACAAGAAAATTCTTTGTTTTGGACCCTACTTCACTTAATCCCTTTATAAAAAACAATCCAAACATAAGATATGTAAAAAAACTTTTATGGGTTATTGAACACTTCAATATAGCGATGCACAGAGCATGTCCTGGTTCTGTGTGGAACGAGGACATCAACCTATGGAGTCAAATAATCAATCCAAATGTTCCAATTCATGACAGGTAAGCTTTCTTCTAATATCTCGTCGGAATTATTAAATTAATTTCTCTTACGTGAATATAGTTAACTATACAATTATCTTAGGAACCTATTTGGTTATCTTGTTCATCTCTTTATACATAAATGGAAGAATGAAGAATTACAATTGCCGGCTTTTAAGGTCACTACCGTACCACCAGCATTGACCATTTAGAATATTATATGTGATTTTCTATCAAATAATTGTTTTTGTAGGATGGCTATGATCTAAGAAAATAAGTTTTGGCATATTTATTGACATACCAAGAGAATGAATGTGAAAGCAATATCTCTGGCGGTGCACGAGATATCCTAAAGTGTATCGCAAATGCTCAAAATTAGAATTAGTTAATTAGGTGCAGGCTATTTCTATATTATACCAATATTTTATTTTGGACATGTTTATGCCAGCAAACAAATTAATGGAATAAATCTCTATGCTCTTTTTTGTGTGGACATATATTGACCTCATATATGTATTGGCATGATTAGAAATGGTTGAGACTAACTACTTACTTTGATTCCCTAAGTATGTTTTTAATACACGGATATTATTCTATCTCTTTGACTTTATATATACAGCTCGACTGATGGTACGAAAATTAACAAAATTATGATACCATTAGCATGGATATACTGTTAGTCAACCGTAGAGCAAAAGATGTTTAAAGGTATGGAGCTTCTTTTTTTTTTATGTGTTATTAAGTTGATCGTATGCACGTCTCTCTTACAACTAACCTGTTACAATTACTTCTCCTTTTAATATAATTTGCCATATATCTTGGGATTGATCAAACTCCACCAAATAATTTCACTCGACCACGAGGCAATTCGGGAGTACACTCGACGGTGACCATTTTTTTATTAGAAATACTTGTTATGCCCAACAAATAATTTCTAGTCAATAAAAATAAATCTTCATATTTTATTTTCTGAAGTTTGGATTAGGTAGGAAACTAAAGCATGTTATTAATCTTCAGAAGTTCCCATGGGCATCATACACGTTCCAAATTAATGTTCGACTTAGTTGTATGAGAAACTAAGAGGATAAACCTAGTCTTAAAAAAGAGGGTAAACCTAAGACGCCTAACCAAACCACTAAAGTAGTGACATCAGAAATTTTGGCTTGATTATTCGGCAGCGAGAGGGAGCTTGATCGATAACCATGAGGGTGCCAACTAAGAAATTAAGAAATAGTTGATTAGAGAAAGAAACCACTAAAATAGGGGTATCTGTTATTACTGGCTCTATGGCAATAGAAATGAAATATACTGGCTTTGATATTGGGTCCTGTTGTAAAGGTTTAAGAAAGATAAGGATACCATGCAAAAGATATGCTAGAGTTTAGAGAGAACAATTATTATACAGATTTATGTCAATTATGGATGGAGATTTAGCAATAAGATTTCTTTTTATTATATTATCCCTTCCTATAAGTTGGAATGTTTATAATAATCGTATTATTTTGAGGATTTCATTGACAACCTTATGAGATGCGAATGTTGTAATAATTGGATGCAGTTTTTGTTAAAGTAAACGCCGGGATTCTCATTATCGTTAAAGAAAAAAAGGAAACCACTAGTTTTTAGCTTGATGAGACGTAGTTTGACTTGGTAATAGCTTCTTAATTAACTAGCACAATACCCGTACTTCGCTATAGGCGAAAAGAATCATTAATAATCATTAATATTAAAAAGGCCATTAAAGTACGGATAAATTGGTCTCCATATTTCCAATCGAACCATACATTAAAAAAAAAAAGAAAAGCAAAGAACACCAGGAAACACAGGTTCCTATATTCTCATATCCAGCGAGACAGAGAGGCAAAGAGTATAATAGATTGATCGCGAGCAAGATGACAACAGAGGCGGCCGTGGGGGCGTTGTTTATCTTTCGGGCCGTGGTGCGACGAGCGGATCACAAGAGAAGACCTGTTTGGCAGCCTCCAGGCCTTGATGGCACCGAAGTACATTATCGTCGAGCGCCTCTTTATCTTCGTTCACCATCGGCACAGCTCCCGCCGCCGCTCACTTCACGCACTCGGCCCCCATCGCTAGATCCGAGCACTCCACCTCGCCCGACTTTGTCCCACTTTTATTCCCCTTGCCTACCAGGCCACCGCCGCCGCCGTGCAAAACCAGGAGCACGCCAAGCAACGCCTCGGATCTGGACCTGCACATGGCGGCGACATGAGAACGGAGCGAGATGGAGTAGAAAACAGTCCTAGATCAGAAGGTAAGCCTAGAATGTATAGACCCAGCGACATCTGCATAAGCCTAGCCTTGGTTAACGGCAAGGCAAAAACCAAGTCGACGGGTTGGCAAAGAACAGTACACAGGTTGACGTTCAACATGACTTAGTGCACGAACGAACAGAAATAATATGAATTTTATAGTGGTAGAGATACAGACTACAACATTAAGCTCTTTTAAGTTATCCAGGTTTGATCACTAATTAGGAGAGAAACATTAGTAAGGTGGAGTACGAAACAAGCTGTATAAAGCCAAGATTAGGCCTAGTTTATTAGGATGGGCATTGAGTGCTTTGTTGGGCCTCCAAGTACAGGATCGGACCTATATTTGCCTATTGTTGGCCAACCAGCTTGGCTGAGGCACTGCGTTTGGTTAAGTCATTTTATATTTTTATACGATAAACTATGACTAGAAACTTGCTCTTTATGAATTATTCCCAATTTGTCAGGGTCACCATGGAATAGATCTAAAAAACACTAGACAAAGTTTTACCAACATTCTATTGCAGTCATAAATCAAACATTGTTATAGCAATATCATCTGTCGCTCACATTCTAAGTATGATGGAATTAGAGCTCTAATCCGCAGTAAATTGTAACACCCAACCGTTAGTGTTTAGTTGTAGTACTTCGACCTATAATGACCGATGTGTATACCATAGAACTATAGGTACACCTGCACTCTAATTATTAGTACCTTAATCCTCCTATACAAACGAGTATGAAGACGTGTGTTGTTATGTGTATGTCGATTACTCTAATAAGAGAGGAATTTGGGGGTATATTTCTATTCTCCCTCCCTAGTAACACTCATGTCAAAACCCAGGAGATTTACAATAGATAAAAAAGGAATGTCCTAACTAGATGATATTCATTATTTCAAGAACATTATATTTTAGAATGAATTCTTAATTAATTTTTTTCCAATTACATTGAAGATGCACAACAACCTATGCACCACTCGTGACCCGACCTATTTAACACACACTAAGAGAAGGATAACCAACGATAAATCCATGAACCACCCAAATTCTTATTAAAAACCAATAAACCACAACTACTTCCACATGCTCAAGAGGCAAACATGAATGATAAATCCGTGGCAGCACTGAATTCACACTGAAGATGCACACATGTGCAATTGTGATCATCGGACTTTAGGGCTTGGAGTTTGTTGCAAAATTAATCATACCAATATTTGGTAATGTGAAATTTTGGTATACTTGGTGGTACCAAATTCGATAGTGTTGATACATTTGGTTTAAAAATTTTAGTGTTTCAAAGAGTGAAAACTTTTTGAAATTTAAATCTGTAGGTATATAGGCTAAATTACATTTTTATTTGTTACCCTACCAAATTTTGATAGGGGTTGAGATGACAACAATCAGACAGAGCGTAGTTCACATGCACAGCGCCAGTAAAGGAAAGCTGCGCGCATGCACCCTGTAACTTCCCCTTATTACGCTTACACTCCGCGTCTTCGCAACTTAAAAATATTTTCGCCAAATAAGTCAACCTACCTATCAAATTCCGATCTTGTTCGTGTTTTGTTGTACGTGCCAAGCATCTCATCTGCCTCTGTAGTCCCTTGATCTCGACAAATCCGTCCTCTCAAAAATCCTCCATCTAAATAATCTTTGATCTCGGATGCGCCGCTATCAAACTCCTCCCCAAAACCCTAACGGCGAGTTCCCGATCTTCCCCTCAGTAAACATCCGCTTCGAATTCCGTTCCGAAGGTCCGATGTCGGAACCCTGGACATCTCTTTTGAATCTTCCCGTAAAACCTCTTCTCCTGAATCCCTGAGAAACCCCGGTCAAATAATTAGCTTGGTGTCGAGCCTCTTTTCGAATCCAATCCATCTACACAACTCTAATATATATAATAATATTAATATATATATATACATATATATGTCCGGCGAAACGGGTTAGGAAATTCCTCGCCCCAGTTCCCGCAACCTATAGTAGGAGCCCCAAAAAAGCATAATAGCACCACATCGCCCACCATACACTAGATTCATGTACGCACAAACAATTAAACCCACCTACCAGGCGACAAGCACGCCACAAATAACACACTCTAAAACAGGCCCGTAACTCAACTATATCAAACCGCCACAA